>NW_012194937.1:451823-787202 GCF_000504015.1 Erythranthe guttata | reverse complement strand
AAATCAACTTGTTCGGGCGGCATAAGATAGCTATTTCAGCAAGCCACGATTCCTGTCTAACGTCAAATTTCCATATTCGGACTCGAACATGGTCAAAATTGGAGTCAAAAAGCGATCATCAAAATACGTGCTACAGTTCGAGGACATGAATGCGCATCAAGAAACGTGCACAAAAACACTCGCTAGAAAAGATACACACATAAGTAAAAGTACATAAGCATGCACAAAAGTACTCACCCAAAAGTGCATTCGCAAAAAGGATCATGAAAACACAAACTACAATCCTAGGACATTAATAGAAATCAACAAACATGCACAAACACACTCGCTCAAATGGACATGCACAAACGTACATGTAAAAAAACATGCGCAAAAGTGCAGTCGCAGCAACGTTCTTAAATACACGAACTACAAGACTAGGACTTTAATACGCATAGCCAAACAACAAAAAAATCACTAGATACAAAAGAGACAGTGGAGTGTAGAAATAAAACTCTACGTTTACGTTTACATTGATTTTTTTTGGATTAATTTACATATCTATTTTAATTGGTGGATTTAATATCTTATAGGTACAAATCGAAAATTAGGTGTCCATGAAGCAAAAATGATCAAAGAGTAAGAAAAGAGTTGCAATTAGGAAAATAAAATCAAATTAGAAGAGAGGATCCCTTAACATCTCTAGTAGTGTCCACGAAGTCGAGCATAACTTTTTCATCCAGACTTCACATCAACTGGTTACTTCGGCTTAAGAAAGCTATTTTAGCTGCCTACAATTGGAGTCCAAAAGCGATCATGAAAATACGTGCTACAGTTCAAGGACGTGAATGCGCATCAAGAAACGTGCACAAAAACACTCGCTAGAAAAGATACACACATAAGTAAATGTACGTAAGCATGCACAAATGTACTCACGCAAAAGTGAATTCGTAAAAAGGATCATGAAAATACAATCTACAATCCTAGGACATTAATACAAATGAACATACATGCACAAAAACACTCGCTAAAATGGACATGCACAAACGTACATGTAAAAAAACATGCGCAAAAGTGCATTCGCAGCAACGTTCTTAAAAACACGACTACAACTCTCGAACTTTAATACGCATAACCAAACAACAACAAAAACACTACATACAAAAGACACAGCGGAGTGTAGAAATAACACTCTACGTTTACGTTTACGTGGATTTGTTTTTGGATTAATTTATATTTCTCTTTTAAATGGTGCATTTGGTATCTTATAGGTAAAAATAGAAAATTAGGTGTCCATGAATCAAAAATGATCAAAGAGTACGAAAAGAGTTGCAATTAGGAAAATAATATCAAATTAGAAGAGAGGATCCCTCAAAATCTTTGGTAGTGTCCACGAAGTTGAGTATAACTTTCTCATCCGGACTCCAAATCAACTTGTTCGGGTGGCATAAGAAACCTATTTAAGCTGGCTAAAATTGCTGTCTAACGTCAAATTTCCAAATTCGGACTCGAACATGGTCAAAATTGGAGTCCAAAAGCGATCATAAAAATACGTGCTACAGTTGGAGGACATGAATGTGCATCAAGAAACGTGCACAAACACACTCCCTAGAAAAGATACACACATAAGAAAAGTACATAAGCATGCACAAAAGTACTCACGCAAAAGTGCATTTGCAAAAAGGATCATGAAAACACAAACTACAATCTTAGGACATTAATAGAAATCAACAAACATGCACAAACACACTCGCTCGAATGGAGATGCACAGACGTACATGTAAAAAAACATGCGCAAAAGTGCAGTCGCAGCAACGTTCTTAAATACACGAACTACAAGACTAGGACTTTAATACGCATAACCAAACAACAGCAAAAACACTAGATACAAAAGATACAGTGGAGTGTAGAAATAACACTCTACGTTTACGTTTATATGGTTGTTTTTTGGATTAATTTATATTTCTATTTTTATTGGTGGATTTAAAATCTTATAGGTACAAATCGAAAATTAGGTATCCATGAAGCAAAAATGATCAAAGAGTAAGAAAAGAGTTGCAATTAGGAAAATAAAATCTAATTAGAAGAGAGGATCCCTCAAAATCTCTGGTAGTGTCCACGAAGTCAAGCATAACTTTTTGATCCGGACTCCACATCAACTGGTTTTCGGCGGCTGAAGAATGCTATTTTTGCTTGCTACAATTCCTGTCTAACGTCAAATTTACAAATTCGAACTCGAAAATGGTCAAAAATTGGAGTCCAAAAGCGATCATTAAAATACGTGCTACAGTTCGAGGACATGAATTTGCATCAAGAAACGTGCACAAAAACACTCCCTAGAAAAGATACACACATAAGAAAAGTACATAACCATGCACAAAAGTACTCACCCAAAAGTGCATTCGCAAAAAGGATCATGAAAACACAAACTACAATCCTAGGACATTAATAGAAATGAACAAACATGCACAAACACACTCGCTCAAATGGAGATGCACAAACGTACATGTAAAAAAACATGCGCAAAAGTGCAGTCGCAGCAACGTTCTTAAATACACGAACTACAAGACTAGGACTTTAATATGCATAACCAAACAACAGCAAAAACACTAGATACAAAAGATACAGTGGAGTGTAGAAATAACACTCTACGTTTACGTTTACATGGATGTTTTTTGGATTAATTTATATTTCTATTTTTATTGGTGGATTTAAAATCTTATAGGTACAAATCGAAAATTAGGTGTCCATGAAGCAAAAATGATCAAAGAGTAAGAAAAGAGTTGCAATTTGGAAAATAAAATCAAATTAGAAGAGAGGATCCCTCAACATATCTGGTAGTGTCCACGAAGTCGAGCATAACTTTTTCATCCAGACTCCACATGAACTGGTTGCGGCGGCTTACGAAAGCTATTATAGCTAGCTACAATTCCTGTCTAACGTCAAATTTCCAAATTCGAACTTGACCATGTTCAAAATTGGAGTCCAAAAGCGATCATGAAAGTACGTGCTACAGTTCGAGGACATGAATGCGCATCAAGAAACATGCACAAAAACACTCGCTAGAAAAGATACTCACATAAATAAAAGTACGTAAGCATGCACAAAAGTACTCACGCAAAAGTGCATTCGTAAAAAGGATCATGAAAACACAAACAACAATCCTAGGACATTAACACAAATTAACATACATGCACAAAAACACTCATGTACATGCACAAACGTACATGTAAAAAAACATGCGCAAAAGTGCTTTCGCAGCAACGTTCTTAAAAACACGAACTACAACTCTAGAACTTTAATACGCATAACCAAACAACAACAAAAACACTAGATACAAAAGACACAGCGGAGTGTAGAAATAACACTCTACGTTTACGTTTACGTGGATTTGTTTTTGGATTAATTTATATTTTTCTATTAATTGGTGCATTTAGTATCTTATAGGTACAAATAAAAAATTAGGTTTCCATGAATAAAAAATGATCAAAGAGTAAGAAAAGAGTTGCAATTAGGAAAATAAAATCAAATTAGAAGAGATGACCCCTCAACATCTTTGGTAGTGTCCACGAAGTCGAGCATAACTTTCTCATCCGGACTCCAAATCAACTTGTTCGGGCGGCATAAGAAAGCTTTTTAAGCTGGCTCCAATTCCTGTCTAACGTCAAATTTCCTAATTCGGACTCGAAAATGGTCAAAACTGGAGTCCAAAAGCGATCATGAAAATACGTGCTGCAGTTCGAGGACATGAATGCGCATCAATAAACGTGCACAAAAACACTCGCTAGAAAAGATACACACATAAGTAAAAGTACATAAGCATGCACAAAAGTACTCACGCAAAAGTGCATTCGCAAAAAGGATCATGAAAACACAAACTACAATCCTAGGACATTAATAGAAATCAACAAACATGCACAAACACACTCGCTCAAATGGACATGCACAAACGTACATGTAAAAAACCATGCGCAAAAGTGCACTCGCAGCAACGTTCTTAAATACACGAACTACAAGACTAGGACTTTAATACGCATAACCAAACAACAACAAAAACACTAGATACAAAAGATACAGTGGAGTGTAGAAATAACACTCTACGTTTACGTTTACATGGATTTTTTTTGGATTAATTTATATTTCTATTTTAATTGATGGATTTAATATCTTATAGGTACAAATCGAAAATTAGGTATCCATGAAGCAAAAATGATCAAAGAGTAAGAAAAGAGTTGCAATTAGGAAAATAAAATCAAATTAGAAGAGAGGATCCCTCAACATCTCTGGTAGTGTCCACGAAGTCAAGCATAACTTTTTCACTCTACGTTTACGTTTACATGGTTTTCGGCGGCTTAAGAATGCTTAGGCAAAAGATAATGATGCCATGTCTCTAAAGCTCGAACCAAGGCATACAGCTCCTTATCATAAGTCGGGTAGTTTAAGGCTTCCCCACTCACTTCTCACTAAAATATGCAATCAGTCGTCCCTCTTGCATCGAAACAGCGCCTATGCCTACTCCGGATGCATTGCACTCGATCTCGAATGTTTTCGCAAAATTTGGTAGAGCAAGTAAAGGAGTTTTGATCTTAGACCATGGGAAAGGATCTTTGAGTGCAGGAGATGGTGGCGGAAAAGATAGTCGGACGGAGCAAGTTTATTGTGCGAGCTCAATTTCAACTCCGCCGAGGGACAGTCAAAAGAGTTGGGATGATAACAATGATGAACGAGCAAGGTGGATGTGGCCACCTAACGAACCAAACGAGCATTATTGGGGAGAGGGATGCAATCGCCAAGTGACTTCGGTCACGTTAGCTTGAACAAAGAAGCAGACAAAGCCCGAGCTTTCGTTTTTCGTTCTTTTATTTTATTTTCTTTTAATTTTTGTTTTTATTTATTTATCTTGTTAGTGTAGTGTTAGTTTTTATTTTATTTCAAAAAAAAAAAAAAAAAAAAAGTTTCAGGGGCACTAATAAGAAGAAAAAAAAAAAAAAAAAAAAAAAAAAAAAAAAAAAGTTTCAGGGGCACTAATAAGAAGTTTTTATTTTGCAGGGACCTAAATGCAATTATTCACACGGCCGTGCAAGAAAAAGGCATAAATTTCACACGGCCGTGTGAAATTTGAAGAGGCTACTGCCCAAAATTGGAAAAGGGCACGGCCGTGCGGATTTTTCACCTAAATCTCGCACGGCCGTGTGTAATCAAGGTGGTTTGTTATTGATTTGCGCAGGGAGATTCAAGAACGGTGCAATTTTCTCGAAAAACCCATTCCACCAAGAACGCCCACAAGGTGTTCGACGATTTTCCCGCACCGATTCTTGAGCCGGTACCCGAGCTTTAGGATGATGAAGGAGATGGTGATGCTCATGCACAAGGTGGAGTTGGTGAGCAACCCGACGATGGTCCGGACGCTTAAAAACAGGTGTTTTCTATCCTTAAACTCCGGGCGAATCACATTGAGGGCAATGTGAATTTTAAGTTTGGGGGTGGTTAACTACTTGTTTTCGTTTATGTGCGCTTTATTTGTGTTTTATTTTGCATGCTTTAGTTTTTGTTTTAGTTGCCGTTTTATTATTTCCGTTTTTATTATTATAAAAAAAAAAAGAAAAAAAAAAATTCGATGCATCGATGAATTATGATGATGGGAGATGGTCAATGTTTGATGATGAAATTGCTTGTTTTATGTTTTTAAGGAGTAGATATTTGTTTAGCTTTCGATTCAACGGAACGTAGAAGTGAATTATTGCTAGGAATCACACATTGTGCATTGCTTTGGTTGAATGTTTTGCATTTTAAATTTGGTTTTAAATCTCACCTTAGGACATTTAGGATATGAAGTGTTGATAGTAAGTGATTTGGAATATGATTTGGGCCTTCTTTGAACCGTTTGAGCCTTTCAAGCCTACCCTTTTTGTCAAATTATCCTTCGAACCTTGATTTTTTGTCAAATTATCCTTCGAACCTTGATTTGAGCCTCGGAGAAAAGGTGTTCTTTCTTTTAGCCAATATGTAGAAGGTAGAAAAGTGGAGATTTTTGAATAATTATCCCGTGGTGGTCGGTCGAAAAATTCTTATAAGATCTTTCTTCTTCTTCGAAAAAAAAAAGAAAAAAAAAAGAAGAAAAAAAAACAAAAAAAAAAATAGATATATATGTGCATCTTCATATATATATATATATCTAAATTCTTTGATTCAAAAAAAAAAAAAAAAAAAAAAAAAAAAAAAAAAAAAAAGAAAAAAAAAAATAGATTAAAAGGGAAAAATAAGGACTAGTTGTTGAATTGTGTTGAAAACTCGAGTCATTGCCTCAAGGGCAAAAGTGTTGACGTGTGAATTTTGGAGAATCGAGTTTATTAAGTCCCTAGAGGTGAATTCATTGTTTCAAACGCCTATCTTGAAATTTTTGGCGTAATCACCTCAATTCAAGAAAATTAGCCACACATTCCCATATTACCTACCTCGGACCAAAGAGCCTAACAATTGAAAGCCATAAAGTCCCAATGATCCCAATAGCTTATTGTTCAATATTAGTTGAGTAAAATAATTTGGTGAGTATTTGGAGTCAAATATATGCATGTAAGTATAAATTCTTTCTATCTTTAACTTGCAAATATTGGATACTTGATGCAATTGTATGATTTGTGATTTTTGGTAATGGTGAGTGACTAAGTACCGTTGAATGTTAAGCTTGCGAATACCTAGGAATTATTATCATAATTGCAAGTTCTGAAAACGCGAAGTTGACCAATCGATCTATGTAATGAGATGTATGGTTTTGTTTTGTGTTCTTAATTTGATTTTACTTGAGGACAAGCAAAAGTTCAAGTTTGGGGGTGTGTTAAGTGTATATTTATACACTTAATTGTACCTTTTAATTGGAGCTTTTGATGTGTTTTTACGATAATTGGTGCTTAATATGGTTATTATTTGTATTTTATGTGCAAATTGAAGAATTGGCAACTTTTGGGGTGAAAACTGCAAATTCGGAGAAAAAGTGGGCCAAAAGTGAAATAATCAGAATTCAGAAGATTTGAAGACCGCGCGGCCGTGCGGATTTTAGGCATAAATCTCACACGGCCGTCCGGATGGTCGTGATGGCGCAGTGAAGGAATTTTAATTACACAAGGAAACCCGCCCTATTATATTTTTGCATCCTATTTAAAGGCCACAAGCACACAATTAGACCTATCTTTTATCTTTAGCTTTTATCTTTATTTTAAGTTTTTATCTTTCATCTTTCTACACGCAATCAAGGAGCACAAGAACGAAGACGAAGACTTGACGACTCTTCATCATAGTTCTCCTCTTTTATTGTTATTTATCGCTTTTTATGATTTTTCGTATTTTTATTATGCTTTCCGTAGAGAACATGAGGAGCTAAGTTTTTATTCTAGGATTTTATTGGAACCCTATGTGGTAATTCGAACCTATTTTTCTACTTTTATGCAAGTTTAATTCTTCGATTATTTCTTCTATCTTGATCTTATTTAGTGCATGAGCGTAGCTAACTTATGTTGCTATTAGTTATTGTTAGAATTGATTGACAGATCGTTTTAATAATTAGAACAGGGATAGAAGAGCCTTCGAGTTGTTTTTCACCGAATGTGTGTGTTAATTGCATGTATTATCGTAGACATACAGATAATACCTTAGGTAGCCGTTTACGAGACTTGCTATTTAATGCTTTATTTATACTAGGTTTGCATAGACATATAGTGAATCTTTTATGAATAATAGGTTTATAACGCAGCGACAGCTGGTTATGAATAATTTCGTGTCTTGGGTTAATAATCGGGAATCGTAACTTGCATGATAGGAGATTAATCGGGTGAAGAATTATCGCATAGGGGGAAGATAAAATCCTAGATCCGTTTTATATTGATATTTTCTCGTGTTTAATTGCTTTCTTAATTAGTTTAATTTATTTACTTAATTAATTTGACAACCCTGCGTAGGCTGAATAAAAATCACAATTGTTAGGATTTGGTACTTAGGATTAAATAATTTGCGTATTCCCTGTGGGATCGACATCCGACTCTCACGAGTCTACTTTACTACTTGTTTCCGATACGTACACTTGCGTGTTGGTATTTAGCACCCAACAGTGCTGCAATAGTCCTAAAATCCTTCACGAACCTCCTATAGAAACCAGCAAGGCCATGAAAATTTCAAACATTCGCTACACTCGTCGGACTTGGCCATTCTTGGATAGCTCGAACCTTTTCTTCATCAAACTGAATACCTTGTGCACTCACAACAAAACCAAGAAAGACAAGCTTATCCGTGCAAAATGTACATTTCAGCAAATTAGCATACAACTTCTCTTCCCTAAACGCATGTAAAACGGATTTCAAATGCACAACATGATCATCCAGATTTTTGCTATAGATAAGAATGTCATCAAAGTAAACTGCAACAAATTTACCAATGAAAGATCGCAAAACATGGTTCATTAATCGCATGAAAGTACTAGGGGCATAAGTAAACCCAAACGGCATAACTAACCACTCATATAAACCATACATTGTTTGGAAAGCAATTTCCCATTCATCAGCCTCTCTCATTCTTATTTGATGATACCCACTTTTCAAATCAATTTTTGAAAACACACAAGCACCATGCAATTCCTCTAACATATCATCTAAGCGTGGAATAGGATGATGATACCTTACCGTTATATTGTTGATTGCTCGACAATCGACACACATTCTCCACTTTCAATCCGCCTTAGGCACCAAAAGCACCGGAACAGCACATGGACTCATGCTCTCCCTCACGTGCCCTCTTTCCATCAACTCCTAGACCTGCCTTTGTATCTCTTTAGTCTCCTCGGGATTGCTTCCATAGGCTGGTCGGTTTGGGATACAAGCTCCTGGCACAAAATCAATTTGATGTTCAATGACTCCAATTAGTGGCAACCCCGGTGGTAGCTCCTCTGGGAATACATCATCAAAGTCCTGCAAAAGAGAAACAATAGAACTAGGCAAAGAAGAGTTAATGTTGTTAGTGTTCAAAAAGGCCTCCTTGTACATAAGTACAATCATCGTCTGATTCGAACGCATAGCTCTCTTCACATCACTCGCCCTCGCATATAAACTTGTTTTCCCCTCTTCTTTTCTCTCATTGGCCGAACTCACTTTTTTATTTTCTCTCTTGTTTTTCTCAGCCTCACTCTCTCGTTCTTTTGTACTGTCACTTATTTTCGTTTGATCACTCTCTTTTTGTAACCTCACTTGATCCTCATTTCAACGTACCTTAACGCTTCCGCCATACATATGCTAATTATTGATTTTATTAAAAACATGTAAAACCGAAAATTATAAAACATGCTTGTTCATCATACAATAAAATCGAAACACGTAATCACATATTACTCATGCTCATATATTAAAATTCATAAAAACATGATCTAATCAATTTACGAAAGTTTCGATTTAAATACCTCTTGTAGCGTGAGATTTCGACGAATCGAAACCTAGAACCAATCACGTACAAGCCGCAAATTACCAATCCTCGGGGCTGCAACTCACGGCTGGAGCAAACTGATCTAGCAGGCAGTGGACGGCGGCGCGTGGCAGCAGCGGCGGCGGCGCGTGGACGGTGCAGCAGCGGTGCGTGGATTCCGTCGGTGCAGCAGCCCCTCTCCAATTAGATCCAACTATATCAAACTAATGCAATCCCTAGTTAATCTAGCCGACCACATTAATCCAATATAATTTTATCTATGACCGTATCTTCATCTAATGTCAATTAAATTACTGCTTATGTGACACCCCTCTCTCGATTACCCTTATTATATGTAATCTCAACGGAAGACTTTTGAAAACATGATTTTTGTGGATATAAATTTACGTGACAATTTTTCTTTTTAAATCAGAGGGAGAGAGGGCAAAGCTAGCTAAACCCTAATCGATCAATTAACACCAATGCATGCTAAATGCAAGACTATAAAGTAACTAGGCATGATGGACTTAATGCAAATGCGGACAAATTCAATGCAGAAGCTTTAAAAATTAATTCCGCTTAAACTACTCATGCAAATGATGTCCCAAAATAATACCATACCATCTAACACGGGTCTAGTTTACTCCGTTAAAACAGTTTTGAAATATGCATGGCCATGTATGAGAAATAAATAAAATGGCACAGTCACTCGGTTTAAAATCCAGAACAGGGGAGGGAATTTTGAAAATTCACAATAAATTTCTCACTGACCCAAAAACTACCAAATTTTACCGCAAGGCAGAAACATAAGTTTAAAACAGTTTCCAAGTCAAAACAAGGCATTTGGGTGAGTAAGACTCCAGTTAGACCAGAAAACACCCAAATGGCCCTGTTTCAATGTAGTAGTGATAAATAAATCATAACTAAATGAATACTTACCCAAATCATGCACAAGACCTAGAAAAATGATGAGCACAGAGAGATGCAGAGACTCCTAAAATTTCATGATTTTCTAAGAAGAGCACCAATATGAAAATAATTTTAGAACATGGAGACAAAACACGAAGAAATTACTAGTCAAAAGCATGCATGCATATAAATAGTGAAAATTTGCTTTCGCTTACAAAAGGCTACGGATTACCGATTAATTATCCAAAATAGGGTAATCCTAGTTACAATTACACACGTCGTCTTTTAATAATTTCTGTCGATCAGAGGAAGCGAACGGTAGAAAATACCTAAAACCGTATCAAAAGTTTTTACAAGCCAATTATACAAATAAAACCACATAACTAAATTGAGAGCCAACACTATCAACAACCCCTCCATACGATCCCCTTCCGATTCTCGAGCTCGATTCCCAACTTCACTCCTCGGGCCCTAAATCAGGTATACCTACAAACATACAACACCTATATGAGTCTTTGAGGACTCAATGAGAATCTTGAAGTAATATCGAATACACATAGCACATAGAGCATACATATATATATATATACATATATATACATACATATATCTTATACATGAACATACAACATGAAGTAAAACAATCAAATACTTCCCTTTTTCGTCGGCGTTCTTCATTCACATAATTGCCACACGCATAGAGTGAGATAATTCCCACCTTTATAACCCTATGATCCCAAGACCATAGAGTGAGAATATCCCACATTTATAACCCTATGCCATGACACGTATTGAAGATTATAGAAGGAATTTCCCACCTTTATAACCCTACGATCCCAAGACCATAGAGTGAGATTTTCCCCCTATATCATCAACACCATAATGCAACATGCATGACATGAAAAATTGTCGGGAATCCCTCGGAAGAGCCAATCTAAGTTACCGGTAAATACCCCCATATATTTCGAACCATGTCTAACTACGTGGGATCAAACCACCCCTAGGCCCTACGGTACCAGGCTCGCCGTACCCGAGAAATTTACCGTAACCTCGAAAGACTTTCCAACATAGTTTTATCTTTTTAAAAATTCATGACACTTAATGCACCCACCCATGCACCCTTCTACTTACCCTTCTCTCATCCTCACACCCAATGATTCACATAAGCAAGCAAGAGCACATAGGAGCACATAGAAAATACACATAAAGTTTCACAAAATCATTTAGCCATAAAGATATAGAAATAACCGAAATCTTAACATGCAAAAACAATCTAACATCAAAGTTCACTAGATCTAGCATTTTTACAAGAATAAAATTCAAGACTTCCATCTTTACATTTATTCAAGCAAATACACTAGATCTTCACATGCAAGAGTATTTTAAACCAAATTATCACAAATTTCTAGTTCTTAAACCATTTTTCATAGAAAACACTAGATCTTAACATGCAAGACTTTAGATCAACCATCAATCACTAGATCTTAACATGCAAGACCTTAGATCAACAATCAATCACCAATCTTAACATGCAAGGCCTTAAAACAACAATCAACACAAGATCAACAGATACAAAACACAAAATAAACCACATAAGCAATTTCAAGCATTTTACCTCTAAAATTCGAAAGTTCCTTAGCTAAGTCAAAAATTCATTTTATTTTCAAAAATCAACAATCAAACACTAGATCAATACATGCAAGGCACTAATTAAGCCAAATAAGCTATTTAAAACATTTTTCCCCAAAAATTCGAAAGTTTCATGGCTAGGCCAAAAATTCATTTTCTTTTCAAAAATCAACAATCAAACACTAGATCAACACATGCAAGGCACTAATTAAGCGAAATAAGCCTTTTAAAACATTTTTCCCCAATTTTCGAAAAATCATAGAACTTCAAGAACAAAGTCATCTTTTCAAAACACTAACATGCAATCATCATCTAAAACGTATAATCACATAATATGAAAGAATAAACAAATAAAACACATAAAAACCGAAAATACTAGTGGTGTTGTAGGTTTGAGCAAGAATTCAAGAATTCTCACCTATACTCTTTAGGGGAAGGATTTGTTAGCTCTTTTCTCTCTAATACAAGAAGAGATTAAGAGTTAGATTAGGCATTAAGAAAATAAAAGGAAGAACAAAAGAAAGAGGAGGAGGAAGAGCTTTGCTCTTTCGGTAAAGAAGAAGAAAGAAGAGGGAGGAGAAGCTTACTCCTAAGCTTGGCCGAAAATTCTCCTCTTGTTGAAATAGAAGGAGACCTTAAACTTATAGATAGTGAGATTGGAAGTGGAGAGCGTATTTTGATCTTGGGCATTGGAGGTATTTATAGAATTTTTGGAGAGTTCAAAGCCAATGGAGAAGAAAGGGAAATACATCTTTTTGTGGGGGTAATTTTGCAATTTCCGAAAATATGAGGTGGTGGTGGTTCTAGGGTGGTTCAAGCTTGAGAAGGTGGTGGTTATGGTGGTGGTGGTGGCTGCCGAAATGAAGGGGAAGGGAGGAGAAGAAGAAGACCTTTGGTCTTACTTAAAGGAGTGAAAAGCATGCCTAGGCTATAGAGTAGGGGCTAGCTTTAAGGTATTTCTTTCTATGCTCAAAGTACAACCACACCAGTGCATGTCTAATACTAATTAATATGCAATTTAAAAATCATGTGTGTGTGTGTGTGTGTGTGTGTCATGTCCGAAAATTCAAGAAAATGTGGGGAGAATTTTCTAATTTTCGACATTAATTAAAAATCTTAAAATGCATGATAAAATTTTATTTTTCTAAAATTTTGTGCATGCATAATATGATGAAATGCTCATTTAAAATCACATGCAAGAATAAAAATCCTAATTCATGAAAATAATATATTTCGAAATAATATCTCGAAATATTTCTTACGCACACAATTCACATAATCACATAATTCACATAATCACATAATTCACATAATCACATATTTCACATAATCACATAATGCACACAATAATTCACATAATCACATAATGCACACAATAATTCACATAATCACATATTTCACATAATTCAGATAATCACATAATTCATATATTTCACATAATTACCTAATTCACCCAAATACTAAACATGCAAGAATTAGTATAAATTCTAATTTCGCAATTATGCACATAAAGGTGGTAAAATAAAATAATATTATTTTACCGAAAATGCGGGGTGTTACAGCTTATCCCACAATAGCACTCCTCGCTAACACGGCTTACTGCACTATTATGAGAGGCTACACATGATTTAATTGTTGGTAGAAGGAAAGAAAAATTCAACAATTTGGTTTTTTTCTTTATAGCTTGATAATTATTCTTGATTAAGAATGAGGGATTTTATTTATTAAATCTTATTAGCTCATCGGATGTTTTAGGTTATGATCGTTTGTGATTCCTACAACTATGTTCTCTAGGTATGTGGAAACGCATATTGATCCTAAGAGAGACATACGATCATCATCGTACTTAATCACAATTATTCATCTCATGAATTAATTAATAAATACGATTAATTGCAAATATAATTAACGGACTCCCTTCATTCATAAATCAATCAAATAAGAATGAAGTCCATTAACTATTTGCCATCTAATTTGTGTTCCATTAATTAAACTAATTTAACGATTAAATTAAATGATTAATCCAACACTATTCTTTGAATTCAAATTAAATTAATGGATCAATTATCTAATTGGGTTTAATTGATAAATAATTTCAAAAAGTAAAAATCAATTAATTTTAATATTAATCTCAGAAAATCAATAAAGTTTTTTAATTTTTTTTTGTTGTGCTGACCGGACTGGGCGGACCGGACCGGTTCGGCTAGCTGAAAAGCAGCAGAAAAAAAACGATTTTCTAAATTAAAAATTTTATATTTTCTGAAATATTCAAAATATTTAATAAATATTAAACCACCCAATTTGATAACACCAAAAATTCAACAATTCAACAAATCGAAGCATGCTTTCGAAAACGATAAACACGTTGACAAATAAACGATTAAACCGTGACTCTGATACCACTGTTGGGAATTGTGCATGTATACGCAGCGGAATTTAAAATTTTTAGATCGAACTAGTTTCGATTACATGCATAAACTAATCATATAGTCAACGTACCTTAACGCTTCCGCCATACATATGGTAATTATCGATTTTAATAAAAACATGTAAAACCGAAAATTATAAAACATGCTTGTTCATCATACAATAAAATCGAAACACGTAATCACATATTACTCATGCTCATAAATTAAAATTCATACAAACATGATCTAATCAATTTACGAAAGTTTCGATTTAATTACCTCTTGTACCGTGAGATTTTGACGAATCAAAACCTAGAACCAATCACGTACAAGCTGCAAATTACCAATCCTCGGGGCTGCAACTCACGGCTAGAGCAAACTGATACAGCAGTCGGTGGACGGCGGCGCGTGGCAGCAGCGGCGGCGGCGCGTGGACGGTGCAGCAGCGGTGCGTGGATTCCGTCGGTGCAGCAGCTGCTCTCCAATTAGATCCAACTATATCAAACTAATGCAATCCCTAGTTAATCTAGCCGACCACATTAATCCAATATAATTTTATCTATGACCGTATCTCCATCTAATGTCAATTAAATTACTGCTTATGTGACACCCCTCTCTCGATTACCCTTATTATATGTAATCTCAACGGAAGACTCTTGAAAACATGATTTTTGTGGATATAAATTTACGTGACAATTTTTCTTTTTAAATCAGAGGGAGAGAGGGCAAAGCTTGCTAAACCCTAATCGATCAATTAACACCAATGCATGCTAAATGCAAGACTAGAAAGTAACTAGGCATGATGGACTTAATGCAAATGCTGACAGATTCAATGCAGAAGCTTTAAAAATTAATTCCTCTTAAACTACTCATGCAAACTACTCATGCAAATGATGTCCCCAAATAATACCATACCATCTAACACGGGTCTAGATCACTCCGTTAAAACAGTTTTGAAATATGCATGGCCATGTATGAGAAATAAATAAAATGGCACAGTCACTCGGTTTAAAATCCAGAACAGGGGAGGGAATTTTGAAAATTCACAATAAATTCCTCACTGACCCAAAAACTACCAAATTTTACCCCAAGGCAGAAACATAAGTTTAAAACAGTTTCCAAGTCGAAACAAGGCATTTGGGTGAGTAAGACTCCAGTTAGACCAGAAAACACCCAAATGGCCCTGTTTCAATGTAGTAGTGAGAAATAAATCATAACTAAGTGAACGGTGCAGCGGCGGTGCGTGGATTCCAGTTAGACCAGAAAACACCCAAGTGGCAGCAGCGGCGGCGGCGCGTGGACGGTGCAGCGGCGGTGCGTGGATTCCGTCGGGGCAGCAGCTCCTCTCCAATTAGGTTTCACCTCGTATTTTTTACCCACTCTAACTACAGCACTAGATGTAAACGAGTTAGTTAAACAACAAGAATAAACGAAGGAGTAGAGAGGAGAAAACTGGCGGTTTCCGGCGGCGATCGGCGGCGGCACGGCGGGGCAGCAACGGCCGAGAGGGATGAGCGGCTAGGGCTTTGGCGGCTAGGGTTTTGGTGCAAAAAATCTGATCTCGAACTCTCGTTTGAGGTTTTTTTATACTTAGGGTTTTCAACCCTAGTGGGTTTAAGTCATTGGGCTCGACCCACTGATGCATTAAGCCCATTCCCTCGTCGCCCTCGTTTCTAATAAACGATCGTTCACAAAATTATAACAAAATTATATTTGTGACGAGCTCAAAGTCCTCGTCGATACGAGTGCCTCTTCGAAATTTCCAATTCCAAAATTGGAAACTTCCACTTCAGCGGACTTTTTAAATCGGGAAACTTCCCAATTTAGAAAGTTGACTAAATTCCGCGTTTCTCTCTTTCTCCACGTTTATTCCGATTCGCAATTCACAATTACGAATATTGGATTCAATCATATCGACATCCAATCGTTCAATGATTAACATATTAATCTATGCTAGTTGTTATCAAGGATCTATATTACACGAGAAGTGTGACCCTCAATGGTTCAGGTGTATGCTAACCGTGGGCTCACAACTCTTTGTGATTCGAACAACACATTGTTCTTATACGAACTCCTCCCAAGAGTCCCGATTAGAGTAAAACTCATTTTACCTAATCCCTGATCAAATCGGTGCCCAACGAACCAAGATTGGCATCTAGCAACTACGCATCATGATTCCCTAGATACAAGTGAAGTGCCTGCAAGAATCTTATGATATAGTTGGCGTACAGTACGATCCTTTCGCAGCACATGTCCCGATTGAACTAGAGGCATTGGTTCACCGAGACCTTTTATAAAGTTCAATAACCGTGCGAACGTTCTAGGTATTATAAATCCGTTCGTGTGCGACTTAGGGAAACACATTTCCCTAATCACCCCAGTATCAACTCTGGCCAGAGATTCCTTGGATTATAAACCGTCAGAACACACAGGACATCCATGACTACTCAAGCGCTCGAATCCCCTACTACAATGCACAGACTTCACACTCGATTTCGGATTGCACGAACGTTGGCCCTTGGAGTGGTCCGTTGTTGGACTCAGGGACAGGTCACGATACAATCGGTCCTCTAGTGAAGTCACGGTGATGTCTGGGTCTTAAGGACTAATGGTGTACAACTATATCTTAGAAACCTATTACTCGATGAATGAGAACCACTTATAGATTTCTAGGGCGAGGGAATTAGTGAACTCATCCAGTATGAGCACCCACTCAAGTATGCCGATGTCACAACATCGAGGACTGATGAGACGCAGTACACATACACTAAGTGCTAGTCTCCAAAGGGAAAGGCCGGTATCCTCATTATTGGCGTAACCCATCGACTAGGAACAAGGTTTAACAGTTACATTACATTGCTGAGTTATCTCACTATTCTACTAGATCAACTCACACTAATAGAGTAACTCGCTAGAACTATATCTATGTTGCTTGCATGGGATAAGAGATATAGAATGCCAAATCTAATATTTTATTATTACGAACGAAAAACGATTGTTTTATTACAAGGAAAAATAGAAGGACCAGAACCACAAGTTGGCTTGTTGGTCACCTACTCTAACAGAATCCTCCTCTTCTTCGCTCTCAAACCCACCATCATCACGCAGCAGCATAACTCTCTTGTTTGGACATTGGTTTGCTCTGTGACCCCTGCCATGGCATTTCAAACACTCTATATCACGATTCCGAGTTGTATTATAATCGATTTTACCTTGGACTGCATGGTTGGTAGTGTTTTGCTTTGGCTCGAATTTGGGTTTAGTCATAGCCGGCCTCTCATCTCTGCTAACAACATCATGTCTCCAAGATGAATTCGAACTCGAGGCTGATCGTGGATTGTTACCCCTCCGCTTGAGCTGATTCTCAATCTTGATGGCCAAGTGTACCATGTCCTCCATCTCAACATAGTGTTGCATCTCCACTACGTTAGCAATCTCTCTATTCATCCCTACCAAGAACCTTGCCAAAGTAGCCTCCCGATCCTCCTCAATATTTACTCGGATCATTGAAATTTCCATCTCCTTAAAGTACTCTTCAACACTCAGATTTCCTTGCTTCAAGTTCTGTAGCTTTTGATACAACTCTTGGAAGTAGTAGCTTGGCACGGACCGCTTTCTCATTAGGGTTTTCATCTCGTCCCAAGTTGCCACTGGATTCTCCCTATTTCTCCTCCTATTTAGCACCAATTGATCCCATCAAATGATGGCATAATCGGAGAATTCAATTGCTGCCAACTTCACCTTCTTGTGTTCCGAGTAATTGTGACAATCAAACAACAGCTCCATCTTTCGCTCCCACTCAATGTAAGCTTCATGATTGTTTCTGCCGTGAAACAATGGTATATTCACCTTTATGTTTCCCAAATTGTTATCCTCACGCTTTCGAGCATCGCGAACCCTTGCTCCAAACCTTCGATTTACAACAACGGAATGATGGTCATTGAATTCATCACTGCAATACTTATCCTCTTATGCCCTAGCCTCTCTAGGTGGAGCTTGTCCTCTCTTTCTCACGTTAGGAGTGGTTTGGGGAAACTCTTGTCGTGAGTTTTCCATTTGATCCACCCGCTCATGAATCTGCTCCATCTCTTCCCTCATGAATCTCTTCATCTCACTCATCAACGCCTCCATCATAAACTTTGGATCAATCTCCCTATGTGTGTGTCTTCCAAATTTGTTTGAGTGCTATACATGATTCCTCCAAAACAATGTTAGAAAGAAAATACGGACCTCACACAACACTCCCTTACGTGTTTCACTCAATAAAAGGATATCGCTCAAGTTCACTAGTGTTTGCACACAATCAATTTTGGCTTTTACTCTCTGATGAACTCACCACTCTTTCCTTTTTCCTCTCAAATTCTCAATAGTCCCAATCAAACTCACCAAACAAATATCAGAATTTTCAACAACAGTTCACCGCGAATTATCAGGAATTGATATAGAAGATGAACGATGAGCTTGAATCAAAATAGAATATGAGTAGAATTTAATGACCTTTGGATAGTCACGAGTAATTTATTTTCTTTGAATTTCGAAATAAATATTATAGGAAACAAAAGAGTGTAGGAAGGAAGTAAATATGGAGTAGAAGACAAGATATTCAAGGATCCCGAGGATAGGAAACAAAATCTACCCTTCCTAACTTAAGATGCAGTATTTGAATCCTTTCCATCTACTTATAATACCAATAATGAATTTATTCCTTTCAAATAATTTTGATTTTGCTTCTTTTCCTTTTTTTTTCTTTTTTTTTGGATTTTTCTTTTTTTTGTTGACAATAGACTCGAGATGAACAAGATACTGGACGAATTTCATAACTCAAGAACAGATGTGATGACGGAAACAAAACAAAATAAGAAAAGATGACACTAGAAGGAAGGAAGATATGGAATACGGAAAGAAACGAAACAAAAACAACAAAAGACTCAAAGGATAGACGAAACCTTCTTCGAAGTTGGCTCTGATTACCAAATGATATGAACCACGCCAACCATGTGACGAGACCCGATAACAATTCTTCGGTTATAGACTAATGGACCGTCCACAAGAAGGAATCAAAAGGAGGGTGGAACCGCAACCCGTTGTTTATAAAGAGACAAGAACCTTGGTATGTGAAGACGCCACAATCAATTGTGGAAGATTGATAGATAAGTCGTGTGAACGTACGAAATCCTCCGATATGTTCGAAGAGTTCTTAAAGAACTAGAGAGAATAATCTCACAATTTAATTAATGATCAAAAGATGTCTTTCACATGAATAAGAAGGCATATATATAGCCCCCAAAACTTAGTCTACAAGAAAGAAAAGTAAAACCATAAATCTACTTAATAAAGGCTCTAAACACACTAATATGAGCTGATTAGAGATGAACCCACGCATGTAAGGTAGGGTGGACTTTGGTCTTCATCCTGCTTGCTCTTATTTGTTCAACTTGGACAGATCTTTAGGCCGGATGGTGTCCACACTTCTCCGGTGACTCCGCCACTTGAATATGCATAATCCACTCTTGTTTATCACCATTGAAAGAAACTTTCTTAGTTAAGAAATTTTGGATCAATGCAGCAAGTTTCTCGTTGAATTGCTTAACTCGCCTCCTCGTTACTGGTCCGGTTGGGACTTGGATAGGATCATCTTGCCAACCGTTGGTTGGATCGCCATTAAAAAGTGCATTCGCAAAAAGGATCATGAAAACACAAACTACAATCCTAGGACATTAATACAAATTAACAAACATGCACAAACACACTCGCTCAAATGGACATGCACAAACTTACATGTATAAATACATGCGCAAAAGTGCATTCGCAACAACATTTTAAAAAAACGAACTACAACACTAGGACTTTAATACTCATAACCAAACAACAGTAAAAACACAAGATACAAAAGATACAGTGGAGCGTAGAAATAGCACTCCACGTTTACGTTTATGTGGATATTTGTTTGGGATAAATATATCTTTCTGTTTTAATTGGTGGATTTAGTATCTTATAGTTATAAATCGATTATTAGGTGTCCATGAAGCAAAAATGATCAAAGAGTAAGAAAAGAGTAGCAATTAGGAAAATAAAATCAAATTAGAAGAGAGGATCCCTCAACATGTTTGGTGGTGTCCACGAAGTCGAGCATAACTTTCTCATCCAGACTCCAAATCAAATTGTTCCGGCCGCATTAGGAAGCTATTTAAGGTGGCTACAATTCCCGTCTAACGTCTTATTTCAAAATTCGGACTCGAACATGGTCAAAATTGGATTCCCAAAGCGATCATGAAAATACGTGCTACAGTTCGAGGACATGAATGCGCATCCAGAAACGTGCACAAAAACACACGCTATAAAAGATACGCCCATAAGTAAAAGGACAAAAGCATGCACAAAAGCACTCACGCAAAAGTGCATTTGCAAAAAGGATCATGAAAATACAAACTACAATCCTAGGACATTAATACAAATCAACAAACATGCACAAACACACTCGCACAAATGGACATGCACAAACGTACATGTAAAAAAACATGCGCAAAAATGCATCCGCAACAACGTTCTTAAAAATACGAATTAAAACACTAGGACTTTAATATGCATAACTACTCTACATCTTTGGTAGTGTCCACGAAGTCGAGCATAACATTCTCATCCGGACTCCAAATCAACTGGTTATGGCGGCATTAGAAAGCTATTTCAGCTGGCTACAATTCCTGTCTAACGTCAAATTTCGAAATTCGGACTCGAACATGTTCAAAATTGGGTTCCAAAAGCGATCATGAAAATACGTGCTACAGTTCGAGGACATGAATGCGCATCAAGAAACGTGAACAAAAACACTCGCTAGAAAAGATATGCACATAAGTCAAAGTACAAAAGCATGCACAAAAGTACTCACGCAAAAAGGATCATGAAAACACAAACTACAATCCTAGGACATTAATACAAATCAACAAACATGCCCAAACACACTCGCTCAAATGGACAAGCACAAACGTACATGTAAAAAAACATGCGCAAAAGTGCATTCGCAACAACGTTCTTAAAAACACAAACTACAACACTAGGACTTTAATACGCATAGCCAAACAACAGCAAAAACACTAGATACCGAAGATACATTGGAGTGTAGAAATAACACTCTACGTTTACGTTTACGTGGATTTTTTTTTTTGGATTAATTTATATTTCTTTTTTAATTGGTGGATTTAGTATCTTATAGGTACAAATCGATAATTAGGTGTCCATGAAGCAAAAATGATCAAAGAGTAAGAAAAGAGTTGCAATTAGGAAAATAAAATCAAATTAGAAGAGAGGATCCCTCAACATCTTGGGTAGTGTCCACGAAGTCGAGCATAACTTTCTCATCTGGACTCCAAATCAACTGGGCCTGGCGGCATTAGAAAGCTATTTCAGTTAGGTACAATTCCTGTTTTACATCAAATTTCCAAATTCGGCGTCGAACATGGACAAAATGGGATTCCAAAGGCGATCATGAAAATACGTACTACAGTTCGAGGACATGAATGCGCATCACGAAACATGCACAAAAAAACTCAATAGAAAAGATACGCAAATAAGTAAAAGTACAAAAGCATGCACAAAAGTACTCACGCCAAAGTGCATTCGCATAAAGGATCATGAAAACACAAACTACAATACTACTACATTAATAACAATCAACAAACATGCACAAACACACTCGCTCAAATGGACATGCACAAACATGCATGTAAAAAAACATGAGCAAAAGTGCATTCGCAACAACGTTCTTAAAAACACGAACTACAACAGTAGGACTTTAATACGCATATCCAAACAACAACAAAAACACTAGATACCAGATATACATTGGAGTGTAGAAATAACACTCTACGTTTACGTTTACGTGGATTTTTTTTGGATTAATTTATATTTCTTTTTTAATTGGTGGATTTAGTATCTTATAGGTACAAATCGATAATTAGGTTTCAATGAAGCAAAAATTATCAAAGAGTATAACTTTGGTAGTGTCCATCAACATCCTTGGTAGTCTCCATGAAGTTGAGCAAAACTTTCACATCCGGACTCCAAATCAACTAGTTCCAATGGCATTACAAAGCTATTTTAGCTGGCTACAATTCCTTTCTAACCTCAAATTTCCAAATTCGGATACAAACATGGTCAAAATTACATTCCAAAAGCGATCATGAATATACGTGCTACAGTTCGAGGACATGAACGCGCATCAAGAAACTTGCACAAAAACACTAGCTAGAAAAGATACGCACATAAGTAAAAGTACAAAAGCACGCACAAAAAAAGTTCATGAAAACACAAACTACAGTCCTAGGACATGAATAAAAATCAACAAACATGCACAAACACACTCGCTCAAATGTACATGCACACACGTACATGTAAAATAACATGCGCAAAAGTGCATTCGCAACAACGTTCTTAAAAACACGAACTTCAACACTAGGACTATAATACGCACAACCAAACAAGAGCAAAAACATTAGACACATAAGATTCAGTGGAGTGTAGAAATAACACTGTACGTTTACTTTACGTGGATTTTTTTTTGGATTAATTTATATTTCTTTTTTAATTTGTGGATTTAGTATCTTATAGTTACAAATCGATAATTAGGTGTCCATCAAGCAAATATGATCAAATATTAAAAAAAAAAAATTGCAATTAGGAAAATAAAATCAAATTAGAAGAGAGGATCCCTCAACATCTTTGGTAGTGTCCATGAAGTCGAGCATAACTTTCTCATCCGGACTCCAAATCAACTAGTTGCGGCGGCATAAGAAAGCTATTTCAGCTGGTTACAATTCCCGTCTAACGTCATATTTTCACATTCAGACTCGAACATGGTCAAAATATGATTCCAAAAGTGATCATGAAAATACGTGCTACACTTCGAGGACATGAATGGGCATCAAGAAACGTGCACAATATGACACGCTAGAAAAGATAAGCACATAAGTAAAAGTACAAAATCATGCACAAAACCACTCACGCAAAAGTGCATTCGCAACAACGTTCATGAAAACCCAAACTACAATCCTAGGACATTAATACAAATATACAAACATGCACAAACACACTCGCTCAAATGGAAATGCACAAACGTACATGTAAAAAAACATGCGCAAAAGTGCATTCGCAGCAACGTTCTTAAAAACACGAACTACAACACTAGGACTTTAATACGCATAGCCAAACAACAGCAAAAACACTAGATACCGAAGATACAGTGGAGTGTAAAAATTACACTCTACGTTGACGTTTATGTGGATTTTTTTTTGGATTAATTTATATTTTTGTTTTAATTGGTGAATTTAGTATCTTATAGGTACAAATCGATAATTAGGTTTCCACGAAGGAAAAATGATCAAAGAGTAAGAAATGAGTTGCAATTAGGAAAATAAAATCAATTTAGAAGAGAGGATCCCACAACATTTTTGGTAATGTCCATGAAGTCGAGCATAACTTTCTCATTAGGACTCCAAATCAACTAGTTCAGGCGGCATTTAAAAGCTATTTCAGCTAGCTACAATTCCCGTCTACTATCATATTTCCAAATTCGGACTCGAACATGGTCAAAATTGGATTCCAAAAGCGATCATGAAAATACGTGCTACAGTTCGAGGACATGAATGCACATCAAGAAACGTGCAGAAAAACACACGCTAGAAAAGATACGCATATAAAAAAAAGTACAACAACATGCACAAAAGCACTCACGCAAAAGTGCATTCGCAAAAAGGATCATGAAAACACAAACTACAATCCTAGGACATTAAAAAAAATCAACAAACATGCACAAACACACTCGCTCAAATAGACATGCACAAACGTAAAAGTAAAAAAACATGCGCAAAAGTGCATTCACAACAACGTTCTTAAAAACACAAACTACAACACTAGGACATTAATATGCATAACAAAACAACAGCAAAAGCACTAGATACAAAAGATACAATGGAGTATAGAAATAACAGTCTACGTTTACGTTTACGTGGATTTTTTTTGGATTAATTTATATATCTTATTTAATTGGTGAATTTAGTATCTTATAGGTACAAATCGATAATAAGGTGTCCATGAAGCAAAAATTATCAAAGAGTAAGAAAAGAGTTGCAATTAGGAAAATAAAAACAAATTAGAAGAGAGGATCCCTCAACATCTTTGGTAGTGTCCACAAAGTCGAGCATAACTTTCTCATCCCGACTCCAATTCAACTGGCTTAGGCGACATTGGAAAGGTTTTTGAGATAGCTACAATTCCGCGTCTAACCTCAAATTTCCAAATTCAGACTCGAACATGGTGAAAATTGAATTCCAAAAGCGATCATGAAAATAAGTACTATAGTTCGAGGACACGAATGCGCATCACGAAACATGCACAAAAACACTCACTAGAAAAGATACGCACATAAGTAAAAGTACAAAAGCATGCACAAAAGTACTCACGCAAAAGTTCATTCGCAAAAAGGATCATGAAAACACAAACTACAATCCTAGGACATTAATACAAATCAACAAACATGCACAAACACACTCGCTCAATTGGACATGCACAAACATACATGTAAAAAAACATGCACAAAAGTGCATTCGCAACGACGTTCTTAACAACACGAACTACAACACTAAGACTTTAATACGCAAAGCTAAACAACAGCAAAAACACTAGATACCGAAGATACATTGGATTGTAGAAATAACACTGTCTGTTTACGTTTACGTGGATTTTTTTTTGGATTAATTTATATTTCTTTTTTAATTGGTGGATTTAGTATCTTATAGTGAAAAATCGATAATTAGGTGTCCATGAAGGAAAAATTATCAAAGAGTAAGTAAAGCAATATAATTAGGAAAATAAAATCAAATTAGAAGAGAGGATCCCTCAAAATCTTTGGTAGTGTTCTCGAAGTCGAGTATACCTTTTTCGTCCAGAATCCAAATCAACTGGTTCTGCGGCATTAGTAAGCTATTTCAGCTGGCGACAATTCCCGTCTAACGTCATATTTCCAAATTCGGACTCGAACATGGTCAAAATTGAATTCCAAAAGCGATCATGAAAATACATGCTAGAAAAGATACGCACATAAGTAAAAGTACAAAAGTAAGCACAAAAGCACTCACGCAAAAGTGCATTCGCAAAAAGGATCATGAAAACACAAACTACAATCCTAGGACATTAATACAAATCAAGAAACATGCACAAACACACTCGCTCAAATGGACATGCACAAACGTACATGTAAAAAATCATGTGCAAAAGTGCATTCGAAACAACGTTCTTAAAAACACGTACAACAACACTAGCACGTTAATATGCATAACAGAACTACAGCAAAAACAGTAGATACAAATGATACAGTCGAGTGTAGAAATAACACTCTGCGTTTACGTTTACGTGGATTTTTTTTTTGGATTAATTTATATTTCTAATGTAATTGGTGAATTTATTATCTTATAGGTACTAATCGATAATTAGGTGTCCATGAAGCAAAAATGATCAAAGAGTAAGAAAAGAGTTGTAATTAGGAAAATAAAATCAAATTAGAAGAGAGGATCCCTCAACATCTTTGGTAGTGTCCACGAAGTCGAGCATAACTTTCTTATCCGGACTCCAAATCAACTGGTTCCGGCGGCATTAGAAAGCTATTTCAGTTGGCTACAAATCCTGTCTAACGTCAAATTATCATATTCGGATTCGAATTTGGTCAAAATTGGATTCCAAAAGCGATGATGAAAATACGTGCTACAGTTCGAGGACATGAATGCGCATCAAGAAACGTGCACAAAAACACTCGCTAGAAAAGATACTCACGTAAGTAAAAGTACAAAAGCATGCACAAAAGTACTCACGCAAAAGTGCATTCGCAAAGAGGATCATGAAAACACAAACTACAATCCTAGGACATTAATACAAATCAACAAACATGCACAAACACACACGCTCAACTGGACATGCACAAACGTACATGTAAAAAAACATGCGCAAAAGTGCATTCGCCACAACGTTCTTAAAAACACGGACTACAACACTAGGACTTTAATACGCATAACCAAAGAAACAGCAAAAACATTATATACAAAAGATACATTGGAGTGTGGAAATAACATTCTACGTTTACGTTTACGTGAATTTTTTTTTTTGTAATAATTTATATTTCTGTTTTAGTTGGTGGATTTAGTATCTTATAGGTACAAGTCGATAATTAGGTGTCCATAAAGCAAAAATGATCAAAGTTTAAGAAAAGAGTTGTAATTAGGAAAATAAAATCAAATTAGACGAGAGGATCCCTCAACATCTTCGATAGTGTCCACGAAGTCGAGCATAACTTTCTCATCCGAACTCCTAATCAACTAGTTTCGACGGCATTACAAAGCTATTTCGGCTGGCTACAATTCCAATCTAACGTCAAATTTCCAAATTCGGACTCGAACATGGTCAAAATTGGTTCCAAAAGCGATCATGAAAATACGTGCTACAGTTCAAGGACATGAATGCGCATCAAGAAACGTGTACAAAAACACTCGCTAGAAAAGATACGCACATAAGTAAAAGTACAACAGCATGCACAAAAGTACACATGCAAAAGTGCATTCGCAAAAAGAATCCTGATAACACAAAAAACAATCCTAGGATATTAAGACAAATCAAAAAACATGCACAAACAGACTCGCTCAACTCGACATGCAGTAACGTACATGTAAAAAAACATGCGCAAAAGTGCATTCGCAACAACGTTTTTAAAAACACGAACTACAACACTAGGACTTTAATACGCATAACCAAACAACTGCAAAACCACTAGATACAAAACACACAATGGAGTGTAGAAATAACACTCTACGTTTAAGTTTACGGGGATTTTTTTTTGGACTACTTTATACTTCTGTTTTAATTGTTGGATTTAGTATCTTATAGGTACAAATCGATAATTAGGTGTCCATGAAGAAAAAATGATCAAAAAGTAAGAAAAGAGTTGCAATTAAGAAAATAAAATGAAATTATAAGAGAGGATCCCTCAACATCTTCGGTAGTGTCCACGAAGTCGAACATAACTTTCTCATCCGGACTCCTAATCAACTAGTTCCGGCGGCATTACAAAGCTACTATACCGGTCCAACATCAAAATTCCAAATTCGGACTCGAACATGGTCAAAATTTGATTCCAAAAGTGATCATGAAAATACGTGCTACAGTTCGAGGACATGAATGCGTATCAAGAAACGTGCACAAAAAAATCGCTAGAAAAGATACGCACATAAGTAAAAGTACAAAAGCATGCACAAAAGCACTAACGCAAAAGTGCATTCGCAAAAAGGATCATGAAAACACAAACTACAATCCTAGGACATCAATACAAATCAACAAACATGCACTAAAACACTCGCTCAACTGGACATGCACAGACGTACATGTAAAAAAACATGCGCAAAAGTGCATTCGCAACAACGTTCTTAAAAACACGAACTACAACACTAGGACTTTAATACGCAGAACCAAACAACCAGTAAAAACACTAGATACAAAAGATATAATGGAGTTTAGAAATAACACTCTACGTTTACGTTAACGTGGATTTTTTTTTTGGATTAATTTATATTTCTGTTTTAGTTGGTGAATTTAGTATCTTATGGGTACAAATCGATAATTAGGTGTCCATGAAGCAAAAATGATCAAAGGGTAAGAAAAGAGTTGCAATTAGGAAAATAAAATCAAATTAGAAGAGAGGAACCCTCAATATCTTTGGTAGTGTCCACGAAGTCGAGCATAACTTTCTCATCCGGACTCCAAATCAACTTGTTCCGACAGCATTAGAAAGCTATTTCAGCTTGGTACAATTCCTGTCTAATGTCAAATTTACAAAATCGGAGTCGAACATGGTCAAAATTTGATTCCAAAAGCGATCATGAAAATACGTGCTACAGTTTAAGAACATGAATGCGCATCGAGAAACGTGCACAAAAAAACTCGCTAGAAAAGATACGCACATAAGTAAAAGTACAACAGCATGTACAAAAGTACTCACGCAAAAGTGCATTTGCAAAAAGGATCATGAAAACACAAACCACAATCCTAGGATATTAATACAAATCAACAAACATGCACAAATACACTGGCTCAAATGGACATGCACAAACGTATATGTAAAAAAACATAAGCAAAAGTGCATTCGCAACAACTTTCTCAAAAACACGAACTTCAACACTAGGACTTTAATACGCATACCCAAATAAATAGCAAAAACAGTAGATACAAAACATAAAGTGGAGGGTAGAATTAACACTCTACATTTACGTTAACGTGGATTTTGTTTTTGGATTAATTTATATTTCTATTTTAATTGGTGGATTTAGTATCTTATAGGTACAAATCGATAATTAGGTGTCCATGAAGCAAAAATAATCAAAGAGTAAGAAAAGAGTAGCAATTACGAAAATAAAATCAAATTAGAAGAGAGGATCCATCAACATCTTCGGTAGTGTTCACGAAGTCGAGCATAACTTTCTCATCCGGACTCCAAATCAAAGGGTTCCGGCGACATTAGAAAGCTATTTCAGTTGGCTACAATTCCTGTCAAACGTCAAATTTCCAAATTCGGACTCGAACATGGTCAAAATTGGATTCCAAAAGCGATCATGAAAATACGTGCTACAATTCAAGGACATGAATGCGCATCAAGAAACGTGCACAACAACACTCGCTAGAAAAGATACGCACATAAGTAAAAGTACAACAACATGCACAAAACTACTCACGCAAAAGTGCATTCCTAAAAAGGATCAGGAAAACACAAACTATAATACTAGGACATTAATACAAATCAACAAACATGCACAAACACACTCGCTCAAATGGACATGCACAAACGTACATTTAAAAAAACATGCGCAAAATTTCATTCGCAACAACTTTCTTAAAAACACGAACTACAACACTAGGACTTTAATACACATAACCTAACAAATAGCAAAAACACTAGATACAAAACATACAGTGGAGTGTAGAATTAACACTCTATGTTTACGTTTACGTGGACTTTTTTTTTTTGAATTAATTTATATTTCTGTTTCAATTGGTGGATTTAGTATCTTATAGGTACAAATCAATAATTAGGTGTCCATGAAGCAAAAATGATCATAGAGTAAGAAAAGAGTAGCAATTAGGAAAATAAAATCAAATTAGAAGAGAGGATCCCTCAACATCTTCGGTAGTGTCCACGAAGTCGAGAATAATTTTCTCATCCAGACTCCAAATCAAAGGGTTCGGGCAGCATTAGAAAGCTATTTCAGTTGGCTAGAATTCCTGTCTAACGTCAATTTTCCAAATTCGGTCTCGAACATGGTCAAAATTTGATTCCAAAAGCGATCATGAAAATACGTGCTACAGTTCGAGCACATGAATGCGCATCAAGAAACGTGCACAAAAACACTCGCTAAAAAATACACGCGCATAAGTAAACGTACAAAACCATGCACAAAAGTACTCTCGCAAAGGTGCATTCACAAAAAGGATCATGAAAACACAAACTACAATCCTAGGACATTAATACAAATCAACAAACATGCACAAACACACTCGCTCAACTGGACATGCACAAACGTACATGTAAAAAAACATGACTCCACTGTATCTTTTGTATCTTTAGTGTCTAGTGTTTTAGTTGTGGTTGGGTTATCCGTATTAAAGTCCTAGTGTTGTAGTTCCTGTTTTAAGAACGTTGTAGCGAATGCACTTTTGCGCATGTTTTTTCACATGTACGTTTGTGCATGTCCAGTTGAGCGAGTGTATTTGTGCATGTTTGTTGATTTGTATTAATGTCCTAGGTTTATATTTTGTGTTTTCATGATCCTTCATGCGAATGCACTTTTGCGTGAGTACTTTTGTGCATGCTTTTGTACTTTTACTTATGTGCGTATCTTTTCTAGCGAGTGTTTTTGTGAACGTTTCTTGATGCACATTCATGTCCCCGAACTGTAGCACGTTTTTTCGAGATCAATTTTCGAATCAAATTTTGACCATGTTCGTGTCTGAATTTGGCAATTTGACGTTGGATAAGAATTGAAGCCGGCTGAAATAGCTTTCTAATTCCGCCGAAACCAATTGATTTTGAGCCCAGATAAGAAAGTTATGCTAAACTTCGTGGACACTACCAATGATGTTCAGAGATCCTCTTTTCTAATTTTTATATTTTATTTTCCTAATTGCAACTCTTTTCTTACTCATTGATCATTTTTTATTCATGGACACCTAATTATCGACTAGTACCTATAAGATACTAAATCCACCAATTCAAATAGAAATATAAATTAATCCAAAAAAAAAATCCACGTAAACGTAAACGTAGAGTGTTATTTCTACACTCCACTGTATCTTTTGTGTTTAGTGTTTTTGTTGTTGTTTGGTTATGCGTATTAAAGTCCTAGTGTTGTAGTTCGTGTTTTTAAGATCGTTGTTGCGATTGCACTTTTGCGCATGTTTTTTTACATGTACGTTTGAGCATGTCCGTTGATTTGTATTAATGTCCTAGGATTGTAGTTTGTGTTTTCATGATCCTCTTTGCGAATACACTTTTGCGTGATTACTTTTGTGCATGCTTTTGTACTTTTACTTATGTGCGTATCGATTGTAGCGAGTGTTTATGTGCACGTTTCTTGATGCGCATTCATGTCCTCGAATTGTAGCACGTATTTTCATGATCTCTTTTGGAATCGAATTTTGACCATGTTCGAGTCCGAATTTGGAAATTTGACGTCAGACAAGTATTGTAGCCAGCTGAAATAGCTTTGTAATGCCCCTGGAACAAGTTGATTTGGAGTCCGAATGAGAAAGTTATGCTCGACTTCGTGGACACTACCATAGATGTTGAGGGATCCTCTCTTCTAATTTGATTTTATTTTCCTAATTGCAACTCTTTTCTTACTCTTTGATCATTTTTGCTTCATTGACACCTAATTACCGATTTGTACCTATAAGATACTAAATCCACCAATTAAAATAGAAATATAAATCAATCCAAAAAAACTCCACGTAAACGTAAACGTAGAGTGTTATGTCCTCCACTGTATATTTTGTATCAAGTGTTTTTGTTGTGGTTTTTTTATGCGTATTAATGTCCTAGTGTTGTAGTTCGTGTTTTTAAGAACGTTGTTGAAAATGCACGTTTGCGCATGTTTTTTTACATGTACGTTTGTGCATGTCCAGTTGAGCGAGTGTGTTTGTGCATGTTTGTTGATTTGTATTAATCTCCTAGGATTGTAGTTTGTGTTTTCATGATCCTTTTTGCGAATGCACTTTTGCGTGAGCACTTTTGTGCATGATTTTGTACTTTTACTTATGTGCGTATCTTTTCTAGCGAGTGTTTTTGTGCACGTTTCTTGATGCGCATTCAAGTCCTCGAACTGTAGCACGTATTTTCATGATAGCTTTTGGAATCGAATTTTGACCATGTTCGAGTCCGAGTTTTGAAATTTGAAGTTTTACAGGAATTTTAGCTAGCTGAAATAGCTTTCTAATGCCCCCGGAACCAGTTGATTTGGAGTCCGGGTGAAAAAGTTATGCTCGACTTCATGGACACTACCAAAGATATTGAGGGATCCTCTCTTCTGATTTGATTTTATTTTCCTAATAGCAACTCTTTTCTTACCCTTTGATCATTTTTGCTTCATGGATACCAAATTATCGATTTGTACCTATAAGATACTAAATCCACCAATTAAAATAGAAATATAAATTAATCCAAAAAAAATCCACGTATTCGTAAACGTAGATTGTTATTTCTAAACTCTGCTGTATCTTACGTATCTAGTGTTTTTGCAGCTGTTTGATTATGCGTATTTAAGTCCTAGTGTTGTAGTTAGTGTTATTAAGAACGTTAAGCGAATGCACCTTTGCGCATGGTTTTTTACATGTACGTTTGTGCATGTCTAGTTGACCAAGTATGTTTGTGCATGTTTGTTGATTTGTATTAATGTCCTAGGATTGTAGTTTGTGTTTTCATGATTGTCTTTGCGAATGCACTTTTCTATGAGTACTTTTTGTTAGAGTAGGTGACCAACAAGCCAACTTGTGGCTGTGGTCTTTCGTATTTATTATTGTAATAAACGAACCTTTATTCGTATTAATGATAAAACACATTGGCATTCTGTATCTTTGTCCCTTTGTCACAAGCATAGATATAGTCCTTACAGTTATTACAAGTACTAGTAATTGATCGTTAGGATCGTGAGATATTTACTTAAGTATTATAACTGTTAAACGTGTTCCTAGTCGAAGGGTTACGCCACTAATGAGGATATCGGCCTTTCCCATTAAGACTAGCACTTAGTGTATGTGTACTGCATCTCATCAGTAAACGGTATTGTGATATCGGCATGCACAAGTGGGTGCTCGTAAGTTGACGAGTTCACTGAACTCCCTCACCCTAGAAATCTCTAAGTGGTTCCCAATAATCGAGTAGAGATATCTATGGTATAGTTGTACACCATTAGTCCTTATGACCTAGACATCACCGTGACTTCACTAGAGGACCAGCTGTATCGTGACCTGTCCCTGAGTTCCACCGAGGACCATCCCAAGGGCCAGTGTTCGTGCAGTCCGAAATCTAGTGGGAGGTCTGTGCATTGTAGTCGGGGATTCGATCGCTAGAATAGTCTTGGATGTCCTGTGTGTTCTGAAAGTTTGTAATCATTCTAAGTCTCTGGCCAGAGCTGACTAAGTGATGATTAGAGGATTCGATTCTCTAAGTCATGCACGTAACGATTACAACACTTAGAACGATCGCACCGTTATTGAACATATAAAGAGGTCTCGATGAACCAATGCCTCTAGTTCGATCGGGACATATGAATCGAAGGGACCGTACTGTACGTTAACTATATCTGAAGGTTCTTGCAGGCACTTCATTTGTATCTAGGGAATCATGACGCGTAGTTGCTAGACGCCAATCTTGATTCGTTGGGTGATTAAGGTGAAACGAGCTTCATCTTGATTGTAACTCGAAGGGGACGAGTTTTGACCACAAAGAGTTGTGGGCCCACGGCTAGCTTACACCTGAACCATCGAGGGTCACACTGCTCGTGCACATGAGATCTTTGAATAAACGGTCAGAGATAAAATAGTTTATCTTTGCATAATTGGAAGTCAATATGATTGAGTCCAACATTCGTAATTTGGAATTATGAATGAGAATAAGAAAAGGAAAAGAATAAGCGAACATGTTAGTGAACTTTCTAAATCGGGAAGTTTCCAAATTTAGAAAGTCCACTGAACTAGGGTTTCCACTTTTGGAAAGTTGGAAAATAAGAGATGGCACTCGTAATGACGAGAAAATTATAATGACTCGGAAATTGTAATCGTTACAATTTTTCGATCATTGAATTGAGAGATACGAGCGATTAAAGAAACTAACGAGCTTAAGCTGTTGGGCCCAGTCCAACTTAAGCCCGCTAGGGTTTCATGCTAGGGACTATAAATACATAATTTATAACCCTAGCACACACACAAAAACCCTAACCCTAATCGGCCACCCTCTCTCTCTCGCCCTCTCTTCCGCGCGGCCACCACCGCGCCACCTCCGCCGCTCCGTCGCCGGAAACGGCCGTTCCTCGGCCGGCTCTTGTTCGGTATTCTTTCTCCTTTATTTTCTTTCCGTTTTATTCTAACTACTTCGTGTCTAGTGCCACGATTTAGTAGATCGAAGTATACGAGGTGAAATCCGAGAGGAGGAAGACCGTAGATCGAAGAATCGAGGAGCAACGCACGAGCCGAAGCCGCACGCTGCCCCACGCGCCGCCTCGCACAACCGCGCGTGCTGTACACGCGCCGCCGTGAGCTGCCACACCGCCGCTGCTGCTGCTCCATTGCTACCCCGATTCTACGGATTGGTTTCCGTAGTAATCACGACGAATCGTTCGATCCTACCTCACGCGTCAAGAGGTAAATACTCGAAACCCTAGTTTCGTTTTAGGGTTTAATTTAAACTATGATTTCATGCTTGTGTTTGTATGATTTTATGTGATTATGTGTAATCGATTAAATCGTTGCGAGCATGTTATTTGGTTTAAATTGCGAGCATGTTAATTGATTTAAATTCGGTTAAATTTATTAGCATGTATGTTGTTTTTAATTTCGCTGGAAGCGCAAAGGTACGCAATTAATTGATTTAATTTGTCGGGCATGTACTTGTGTGCTTTAAAGTGGTTTAAATCACGTAAAATTTTTGTTTTCCGCTGCGTATGCGTGCCCGAAACCCAACAGTGGTATCAGAGCTCGTTGCGCAATTAATTGCGTTCATTTTAATATGCATGTTCGATTTATTAAAGTAGCGATTGTCGTATTATGTAATTGGGAGTTTTCGTAAGTTTAAAATATTTTTGAAATATTGTTTAGAATTTTTCCAGCTTTAAAATTGTTTAAAATTGGAAAATCGGATCTGAAATTGTTTTTAAAATGTCGGTTTTTTAAATGTTCGGATCGAACCGGCCGAACCGGCCGGTTCGATGGTTGTGTGCGGTTTAGTTGACCGAATCCAAGTGGATTCGGGTCGGTCAGACCGGTTCTCGGTCCGACTGACCCGGCCCACTGATTTGGGTCAGCTGGACCGGACAGAACCGGCCCGATTCGGTCCGAACCGGTCAGACCGGTTGGGCCGAACCGGACCACTGAAAAATAAAAAATAAAAAAAAAAAAAAAAAAAAATTTATTTCAGATTTCTAAAATTAAACTTAAAACAAATTGATTTTAATTTTTGGAAAATTATTTTCAATTAATCCCAATTAGATAATTGGATCGACAATCATCTATTTTAGTAAATAGGTGTTAGATTAATTAATTAATTTAAATTGTTAAATTGATTTCAATTAATAGAACACATATATAATATTGATTATAAGTTCAACTTAATTAGTAGTACCTCAACATTATTTGAATGACTTATGCTAGTTGAGGTTCTATAATTATTTTGAAAACTCGATAATTAATTAATGTAATTAATTATGAAATTAGGTCGTATGTTCCTCTTAGGACAATATGCGTTTTCCATATACCTTTAGAGAACATAGATGTAGGAATCACATAGACCAATCCAAAACCTTCTGATGAGATAAAACACTTAATCAAAACCCCTCATTCTTTTAATTAAGAATCATTTCAAGCTATAAAGAAAAACCCAATCTGTTGAGTTATTTCTTTCCTTCTGCCAACGGTTGGATTATGTGTAGCCCTTTACTATAGTGCAGTAAGCCGTGTTAGCGGGGAGTGCTATGGTAGAGTAAGCTGTAATTCAATTGACATAATGATGAAGGTAGCCATAGAAAAGGGTTATGTTGAATTAACGTGGTCGGCTAGATTAACTAGGGACTGCATTAGTTTGGCATAATCGAGTTCTATGAGCATCTTTGATTGGTAGGTTAGACTTGACACACGACGATTTTGATATTCGCGAGATTAACTTAGGTCATTATCAAGTGTGAGGAAAATATTTAGGGTCATATTGTGGATATGATTGATTGTGATCTACCTTTGGGCAAATATAATCGGGCTAGATTAACTACGGGTTATATTTGTCTATTGGACCTAAAGCCCATTAAGAAAAATCAGTTTTCTCGTTTGTCTACTAGAGGGAAGTGGAACTCGATAAAATTAGTGGGAGAACAATTAAATAACATAAGTCCAAACATTTAATTGTAACAATCATTTAACGCGAATCTCTAATAATCCTCTTCTCTATATGTCTCAGATAATTATGTCTAAGAATCCCATAATGTCAATCCTCGACAATAAACTCAATGGCCCTAATTACCTAGATTGGTTGCGTAGTCTTAAGCTTGTGCTAACTGTTGAGGGGCGTCTCTACGTTTTGAACGAGAGGCTTCCCGCCACTATACCTGCCACAGCGACTGATGCTGAAAAGGAAACTTATGAAGTTTGGAAGAAAGATGACACTCATGCTAGGTGCTATATGATAGCCGCCATGGAGCCCGCGCTTGCGAGGAAATATGAGTCTCACTTGCATGCTTTCGATATAAAGGCTCATCTCGATAGCATGTATAGTGAGAATATTAGGGCATCGAGGTACGCTGCTACAAAGGAGTTGATCACAGCGAGACTGCGCGAAGGGACTTCGGTCCACGAGCACTGTCTCAAAATGATCACTCTCCTTGAAAAGCTAGTGAATCTTGATGTCACCCTCCCGGCCGAGCTCTCGTTGGATTTGATCCTGTTGTCTCTTCCTAGTTCCTATGAATCGTTCATAGTGAACTTCAACATGAACAAACTAGATCCTCCCTTGGATGAGTTAATGAACATGTTGGTCAGCTTCGAGTCCACCATTAAGAAAGAGAAGTCTGTTCTCATTGCTGCTCCTTCTGGAAAGAAGAGTTCTTTCCAAAAGAAGAGAAAGGAAAGAGTTTCCTTTCCAAACAGCAAGTTCGAAGTGGGTGAAGGCAGTGGGGGCCCCAAAGCAAAGGTTAGCAAACAAGTTGATGATGCTTGCCATCACTGTGGAAAGAAAGGACATTGGCGCCGCAACTGCAAGGCTTACCTAAAGCAGAAAGGTTCTGAAAAGGGTACGTATTTCATTGACGTAAATTTGTCTGTCAACTCTTCTTCTTGGGTATTGGATACGGGCTGTGGCTCACATTTGTGCAATGATTTGCAGCTAATGACAAGAAGTCGAAGACTTAGAGCGGGTGAGACCTACCTAAGGATGGGGAATGGAGCAAGAGTTGCTGCTGAAGCCATTGGGACTATTTACTTAAATGTTTTGGATTCTAGTTTTCCTATTGTTTTGAACAATTGTTTATTTGTTCCGTCGCTCATTAGAAACCTTATTTCTATTCCTGTATTAGATATTGAAGGTTTTACTTTTGTTTTTGGAAATTCGATTTGCATTATACAAAAGAATGAGAATTTAATTTGCAAAGGACGGCTATTAAACAACTTATATGAACTAAATCCAAGTGAAATACCTATTAACGTTATATCAGCAAAACGTAAGGAGATAGATCAAAACCCCGCACAACTTTGGCACGCTAGATTAGGTCATGTCTCTTTAAGAAGGATGAACGATTTTGTTAGTGAAGGATTGTTCTCTTTGGAGGACGTGAAATCACTACAAACTTGTGAATCTTGCCTTAAAGGGAAAATGACCAAGTCACCCTACAAAGGGGTAATGGAACGAGCCGAAGGTCTTTTGGATTTGATCCATACAGACGTATGTGGTCCACTAAGTGTTAGTGCGAAGGGTGGATATAACTACTTCGCTACCTTTACCGACGATTATTCTAGGTATGGGTATGTGTACTTGATGAAGTACAAGTCTGAAACATTTGAAAGGTTCAAAGATTTTAGACACGAAGTGGAAAAGCAACTCGGACGAAGTATTAAGAAGCTGCGATCCGATCGTGGTGGAGAATACTTGAGCATCGAGTTCATTGACTATCTAAAAGAAAATGGGATTCAATCCCAATGAACTCCACCGGGAACTCCTCAACTTAATGGAGTCTCCGAACGTCGGAATCGAACTTTATTAGATATGGTTCGATCAATGATGGGGTTCACAAACTTACCGGCATACTTGTGGGGTCATGCACTTCGTACTGCCGCGTATTTGCTGAATAGAGTTAACACCAAAGCAGTTAAATCCACACCTTATGAACTTTGGCATTCCCGGAAACCCAATTACAAACATATTAGGATATGGGGTTGTCTCGCTTATGTGAAGCAATTAGTGGGAGATAAGTTGGATAGTAAATCCGACTTGTGCTATTTGTGGGGTATCCCGAAGACTCAATGGGATACGAGTTCTACTATGTCAAAGAAGCAAAGACGTTTGTTTCGAGAAATGCCACCTTTTTGGAAAGGGAGTTTCTATCCGATAGAAAGGGCAGCATGATAGAACTTGAAGTAGTTCAAGAACCACAAAGTGAAGTTCAAACGCAAGAACAAGTAATCGAACCAATACAACAAACCACTAATATACCTCCTGAACCTACGGTACGTAGATCCGAAAGAGTTCGGAAAATGCCGGATAGGTTATTCCTCCTCGAAAATGATGAAGATCATGTTGATCTTGGACGAGATCCAAGAACATACAATGAGGCCGTATCGGATGCGGACATGGGACATTGGCTAACTGCCATGAAATCCGAAATGGACTCCATGTACTCCAACAAGGTGTGGACCTTGGTAGATCCACCTAAGGGAATCGTTCCTATAGGCTGCAAGTGGATCTATAAGAAGAAAATTGGAGTGGATGGAAAGGTGTCGACCTATAAAGCTAGATTGGTAGCAAAAGGATACACTCAAAGGCAAGGTGTTGACTATGAGGAAACCTTTTCGCCGGTCGCGATGCTGAAGTCCATTAGGATTTTGCTGGCCATAGCTGCGTGGTACGACTACGAGATATGGCAAATGGATGTGAAGACCGCCTTCCTTAATGGAGATATTGAGGAAGAAATTTACATGGCGCAGCCGGAAGGCTTCATATCTTCTGGAAGTGAGCAAAAGGTTTGCAAACTCCAGCGATCCATTTATGGATTGAAACAAGCATCCCGTAGTTGGAACATTAGATTCGACTCAACTATCAAAGAGTTTGATTTTGAGAAGAATCCGGAGGAACCTTGTGTATACAAGAAGGTTAGTGGGAGGGCAGTAATATTTCTAGTGCTTTACGTTGATGACATTCTACTCATTGGGAATGACGTAGGAATGTTACAGCAAACGAAAGCATGGTTGTCCACACGTTTCTCAATGAAGGATTTGGGAGAAGCATCTTACGTATTGGGAATACGCATCTATAGAGATAGAGCAAGAAAGATGCTTGGCTTGTCCCAAAGCCTGTACATAGACACCGTTATGAAACGTTTTAGCATGGAAGAATCCAAGAAGGGATTCTTGCCAATGTCCCATGGGGTTCGTCTCTCGAAATCTATGTGTCCCCAAACACCTAGTGAAATCGAGGAGATGAAAAGGACGCCCTATGCTTCTGCCATAGGAAGCATAATGTATGGCATGCTATGTACTAGACCCGATATTGCGTATGCTGTGAGTGTCACAAGCAGATATCAGTCTAACCCCGGCCCGGCTCACTGGAAAGCCGTGAAAGATATCCTCAAGTACTTGCGAAGAACTAAGGATATATTTTTGGTCTATGGGGGTGCCGAGTTGAAATTAGAGGGTTTCACTGACTCTAGTTTTCAATCGGATGTGGACGACTCGAAGTCGAATTCTGGATTTATATTCACGCTTAATGGTGGTGCCGTGTGTTGGAAGAGTTCCAAGCAAAGCACGACGGCCGATTCCACTACCGAAGCGGAATACATTGCAGCGTCCGAAGCTGCAAAAGAAGGGACTTGGATAAGGAAATTCATCCAAGAGTTGGGTGTCATTCCTGATGCTAGTGATCCAGTACCGTTGTACTGTGATAACACCGGAGCCGTGGCACAAGCTAAGGAGCCGCGATCTCATCAGAAGTCGAAGCATATTCTGAGGAAGTATCACGTGATCCGAGAGATCATTGATAGAGGTGAAGTTAAGGTAGAACGAGTCACCTCGGAAGAGAACGTAGCAGACCCCTTCACGAAGCCTTTACCAAGATCGGTCCATGAGAAACATCGAGAGTCGATGGGATTGCGGTTTATGGGTAGTTGGCTTTAGGTCAAGTGGGAGATTGTTAGAGTAGGTGACCAACAAGCCAACTTGTGGCTGTGGTCTTTCGTATTTATTATTGTAATAAACGAACCTTTATTCGTATTAATGATAAAACACATTGGCATTCTATATCTTTGTCCCTTTGTCACAAGCATAGATATAGTCCTTACAGTTATTACAAGTACTAGTAATTGATCGTTAGGATCGTGAGATATTTACTTAAGTATTATAACTGTTAAACGTGTTCCTAGTCGAAGGGTTACGCCACTAATGAGGATATCGGCCTTTCCCATTAAGACTAGCACTTAGTGTATGTGTACTGCATCTCATCAGTAAACGGTATTGTGATATCGGCATGCACAAGTGGGTGCTCGTAAGTTGACGAGTTCACTGAACTCCCTCACCCTAGAAATCTCTAAGTGGTTCCCAATAATCGAGTAGAGATATCTATGGTATAGTTGTACACCATTAGTCCTTATGACCTAGACATCACCGTGACTTCACTAGAGGACCAGCTGTATCGTGACCTGTCCCTGAGTTCCACCGAGGACCATCCCAAGGGCCAGTGTTCGTGCAGTCCGAAATCTAGTGGGAGGTCTGTGCATTGTAGTCGGGGATTCGATCGCTAGAATAGTCTTGGATGTCCTGTGTGTTCTGAAAGTTTGTAATCATTCTAAGTCTCTGGCCAGAGCTGACTAAGTGATGATTAGAGGATTCGATTCTCTAAGTCATGCACGTAACGATTACAACACTTAGAACGATCGCACCGTTATTGAACATATAAAGAGGTCTCGATGAACCAATGCCTCTAGTTCGATCGGGACATATGAATCGAAGGGACCGTACTGTACGTTAACTATATCTGAAGGTTCTTGCAGGCACTTCATTTGTATCTAGGGAATCATGACGCGTAGTTGCTAGACGCCAATCTTGATTCGTTGGGTGATTAAGGTGAAACGAGCTTCATCTTAATTGTAACTCGAAGGGGACGAGTTTTGACCACAAAGAGTTGTGGGCCCACGGCTAGCTTACACCTGAACCATCGAGGGTCACACTGCTCGTGCACATGAGATCTTTGAATAAACGGTCAGAGATAAAATAGTTTATCTTTGCATAATTGGAAGTCAATATGATTGAGTCCAACATTCGTAATTTGGAATTATGAATGAGAATAAGAAAAGGAAAAGAATAAGCGAACATGTTAGTGAACTTTCTAAATCGGGAAGTTTCCAAATTTAGAAAGTCCACTGAACTAGGGTTTCCACTTTTGGAAAGTTGGAAAATAAGAGATGGCACTCGTAATGACGAGAAAATTATAATGACTCGGAAATTGTAATCGTTACAATTTTTCGATCATTGAATTGAGAGATACGAGCGATTAAAGAAACTAACGAGCTTAAGCTGTTGGGCCCAGTCCAACTTAAGCCCGCTAGGGTTTCATGCAAGGGATTATAAATACATGATTTATAACCCTAGCACAAACACAAGAAAACCTAACCCTAATCGGCCGCTCTCTCTCTCGCCCCTCTCCCGCTCGGCCGCCACCACCGTCGCCGCTCCGTCGCCGGAAACGGCCGTTCCTCGGCCGGCTCTTGTTCGGTATTCTTTCTCCTTTATTTTCTTTCCGTTTTATTCTAACTACTTCGTGTCTAGTGCCACGATTTAGTAGATCGAAGTATACGAGGTGAAATCCGAGAGGAGGAAGACCGTAGATCGAAGAATCGAGGAGCAACGCACGAGCCGAAGCCGCACGCTGCCCCACGCGCCGCCTCGCACAACCGCGCGTGCTTTACACGCGCCGCCGTGAGCTGCCCACCGCCGCTGCTGCTGCTCCATTGCTGCCCCGATTCTACGGATTGGTTTCCGTAGTAATCACGACGAATCGTTCGATCCTACCTCACGCGTCAAGAGGTAAATACTCGAAACCCTAGTTTCGTTTTAGGGTTTAATTTAAACTATGATTTCATGCTTGTGTTTGTATGATTTTATGTGATTATGTGTAATCGATTAAATCGTTGCGAGCATGTTATTTGGTTTAAATTGCGAGCATGTTAATTGATTTAAATTCGGTTAAATTTATTAGCATGTATGTTGTTTTTAATTTCGCTGGAAGCGCAAAGGTACGCAATTAATTGTTATATATTATCGGGCATGTGCTTATGTGATTTAAAACTCGTTTAATTCGCATAAAATTTTTGTTTTCCGCTGCGTATGCGTGCCCGAAACCCAACACTTTTGTGCATGCTTTTGTAATTTTACTTATGTGTGTATCTTTTCTAGCGAGTGTTTTTGTGCACATTTCTTGATCCGCATTCATGTCCTCGAACTATAGCACGTATTTTCATGATCGCTTTTGGTCTCCAATTTTGACCATGTTCGAGTCCGAATTTGGAAATTTGTCGTTAGACAGGAATTGTAGCCAGCTGAAAAAGCTATCTAATGCCGCCGGAACCTGTTGATTTCTAGTCCGGTTGAGAAAGTTATGATCGAGTTCGTGGACACTACCAAAGATCTTGAGGGCTCTTCTCTTCTAATTTGATTTTGTTTTCCTAATTGCAACTCTTTTTCTTACTCATTGATCATTTTTGCTTCATGGACACCTAATTATCGATTTGTACCAATAAGATACTAAATCCACCAATTAAAATAGAAATGTAAATTAATCAAAAAAAAAAATACACGTAAACGTAAACGTAGAGTGTTATTTCTACACTCCACTGTATTTTTTGTAGCTAGTGTTTTTGCTGTTGTTTGGTTATGCATAGTAAAGTCCTAGTGTTGTACTTCGTGTTTTTAAGAATGTTGTTACGAATGCACGTTTGCGCATGACTTTTTACAAGTACGTTTGTGCATGTCCATTTGAGCGAGTGTGTATTTGCATGTTTGTTGATTTGTATTAATGTCCTTGGATTGTAGTTTGTGTTTTCATGATCCTTTTTGCGAATGCAGTTTTGCGTGAGTACTTTTATGCATGCTTTTGTACTTTTACTTATGTGCGTATCTTTTCTAGCGAGTATTTTTGTGCATGTTTCTAGATGCGCATTCATGTCCTCAAACTGTAGTACGTATTTTTGTGATCGATGTTGGAATCCAATTTTGACCATGTTCGAGTCCGAATTTGGAAAGTTGACGTTAGACAGGAATTGTAGCTGGCTAAAATAGCTTTCTAATGCGCCGGAACCAGTTGATTTGGAGCCCGGATGAGAAAGTTATGCTCAACTTCATGGACACTACCAATGATGTTGAGGGATCCTCTCTTCTAATTTTTATATTTTATTTTCCTAATTGCAACTCTTTTCTTACTCTATGATCATTTTTGCTTCATGGACACGTAATTATCGACTTGTACCTATAAGATACTAAATCCACCAATTAGAACACAAATATAAATTAATCCAAAAAAAATTCCACGTAAACGTAAACGTAGAGTTTTATTTCTACACTCCACTATATCTTTTGTATCTAGTGTTTTTGTTGTTGTTTGGTTATGCGTATGAAAGTCTTAGTGTTGTAGTTCGTGTTTTTAAGAACGGTGTTGCGATTGCACTTTTGCGCATGTTTTTTTACATGTACGTTTGTGCATGTCCATCAGGGCGAGTGTGTTTGTGCATGATTGGTGATTTGTATTAATGTCCTAGAATTGTAGTTTGTGTTTTCATGATCCTCTTTGCGAATGCACTTTTGAGTGTGTGTTTTTGTGCATGTTGTTGTACTTTTTCTTATGTGCGATTCTTTCTAGCGAGTGTTTTTTTGCATGTTTCTAGATGCGTATTCATGTGCTCGAACTGTAGCACGTATTTTCATGATCCCTTTTGGAATCCAATTTTGACCATGTTCGCGTCCAATTTTGGATATTTGACGTTAGAAAGGAATTGTAGCCGGCTGAAATAGCTTTCTAATGCCGCCGGAACCAGTTGATTTGGAGCCCGGATGAGAATTATATGCTCAACTTCATGGACACTACCAATGATGTTGAGGGATCCTCTCTTCTAAGTTTTATATTTTATTTTCCTAATTGCAACTCTTTTCTTACTCTATGATCATTTTTGCTTCATGGACCCCTAATCTTCGATTTGTACCTATAAGATACTAAATACACAAATTAAAACAAAAATATAAGTTAATCCCAAAAAAACAACCACATAAACGTAAACGTAGAGTGTTATTTCTACACTCCACTGTATCTTTTGTATCTAGTGTTTTTGCTGTTGTTTGTTGATGCGTATTAAAGTCCTAGTGTTGTAGTTCGTGTTTTGATTTGTACCTATAAGATATTAAATCCACCAATTAAAATAGAAATATAAAATAATCCAAAAAAAATTCACGTAAATGTAAACGAAGAGTGTTATTTCTACACTCCACTGTATCTTTTGTATATAATGTTTTTGATGTTGTTTGGTTATGCGTATCAAAGTCCTAGTGGTAGTTAGTGTTTTTAAGAACGTTCCTGCGAATGCACTTTTGCGCATGTTTTTTTAAATGTACGTTTGTGCATGTCCATTTGGGCGAGTGTGTTTGTGCATGTTTGTTAATTTGTATTAATGTCCTAGGATTGTAGTTTCTGTTTTCATGATCCTTTTTGCGAATGCACTTTTGCGTGAGTACTTTTGTGCATGCTTATGTACTTTTACTTATGTGTGTATCTTTTCTAGCGATTGTTTTTGTGCACGTTTCTTGATGCGCATTCATGTCATCGAACTGTAGCACGTATTTTCATGATCGCTAGCTGAAATAGCTTTCTAATGCCGCCAAAACCGGTTGATTTCGAGTCCAGATGAGAAAGTTATGCTCGACTTCGTGGAGACTACCAAAGATGTTGAGGGATCCTCTCTTATAATTAGATTTTATTTTCCTAATTGCAATTCTTTTCTTACTCTTTGATCATTTTTGCTTCATGGACACCTAGTTTTCGATTTGTACCTATAAGATACTAAATCAACCAATTAAAATAGAAATATAAATTAATCCAAAAAAAAAATCCACGTAAACTTAAACGAAGAGTGTTATTTCTACACTCCACTGTATCTTTTGCATCTAGTGTTTTTGTTGTTGTTTGTTGATGCGTATTAAAGTCCTAGTGTTGTAGTTCATGTTTTGAAGAACGTTTTTGCGAATGCAGTTATGCGCATAATTTTTTACATGTACGTTTGTGCATGTCCATTTGAGCGAGTGTGTTTGTGCATGTTTGTTGATTTGTATTAATGTCCTAGGATTGTAGTTTGTGTTTTCATGATCCTTTTTGCGAATGCACTTTTGCGTGAGTAATTTTGTGCTTGCTTTTGTACTTTTACTTATGTGCGTATCTTTTCTAGCGAGTGTGTTTGTGCATGTTTCTTGATGCATATTCATGTCCTCGAACTGTAGTACGTACTTTCATGTTCGAGTTCGAATTTGGAAATTTGACGTTAGACAGGAATTTGTATTAATGTCCTAGGATTGTAGTTTGTGTTTTCATGATCTTTTTTGCGAATGCACTTTTGCGTGAGTACTTTTGTGCATGCTTATGTACTTTTACTCCTGTGTGTATCTTTTCTAGCGAGTTTTTTTGTGCACGTTTCTTGATGTGCATTCATGTCCTCGAACTGTAGCACGTATTTTCATGATCGCTTTTGGACTCCAATTTTGACCATGTTCGAGTCCGAATATGGAAATTTGACGTTAGACATAAATTGTAGCCAGCTGCAATAGTTGTCTAATGCTGCCAGAACCAGATCATTTTGAGTCCGGATGAGTAAGTTATGCTCGACTTAGTGGACACTACCAAAGATGTTGAGGTATTCTCGCTTCTAATTTGATTTTATTTTCCTAGTTGCAACTCTTTTCTTATTCTTTGATAATTTTTGCTTCATGGACACCTAATTTTTGATTTGTACCTATAAGATATTAAATCCACCAATTAAAATAGAAATATAAAATAATCCAAAAAAAATCCGCGTAAATGTAAACGTAGAGTGTTATTTCTACACTCCACTGTATCTTTTGTATATAATGTTTTTGATGTTGTTTGGTTATGCGTATCAAAGTCCTAGTGTGGTAGTTAGTGTTTTTAAGAACGTTGCTGCGAATGCACTTTTGCGCATGTTTTTTTAAATGTACGTTTGTGCATGTCCATTTGGGCGAGTGTGTTTGTGCATGTTTGTTAATTTGTATTAATGTCCTAGGATTGTAGTTTCTGTTTTCATGATCCTTTTTGCGAATGCACTTTTGCGTGAGTACTTTTGTGCATGCTTATGTACTTTTACTTATGTGTGTATCTTTTATAGCGATTGTTTTTGTGCACGTTTCTTGATGCGCATTCATGTCATCGAACTGTAGCACGTATTTTCATGATCGCTAGCTGAAATAGCTTTCTAATGCCGCCAAAACCGGTTGATTTGGAGTCCAGATGAGAAAGTTATGCTCGACTTCGTAGAGACTACCAAAGATGTTGAGGGATCCTCTCTTATATTTAGATTTAATTTCCTAATTGCAATTCTTTTCTTACTCTTTGATCATTTTTGCTTTATGGACACCTAGTTTTCGATTTGTACCTATAAGATACTAAATCAACCAATTAAAATAGAAATATAAATGAATCCAAAAAAAAATCCACGTAAACTTAAACGAAGAGTGTTATTTCTACACTCCACTGTATCTTTTGCATCTAGTGTTTTTGCTGTTGTTTGTTGATGCGTATTAAAGTCCTAGTGTTGTAGTTCGTGTTTTGAAGAACGTTTTTGCGAATGCAGTTATGCGCATAATTTTTTACATGTACGTTTGTGCATGTCCATTTGAGCGAGTGTGTTTGTGCATGTTTGTTGATTTGTATTAATGTCCTAGGATTGTAGTTTGTGTTTTCATGATCCTTTTTGCGAATGCACTTTTGCGTGAGTAATTTTGTGCATGCTTTTGTACTTTTACTTATGTGCGTATCTTTTCTAGCGAGTGTGTTTGTGCATGTTTCTTGATGCGTATTCATGTCCTCGAACTGTAGTACGTACTTTCATGTTCGAGTCCAAATTTGGAAATTTGACGTTAGACAGGAATTTGTATTAATGTCCTAGGATTGTAGTTTGTGTTTTCATGATCTTTTTTGCGAATGCACTTTTGCGTGAGTACTTTTGTGCATGCTAATGTACTTTTACTCCTGTGTGTATCTTTTCTAGCGAGTTTTTTTGTGCACGTTTCTTGATGTGCATTCATGTCCTCGAACTGTAGCACGTATTTTCATGATCGCTTTTGGACTCCAATTTGGACCATGTTCGAGTCCGAATATGGAAATTTGACGTTAGACATAAATTGTAGCCAGCTGCAATAGCTGTCTAATGCTGCCAGAACCAGATCATTTTGAGTCCGGATGAGTAAGTTATGCTCGACTTAGTGGACACTACCAAAGATGTTGAGGTATTCTCCCTTCTAATTTGATTTTATTTTCCTAGTTGCAACTCTTTTCTTATTCTTTGATAATTTTTGCTTCATGGACACCTAATTTTTGATTTGTACCTATAAGATATTAAATCCACCAATTAAAATAGAAATATAAAATAATCCAAAAAAAATCCACGTAAATGTAAACGTAGAGTGTTATTTCTACACTCCACTGTATCTTTTGTATATAATGTTTTTGATGTTGTTTGGTTATGCGTATCAAAGTCCTAGTGTGGTAGTTTGTGTTTTCATGATCCTTTTTGCGAATGCAATTTTGCGTGAATACATTTGTGCATGCTTATGTGCTTTTACTTATGTGCGTATCATTTGTAGCGAGTGTTTTTGTGCATGTTACTTGATGCGCATTCATGTCTTCGAACTATAGTACTTATTTTCATGATCGCTTTTGGAATCCAATTTTGACCATGTTCGAGTCTGAATTTTGAAATTTGACGTTAGACAGGATGTGTTGCCAGCTGAAATAGCTTTCTAATACCGCAGGAACTAGTTGATTCGGAGTCCGGATGAGAAAGTTTTTCTCGACTTCGTGGACACTACCAAAGATATTAAGGATCCTCTCTTCTAATTTGATTTTATTTTCCTAATTGCAACTCTTTTCTTACTCTTTGATCATGTTTTCTTAATGGACACCTAATTATCGATTTGTACCTAGAAGATACTAAATCCACAAATTAAAACAAAAATATAAATTAATCCAAAAAAAAAAGTCCACGTAAACGTAAGCGTAGAGTGTTATTTCTACACTCCATTGTATCTTTTGTATCTAGTGTTTTGCTGTTTGTTTGGTTATGCGTATCAAACTCCAAGTGTTGTAGGTCTTGTTTTTTAGAACGTTGTTGCGAATGCTTTTTTGTGCATGTTTTTTTACATGTACGTCTGTGCATGTCCATTTGAGCGAGTGTACGCTTGTGCATGTTTGTTGATTTGTATTAATGTCCTAGGATTGTAGGTTGTGTTTTCATGATCCTTTTTGCGAATGCACTTTTGCGTGAGTAGTTTTGTACATGCTTTTGTACAGTTACTTATGTGCGTATCTTTTCTAGCGAGTGTTTTTGTGGACGTTTATTGAAGCGGCTAGGGTTTATGTGGACGTTTCCGGCGGCGCGGCGGGGCAGCAACGACCGAGAGGGATGAGCGGCTAGGGCTTGGGCGGCTAGGGTTTTGGTGCAAAAAATCTGATCTCAAACTCTTGTTTGAGGTCTATTTATACTTAGGGTTTTCAACCCTAGTGGGTTTAAGTCATTGGGCTCGACCCACTGATGCATTAAGCCCATTCCCTCGTCGGCCTCGTTTCTAAAAAAAGATCGTTCACAAAATTATAACAAAATTATATTTGTGACGAGCACAAAGTCCTCGTCGACACGAGTGCCTCTTTGAAATTTCCAATTTAAAAAATTGGAAACTTCCACTTCAGCGGACTTGCTAAATCGGGAAACTTCCCAATTTAGAAAGTTCACTAAATTCCGCATTTCTCTCTTTCTCCACGTTTATTCCGATTCGCAATTCACAATTAAGAATCTTGGATTCAATCATATCGACATCCAATCGTTCAAAGATTAACATATTAATCTATGCTTGTTGTTATCAAGGATCTATATAACACGAGAAGTGTGACCCTCAATGGTTCAGGTGTATGCTAGCCGTGGGCTCACAACTCTTTGTGATTCGAACAACACATTGTTCTTATACAAACTCCTCCCAAGAGTCCCGATTAGAGTAAAACTCATTTTACTAATATTGGCGTCTAGCAACTACGCATCATGATTCCCTAGATACAAGTGAAGTGCCTGCAAGAACCTTTTGATATAGTTACCGTACAGTACGATCCTTTCGCAGCACATGTCTCGATTGAACTAGAGGCAATGGTTCGCCGAGACCTCTTATAAAGTTCAATAACCATGCGAACGTTCTAGGTATTATAAATCCGTTCGTGTGCGACTTAGGGAAACACATTTCCCTAATCAGCCCACTATCAACTATGGCCAGAGATTCCTTGGATTATAAACCGTCAGAACACACAGGACATCCATGACTACTCCAGCGCTCGAATCCCCTACTTCAATGCACAGACTTCACACTAGATTTCGGATTGCACGAACGTTGGCCCTTGGAGTGGTCCGCTTTGGGACTCAGGGACAGGTCACGATACTATCGGTCCTCTAGTGAAGTCACGGTGATGTCTGGGTATTAAGGACTAATGGTGTACAACTATATCTTAGAAACCTATTACTCGATGAATGAGAACCACTTATAGATTTCTAGGGCGAGGGAGTTTAGTGAACTCATCCAGTATGAGCACCCACTTAAGTATGCCGATGTCACAACACCGAGATCTGATGAGACGCAGTACACATATACTAAGTGCTAGTCTCAAAAGGGAAAGGCCGGTATCCTCATTATTGGCGTAACCCATCGACTAGGAACAAGGTTTAACAGTTACATTACATTGCCGAGTTATCTCACGATTCTACTAGATCAACTAACAGTAATAGAGTAACTCGTTAGGACTATATCTATGCTGCTTGCATGGGATAAGAGATATAGAATGCCAAATGTAATATTTTATTATTACGAACGAAAAACGATTGTTTTATTACAAGGAAAAAGAGAAAGACCACAACCACGAGTTGGCTTGTTGGTCACCTACTCTAACAATCTCCCACTTCACCTAAAGCCAACTACTCATAAATCTAAGTCCAATCGACTCTCGATGTTTCTCGTGGACTGATCCTGACAATGGCTTGGTGAAGGGATCTGCAATATTGTCCTCCGAGGTGACTCTGTCTAGCTTGACTTCACCTCTCTCTATTAACTCTCGGATCACATGGTATTTTCTCAACACGTGCTTCAACTTCTGATGAGCTCTTGGTTCCTTAGCTTGCGCTACGGCTCCGTTGTTATCGCAGTACAGCTGTACTGGATCGCTAGTGTTCGGAAATACACCCAACTCTAGGATGAATTTCCTAATCCATGACCCTTCCTTTGAAGCATCTGATGCTGCAATATATTCAGCCTCGGTGGTGGAATCAGCCGTCGTGCCTTGTTTGGAACTCTTCCAACACACGGCACCCCCGTTGACTTTGAATATAAACCCCGAGTTTGACTTCGAGTCATCCACGTCCGATTGAAAACTAGAATCCATGAAGCCTTCTAATTTCAACTCGGTATCCCCATAGACCAAAAACAAATCTCGTGTTCTTCGCAAGTACTTGAGAATGTCCTTCACAGCCTTCCAATGGACTGGGCCGGGGTCGGACTGATATCTGCTTGTGACGCTCACAGCATACGCAATATCAGGTCGTGTACATAGCATGCCATACATTATTCTTCCTATAGCGGATGCATAAGGTGTCCTTTTCATCTCCTCGATTTCCATTTGCGTTTGAGGACGCATGGATTTCGAGAGACGAACCCCATGGGACATTGGCAAGAATCCCTTCTTGGATTCTTCCATGCTAAACCGTTTAAGAACGGTGTCCATGTACATGGATTGGGACAAGCCAAGAAATCTCCTCGATCTATCTCTATAAATCCGTATTCCTAATACGTAGGATGCTTCTCCCAAATCCTTCATCGAGAAACGTGTGGATAACCATACTTTAGTTGACTGCAACATCCCCACATCATTCCCAATGAGTAGTATGTCATCAACATAAAGTACAAGGAAAGTCACTGCACTCCCACTAACCTTCTTGTAGACACAAGGTTCCTCCGGGTTTTTCACAAATTCAAACTCTTTCATAGTTGTGTGGAACCTTTTGTTCCAACTACGGGATGCTTGTTTCAATCCATAAATGGATCGCTAGAGTTTTCAAACCTTTTGCTCATCTCCTGAAGATATGAAGCCTTCCGGCTGCGCCATGTAAATTTCTTCCTCAATGTCCCCATTAAGGAAAGCAGTCTTCACATCCATTTGCCATATCTCGTAGTCATACCACGCAGAGATGGCCAGCAAAATCCTAATGGACTTAAGCATAGCAACTGGAGAGAAGTTTTCCTCATAGTCAACTCCTTGCTTTTGAGTATAACCCTTCGCTACCAATCTAGCCTTATAGGTCGATACCTTTCCATCTACTCCAATTTTCTTCTTATAGATCCACTTGCAGCCTATGGGAACAATTCCCTCGGGTGGATCTACCAAGGTCCATACCTTGTTGGAGTACATAGAGTCCATTTCGGATTTCATGGCATTAAGCCAATGTCCCTTGTCTGTATCCGATACAGCTTCGTTGAAAGTTCTAGGATCACATCCTTGGTCAACTTCATCAACGAGGAAAAACCTATCGGGCGCTCTCCAAACTCTTTCGGATCTACATAACGACGGTTCAGGAGGTATATTAGTGGTTTGTTAAATTGGTTCCTTATCTGATTGTTGTGCTTGAACTTCAGATTTTGGTTCTCGAACTTCTTCCAGATCAACTACACTGCCCTTTCTATCCGATAGAAATTCCTTCTCAAGGAACACGGCATTTCTCGAGACGAACACCTTTGCCTCGGAAACATAGTAGAATTCGTATCCCATGGAATCCTCGGGATACCCCACAAAATAGCATAGGTCGGATTTTCTATCCAACTTATCTCCCACTAGCCGCTTCACGTAAGCGGGACAACCCCATATCCTAATATGTTTAAACGTGGGTTTCTTGGAGTGCCAAAGTTCATAAGGTGTGGAGTTAACTGCTTTGGTATTAACCCTATTCAGCAAATACATGGCACTTAGGAGAGCAAATACATGGCACTTAGGAGTGCATGACCCCACAGGTATGCAGGTAGCTCGGTGAACCCCATCATAGATCGAACCATGTCTAACAGTGTTCGATTCCGACGTTCGGAAACTCCATTAAGTTGAGGAGTTCCAGGAGGAGTCCATTGAGACAAAATCCCATTCTCTTTAAGATAGTCTATAAACTCAGTACTTAAGTATTCGCCACCATGATCGGATCGTAGTTTCTTAATACGTCTACCGAGTTGGTTTTCTATTTGGTGTCTAATATCTTTGAACTTTTCAAAAGTTTCAGACTTATACTTCATTAAGTACACGAAACCATACCTAGAATAATCGTCGGTAAAGGTAACGAAGTAGTTAAAACCACCCCTAGCACTAACGCTTAGTGGACCACAAACGTCTGAATAGATCAAATCCAAAAGACCCTCGGCTCGTTCCATCTTCCCTTTGAAGGGAGTCTTGGTCATTTTTCCTTTAAGGCAGGATATACATGTTTGAAGTGATTTCACGTCCTCCAAGGAGAACATTCCTTCACTTACAAATTTGTTCATCCTTCTTAAGGAAATATGACCTAGTCGAGCGTGCCAAAGTTGTGCGGGGTTAAGACTTATATCTTTTCGTTTTGCTGATATAATGTTAATACACATGGATTTAGTTCATACAAGTTGTTTTATAAGTTGTCCCTTACAAATCATATTTTGATCCTTTTGTATAATGCAAATCGAATTTCCAAAAACAAAAGTAAAACCTTCATTATCCAAAACAGGAATAGAAATAAGGTTACGAATAAGTGACGGAACAAATAAACAATTGTTCAAAACAATGGAAAAACTAGAATACAAAACAGAAAGATAAATCGTCCCAATGGCTTCAGCAGCAACCCTTGCTCCGTTGCCCATTCTTAGGTAGGTTTCACCCACATTAAGCCTCCTACTTCTTGTCATGAGCTGGAAATCATTACAAAGATGTGAGCCACAACCAGTATCCAATACCCAAGCAGGAGATTGAACGGACAAATTAACTTCAACTAAATACGTACCCTTTTCAGAACGTTTCTGATCGAGGTAAGCCTTGCAGTTGCGTTGCCAATGGCCCTTCTTTCCACAATGATGGCAAGCGTCATCAACTTGCTTGGTGACCTTGTCATTCTTCACTCCGCTCGACTCGCCCTTCTCAAGTTTCTTGCTCGGGCCGAAACTCCTTTCTTTCCTTTTCTTCTGGAAAGAACCTTTCTTCGCAGATGGAGCAACTAGGAGAACATATTTCTCCTTCTTGATCGTTGACTCATAGCTGACCAACATGTTCAACAACTCATCCAATGGTGGATCGAGCTTGTTCATGTTGAAGTTCACTATGAACGATTCATAAGAACTAGGAAGGGACAGTAGGATCAAATCCACCGAGAGCTCGGCCAGGAGGGTGACATCAAGGCTCACCAACTTCTCAAGGTGAGTGATCATCTTGAGACCGTGCTCGTGGACCGAAGCCCCTTCATGCAGCCTCATGGTGATCAACTCCTTGGTGGCTGAGTACCTCGATGCCCTAGTATTCTCACTGTACATGCTTTCAAGATGATGCTTGATATCATAAGCATGCACGTGAGACTCATACTTCCTCGCGAGCTCTGGCACCATGGATGCTAGCATGTAGCACCTCGCATGGAGGTCGTCCTTCTTCCATGCCTCGAAAATGGCAGTCTCGTCAGCAGTAGCAGTCGCAGGAAGAGCAGCGGGGGGACGTTCATTGAGCACATATAGACGCTCCTCAACTTGGAGCACAAGTTTCAGATTGCGAAGCCAATCCAAATAGTTTGGACCGGTGAGTTTGTTTTGGTTGAGGATTGAGGAAAGGGGATGTTTGGACATTGTTGCGGAGAAAATTTTAAGAAGACAATAATTAGAGTTTAGTTCGTAATAATCGTTACAATTAAAATTTTGGACTTTTATGTTTTAATTGTTCTCCCACTAATTTTATCGAATTCCACCACCCTCTAGCAGACAATCGAGAAAACTTATTTTTCTTTAATGGGCTTTAGGTCCAATAGCTCTACTGTAACCCGTAGTTAATCTATCCCGATTACATAAGCCTAAACGTAGAGTACTATCAATCACATCACTATGTGACCCTAAAGTTCGATTTTCCTGACACTTGATAATGACATAAGTTAATCTAGCGAATATCAAAATTTTCGTGTGTCAAGTCTAGCCTACCAATATGAGATGTCATAGATCCAACTATATCAAACTAATGCAATCCCTAGTAAATCTAGCTTACCACATTAATCCAATATAATTTTATCTATGACCGTATCTCCATCTAATGTCAATTAAATTACAGCTTATCCCACCATAGCACTCCCCGCTAACACGCCTTACTGCACTATTATGACAGGCTACACATAATTTAATTGTTGGTAGAAGGAAAGAAAAATTCAACAGTTTGGTTTTTTCTTTATAGCTTGATAATTATTCTTGATTAAGAATGAGGGATTTTATTTATTAAATCTTATTAGCTCATCGGAAGTTTTAGGTTATGATCGTTTGTGATTCCTAAAACTATGTTCTCTAGGTATGTGGAAACGCATATTGATCCTAAGAGAGACATACGATCATCATCGTACTTAATCACAATTATTCATCTCATGAATTAATTAATAAATACGATTAATTGCAAATATAATTAACGGACTCCATTCATTCATAAATCAATCAAATAAGAATGAAAGAATGAAGTGCATTAATTATTTGCCATCTAATTTGTGTTCCATTAATTAAACTAATTTAATGACTAAATTAAATAATTAATCCAACACTATTCTTTGAATTCAAATTAAATTAATGGATCAATTATCTAATTGGGTTTAATTGATAAATAATTTCAAAAATTAAAAATCAATAAATTTTAATATTAATCTCAGAAAATCAATAATTTTTTTTTTTGTTGTGCTGATCGGACCAGTTCGGTCAACTGAAAAGCAACAGAAAAAAAACGATTTTCTAGATTAAAAATTTTATATTTTCTCAAACATTCGAAATATTTAATTAATATTAAACCACCCAATTTGATAACACCAAAAATTCAACAATTCAACAAATCGAAGCATGCTTTCGAAAACGATAAACACGTTGACAAATAAACAATTAACCCGTGCCTCTGATACCATTGTTGGGGATCGTGCATGTATACGCAGCAGAATTTAAAAATTTTAGATCGAACTAGTTTTGATTACATGCATCAACTAATCACATAGTCAACGTACCTTAACGCTTCCGCCGTACATATGGTAATTATCGATTTTATTAAAAACATGTAAAACCGAAAATTATAAAACATGCTTCTTCATCATACAATAAAATCGAAACACGTAATCACATATTACTCATGCTCATAAATTAAAATTCATACAAACATGATCTAATCAATTTACGAAAGTTTCGATTTAATTACCTCATGTAGCGTGAGATTTCGACGAATCGAAACCTAGAACCAATCACGTACAAGCTGCAAATTACCAATCCTCGGGGCTGGAGCAAACTGATCCAGCAGGCGGTGGACGGCGGCACGTGGCAGCAGCGGCGGCGGCGCGTGGACGGTGCAGCGGCGCGTGCGGCGGTGCAGCGGCGGTGCGTGGATTCCGTCGGGGCGGCAGCTCCTCTCCAATTAGGTTTTACCTCGTATTTTTGACCCACTCGAACTACAGCACTAGATGTAAACGAGTTAGATAAACAACAAGAATAAACGAAGGAGTAGAGAGGAGAAAACCGGCGGTTTCCTGCGGCGATCGGCGGCGGCGCGGCGGGGCAGCAACGACCGAGAGGGATGAGCGGCTAGGGCTTGCGCGGCTAGGGTTTTTGTGCAAAAAATCTGATCTCAAACTCTATTTTGAGGTCTATTTATACTTAGGGTTTTCAACCCTAGTGGGTTTAAGTCATTGGGCTCGACCCACTGATGCATTAAGCCCATTCCCTCGTCGGCCTCGTTTCTAATAAACGATCATTCAAAAAATTATAACAAAATTATATTTGTGACGAGCTCAACGTCCTCGTCGATACGAGTGCCTCTTCCAAATTTCCAATTTCCAAAATTGGAAACTTCCACTTCAGCGGACTAGCTAAATTGGGAAATTTCCCAATTTAGAAAGTTCACTAAATTCCGCATTTCTGTCTTTCTCCACGTTTATTCCGATTCGAAATTCACAATTACGAATCTTGGATTCAATCATATCGACATCCAATCGTTCAAAGATTAACATATTAATCTATGCTTGTTGTTATCAAGGATCTATATTACACGAGAAGTGTGACCCTCAATGGTTCAGGTGTATGCTAGCCGTGGGCTCACAACTCTGTGATTCGAACAACACATTGTTCTTATACGAACTCCTCCCAAGAGTCCCGATTAGAGTAAACCTCAGTTTACCTAATCCCCGATCAAATCGGTGCCCAACAAATCAAGATTGGCGTCTAGCAACTACGCATCATGATTCCCTAGATACAAGTGAAGTGCCTGCAAGAACCTTATGATATAGTTAGCGTACAGTACGACCCTTTCGCAGCACATGTCCCGATTGAACTAGAGGCATTGGTTCACCGACACCTCTTATAAAGTTCAATCATCGTGCGAACGTTCTAGGTATTATAAATACGTTCGTGTGCGACTTAGGGAAACAAATTTCCCTAATCACCCCACTATCAACTCTGACCAGAGATTCCTTGGATTATAAACCGTCAGAACATACAGAACATCCATCACTACTCAAGCGCTCTAATCCCCCTACTACAATGCACAAACTTCTAATTTTATTTTATTTTCCTAATTGCAACTCTTTTCTTACTCTTTGATCATTTTTGCTTCACGGACACCTAATTTTCGATTTGTACCTATAAAATACTAAATCCACAAATTAAAAAAGAAATATAAATTAATCCAAAAAAAAATCCACGTAAACGTAAACGTAGAGTGTTACTTCTACACTCCACTATATCTTTTGTATCTAGTGTTTTTGTTGTTGTTTGGTTATGCGTATTAATGTCCTAGTGTTATAGTTCGTGTTTTTAAGAACATTGTTGCGAATTCACTTTTGCGCATGTTTGTTTACATGTACGTTTGTGCATGTCCAGTTGAGCGAGTGTGTTTGTGCATGCTTTTGTACAGTTACTTATGTGTGTATCTTTTCTAGCGAGTGTTTTTGTGCACATTTATTGATGCGCATTCATGTCCTCGAACTGTAGCACGTATTTTCATGATCGTGTTTGGAATCCAATTTTGACCATGTTCGAGTCCAAATTTGGAAATTTGACGTTAGAAAGGAATTATAGCTAGCTGAAATAGCTTTCTAATGCCGCCGGAACTAGTTGATTTGGAGTCCGGATGAGAAAGTTATGCTCGACTCCATAGACACTACCGAAGATGTTGAGGGATCCTCTTTTCTAATTCAATTTTATTTTCCTAATTGCAACTCTTTTCTTACTCTATGATCATTTTTGCATCATGGACACCTAATTATCGATTTGTACCTATAAGATACAAATATCCACCAATTAAAACACAAACATAAATTAATCCAAAAACAAATCCACGTAAACGTAAACGTAGAGTGTTATTTCTACACTCCACTATATGTTTTGTATCTAGAGTTTTTGCTGTTGTTTGGTTATGCGTATTAAAGTCCTTGTGTTGTAGTTCGGTGTTTTAAGAACGTTGTTGTTAATGCACTATTGCTCATGGTTTTTTTACATGTACGTTTATGCATGTCAAGTTGAGCGACTGTGTTTGTGCATGTTTCTTGATTTGTATTACAGTCCTAGGATGTAGTTTGTGTTTTCATGATCCTTTTGGCGAATGCACTTTTGCGTGAGTACTTTTGTGCATGCTTTTGTACTTTTACTTATGTGCGTATCTTTTCTATTGTGCACGTTTCTTGATGCGCATTCATGACCTAGAACTATAGCACGTATATTCATGATCGCCTTTAGAATCCAATTTTGACCCTGTTCGAGTCCGAAATTGGAAATTTGACGTTAGATAGGAAGTGTAGCAAGATGAAATAACTCTCTAATGCCGCCGGAACTAGTTGATTTGGATTCCGGATGAGAAAGTTATGCTCGACTTCGTGGACACTACTAAAGATGTTGAGGGATCCTCTCTTCTAATTTGATTTTATTTTCCTAATTGGAACTCTTTTCTCACTCTTTGATCATTTTTGCTTCATGGACAACCATATATCAATTTGTACCAATTAGATACTAAATCCACCAATTAAAACATAAATATAAATTAATCCAGAAAAAAAAAATCCACGCAAACGTATGCGTAGAGTGTTATTCTAAACTCCACTGTATCTTTTGTATCTAGTGTTTTTGCTGTTGTTTGGTAATGCGTATTAAAGTCCTAGTGTTGTAGTTCGTGTTTTTAAGAACGTTGTTGCGTATGCACTTTAGCGCTTTTTTTTTACATGTAATTTGTGCATGTCCATTTGAGCGAGTGTGTTTTTGCATGTTTGTTGATTTTTATTAATGTCCTAGGATTGTAGTTTGTGTTTTCATGATTCTTTTTAAGAATGCACTTTTGCGTGAGTACTTTTGTCCATGCTTTTGTACTGTTACTTATGGGCGTATCTTTTCTAGCAAGTGTATTTGTGCACGTTTCTTGATGCGCATTCATGTCTTGGAATTGTAGCACGTATTTTCATGATCTGTTTTGGAATCCAATTTTGACATTTTCGAGTCTGAATTTGGAAATTTGACGTTAGAGGGATTTGTAGCTAGCTGAAATAGCTTTCTAATGCCGCCGGAACAAGTTGATTTGGAGTCCGGATGAGAAAGTAATGCTCGACTTCATGGACACTACCAAAGATGTTGAGGGATCCCCTCTTCGAAATTGATTTTATTTTCCTAATTGCAACTCTTTTCTTACTCTATGTTCATTTTTGCTTCATGGACACCTAATTATCGACTTGTACATATAAGATACTAAATCCACCAATTAAAACAGAAATATATATTAATCCAAAAAAAAAAATCCACGTAAACGTAAACCTAGAGTGTTATTTCTACACTCCAGTGTATCTTTTGTATCTAGTGTTTTTGCTGTTGTTTGGTTATGCGTATTAAAGTCCTAGTGTTGTAGTTCGTGTTTTTAAGAACTTCATTGCGAATGCACTTTTGCGCATATTTTTTTACATTTACGTTTGTGCATGTCTAGTTGAGCGAGTGTGTTTGTGCATGTTTAATGATTCGTATTAATGTCCTAGGATTGTAGTTTGGGTTTTCATGATATTTTTTGTCAATGCACTTTTGCGTGAGTACTCTGGTGCATGCTTTTGTACTTTTACTTAAGTGCGTATCTTTTCTAGCGAGTGTTTTTGTGCACGTTTCTTGATGCGCGTTCATGTCCTCGAACTGAAGAACGTATTTTCATTATCCCTTTTGGAATCCAATTTTGACCATGTTCGAGTCCGAATTCGAAAATTGGCGTTAGGCATGAATTGTAGCCAGCTTAAATAGATTACTAATCCTGCCGGAACGAGTTGATTTGGAGTCCGAATGAGAAAGTTAGGCTCGACTTCGTGGACACTACCGAAGATGTTGAGGGATCCTCTCTTCTAATTTTATTTTATTTTCCTAATTGCAACTCTTTTCTTACTCTTTCATCATTTTTGCTTCACAGACACCTAATTATCGATTTGTACCTAGAAGACACTAAATCCATCAATTAAAACAAAAATTTAAATTAATCCAAAAAAAACAATTCACGTAAACGTAAACGGTGAGTGTTTTTTCTACACTCCACTATATCTTTTGTATCTAGTGTTTTTGTTGTTGTTTGGTTATGCGTTATAGAGTCCTAGTGTTGTAGTTCGTGTTTTTAAGAACGTTGTTGCGAATGCACTTTTGCGCATGTTCTTTTACATGTACGTTTGTGCATGTCCAGTTGAGCGAGTGTGTTTGTGCATGTTCGTAGATTTGTATTAATGTCCTAGGATTGTAGTTTGTATTTTCATGATCCTTTTTGCGAACGCACTTTTGCGTGAGTAGTTTTGTGCATGCTTTTCTGCTTTTACTTATGTGCGTATCTTTTCTAGCGAGTGTTTTTGTGAAAGTTTCTTGATGCGCATTCATGTCCTCGAACTGAAGCACGTATTTTCATGATAGCTTTCGGAATCTAATTTTGACTATGTTCGAGTCCAAATTTCGAAATTTGAGGTTAGACAGGATTTGTAGCCAGCTTAAATAGCTTTCTAATGCCGCCGGAATTAGTTGATTTGGAGTCCGGAAGAGAAAGTTATGCTCGACTTCGTGGACTCTACCAAAGATGTCAAGGGATCCTCTCTTGTAATTTGATTTTATTTTCCTAATTGCAACTCTTTTCTTACTCTTTGATCATTTTTGCTTCATGGACACCTAATTATCGATTTGTACCTATAAGAAACTAAAATCCACCAATTAATAAAGAAATATAATTTAATCCCAAAAAAGTCCACGTGAACATAAACGTAGAGTGTTATTTCTTCACTCAACTATATCTTTTGTATCTAGTGTTTTTGCTGTTTGTTTGGTTATGCATATTAAATTCCTAGTGTTGTAGTTCGTATTTTTAAGAACGTTGTTGCGAATGCACTTTTGCGCATGTTATTTTACATGTACAATTGTGCATGTCCACATGAGCGAGTGTGTTTGTGCATGTTTGTTGATTTGTATTAATGTCCTAGGATTGTAGTTTGTGTTTTCATGATCCTTTTTGTGAATGCACTTTTGCTTGAGTACTTTTGTGCATGCTGTTGTACTTTTACTTATGTGCGTATCTTTTCTCGCGAATGTTTTTGTGCACGTTTTGTTGATGCGCATTCATGTCCTCCAACCGTAGCACGTATTTTCATGATCGCTTTTGGAATCCAAATTTGACCATGTTCGAGTCCGAATTTGGAAATTTGACGTGAACAGGAATTGAAGCCAGCTGAAATAGCTTTCTAATGCCGCCGGAACCAGTTGATTTGGAGTCCGGATGAGAAAGTTATGCTCGACTTCGTGGTCACTACCGAAGATGTCGAGGGATGATCCTCTCTTCTAGTATGATTTTATTTTCCTAATTGCAACTCTTTTCTTACTCTATGATCATTTTTGCTTCATGGACACCTAATTATCGATTTGTACCTATAAGATACTAAATCCACCAATTAAAACAAAAATATAAATTAATTCAAAAAAAAAAATCCACATAAACGTAAACCTAGAGTGTTATATCTAAACTCCACTGTATCTTTCGTATCTAGTGTTTTAGCTTTTCGTTTGGTTATACGTATTAAAGTCCTAGTATTGTAGTTCGTGTTTTTAAGAACGTTGTTGCGAATGCACTTTTGCGCATGTTTTTTTAAATGTACGTTTGTGCATGTCCATTTGAGCGAGTGTGTTTGTGCATGTTTGTTGATTTGTATTAATTTCCTAGGATTGTAGTTTGTGTTTTCATGGTCCTTTTTGCGAATGCACTATTACAGGAGTACTATTGTGCATGTTGTTGCACTTTTACTTTTGTGCGTATCTTTTCGAGCGAGTGTTTTCGTGCATGTTTCTTGATGCGCATTCATGTCCTCGAACTGTAGTACGTATTTTCTATGACACCCATTTTCTAGTTATACTTAATTAGTATTTTAGAATATGATAGCGGAAGACTTTGAAATATATAAATCGGGAATAGAAAATTCCGACAAAATTTTTGTTTTAGAATCAGAGTAAGAGTGTCCACATATTACCAAACAACATTCACTAAATCAATTTCACAAACTATGCATGCATGACTAGAGATTAAGTTCCATGTTAGCAAAGTGAGAGAATTTTGGACAGTTTCGATCTATCAATCAAATAAATTAATAACTCTCTAACCGCTCATGCAAAACACTTGAAATTGTTACCACATGCTCTACTAAGGGCCTAGATAACCTAGTAAAAGCAGTTTTTAAATACCTTGAGCCATTTGAAAGGAATAATTAAAATAGTACAACTGTACAGTTTAAAATCTAAAGCAGGGGAGTGACCTTTGAAAAATCTTTATAAATTCCCTACTGTTTCAAAAATCATCAGATTTTATAGTAAAGTACATTAGTGAGGTAGCTTTCTATTACAAGTAGAATAAATCCTTTTGAGTGAGAAAAACTTTGTATTTTATTGTAAATACTACAACGACTCTGTTTCAGAGCAGTGTTGGGAAACAATTCATAATTAATTCATGGGTTATCCAAATAATGCAAACTAACTATCAAAATGAACCTAACAGGGAGTCCTATAATGCTGTACAATTTCATGCAATAATGTATGGAAGTGATAATTAACACGAATTATCAAACTACTAGACAGAACATAACACACAACTAGCCGACAGGCATTTTATAAGGTTTTTATGAAAACTTGCCCTAAGGTTACACAAGTTTTTGAGGAAATACCATAACATATATCAAAAGAGGTACTTTTACTCCTAAGTAACATTATATATTGTGCATCAATAGTAAGTTCCTCCAATAGGCGGGAGAGAACGATAATAAACACATAGAACGGTGTCGAATATCGTTAATAGCAAATTATACAAATAAAACCACATTAGTATATTAAGAGCACCCAAAATCCACCATGCCTCCATATGAACTCTTCTCCCGATCCACGAACTCAACTTCAACCACGATCCTCGGGCTCGAAATCCGGTAATCCTACAAGCAATTCAACACCTATATAAGTCTTTGAGACTCAATGAGAATTCCATATAATATCAAATACACTTAGACAAGGAATCATATAGTCATACATATACAAGTATACATATACCTCAATCACCATTTCTTTAAGAAAATTTATCGATTTAACTTTACCTTCTCGGTTTACCTCTTAGACCTTTCGATTTACCTCTTAGACCTTCTTTTCATCATTTCATAAGGAATAAGAGTAGGTCTACATAAAAGAACCATTCATCCATACATTCATTCAAGTGTTCATACAACGTGTGAAAAAATCATTTTCTTTAGTCGGATATCCTTTGGAAAAATCAAGTAAAACCATAGACAATAAGCCTTCATTTATTTGGAACCCGTTTCAAAAATGGAATCAAACCACACACTCTTCATCTCATTTTTGGGGTACCGGTCCCTCATACCCCGTGCTTATTCGATCTATGTTTTACAAGACTTTCCAATTTTAAAAAACGTGCAAGTGAGGTTAGTACACACTTTCATTCAATTCAAGCAACTTGATTAGTTGTGTGAGAAAACCATTTTCTTTAGTCGGATATCCTTTGAAAAATCAAGTAAAACCATAGACAATAAGCCTTCATTTATTTGGAACCCGTTTCATAAGTGGAATCAAACCACACACTCTTCATCTCATTTTTGGGGTACCGGTCCCTCATACCCCGTGCTTATTCGATCTATGTTTTACAAGATTTTCCAACTTTAAAAACGTGCAATGTGAAGTTAGTATATATTCTTCATTTCACATATTCAAAGTTAGCTTTCACATAAGCACACATATTTCCACAAATTTCACAAAGGCACATAGTTTAGTCACAAAATCACAAAACCAAGTAAGACACATAACAACTCAAGCAAAGAACATAGATCACATATTTACACATATATCAAAACAACTCAAAGCATTCGGTTATTTATAATTACTATCTCCAAGTTTCATTAATTAAAGTTCAAGCCCTCTTTCTCAAGAGACTTGAAGTTTTCTTTCAAGTAGCACCAAATTTCCATTTATTTCATTTTCTTTTCAAAATATTCGAACCATCAACAATTCAATCACACAAAATTCTATTTTTATTAATCTTGTTCTCGATTTTTATCTTCGTATATTATCTTATTACTCATAGATCATAAACCATGGATCGTAAGCTTCCTCGACCCGGAGGGAGTACACTTACAACCACGTAGGTCGATATACGTACACATAGAAACATATACTTATATATAGCACATATAGATTATAAATAAACCATGGATCAAGTACTTTCTTCGACCACGCAGGTTTACGAAAACCATGGATCGAAGTTTCCTTAAGATCACGCAGGTCTAGTATATATATATATTTACATATACATAAACAAAAATTAAATTATCATATTATTCTTAGTTCTTCAAGATTATTTCAATTAAAGCTTAGATCATTACATGCATGGATCATCTAACAACAAACAAGCAAAGTAATATAGCTTCCCAAATTTTCGGCCATTAAGAACATATAAGGAGAAAGAAGAAATAATATTGGTGAAGAATCACTTGTAGCAAGAATATGAAATTCTCACCTAGTTTCTCTTGGGAATATGAAGGAATTGGTGGATTGAATAACCCACTACAAGAACCTTGAAGAAATTATAAAGAAATTAGAAGAAAACATTAGGGAATTTTCGAAATTGAAAAGGAAGAAGAAAATTGAGAGCTTTCTTACACTTCTAGTTGAAGAAACTTCTTTTTGGAAATGAAGAGAGATTTTGAGCTTCCTACACTAATAATTTCGAAATGGAGAAGAAGAGAGATGATGTTTTCTTAAGAGCTTTAAGATATGGTGGAGAAGATGAGAATTCATTTGGGTGTTGGGTTCTATTTATAGAGTTTTGCAAGCATTTGGGGGTGTTCTTGGAATTTCCTCTTTAGGTGGGTTGGATTGGAGATGGTTCTATGGCTTGAGCTTGAGTAAAAATGGAGTCTTAGTGAGGGGATGGTGGTGATGGCCGAATTTAGGGAGAGAGGAAGAAGAAAGCGAATGGGTTTCAAATGCTTAGGTGGAAAGAGAGAGAGAAAGTGGGTCTTGAATTAAAAGGTAAAGTGGAGTACCATTCTCAATGAAGAAAGTACAAGCCACTTAAGCCTTCAATTCTCCCAACTAATAAGCATTTCTACATTAAAGAATTGTACACATGGAAAATAAAATCCATGTGTGTCTCCACATGGCCAAAAATTACAAGAAGAGTGGGGAAATTTTTTTTTTCTAAGTTTATTCACTCATTTAATTATCTAATATGCATGAATTTATTCTTTTTCTAAAAAATTAGTGTATGCATAAATATATTCCAACTATCCAAATTAAATTCTAGAATGCAATAATCTAATTAAAATATGAAAATTTTCAATTAGTTATTTTTCGTGTGAAAATTTTCAAATATTCGATCCTAATAAATCAACTAATCACATAATTCAAGTCACACATAAAGTACATCAAGAATGCATGTTTAATTATGCAGCTCATAATAAATTATCCTATTAGCACATAGAAATTCTAAACGTAAAATCTATTTATGAAAAATAATACAAATATAAAACGAGTTATCCGAAAGGGCGGGGTGTTACATTTTCATGATCGCTTTTGGAATCGAATTTTGAATATGTTCGTGTCCGAATTTGGAAATTTGATGTTACAAAGGAATTGTAGCCAGCTAAAATAGCTTTCTAATGCCGCCGGAACCAGTTGATTTGGAGTCCGGATGAGAAATTTATGCTCGACTCCGCGGACACTACCGGAGATGTCGAGGGATCCTCTCTTCTAATTTGATTTTATTTTCTTAATTGCAACTCTTTTCTAACTCTTTGATCATTTTTGCTTCATGGACACCTAATTATCGATTTGTACCTATAAGATACTAAATCGACCAATTAAAATAGAAATACAAATAAATCCAAAAAACAATCCACGTAAACGTAAACCTAGAGTGTGATTTCTAAACTCCATTGTATCTATTGTATCTAGTGTTTTTGCTGTTTGTTTGCTTATGCGTATTAAAGTCGTAGTGTTGTAGTTCGTATTTTAAGAAATTTGTTGTGAATGCACTTTTGTGCATGTTTTTTTACATGTACGTTTTTGCATGTCCATTTGAGCGAGTGTGTTTGTGCATGTTTTTTGATTTGTATTAATGTCTTAGGATTGTAGTTTGTGTTTACATGATCCTTCTTGTGAATGCACTTATGCGTGACTACTTTTGTGCATGCTTTTGTTGTGTTACTTATGTGCGTATCTTTTCTAGCGAGTGTTTTTGTGCACGTTTCTTGATGCGCATTCATGTCCTCGAACTGTAGCACATATTTTCATGATCGCTTTTGGAATCCAATTTTGACCATGTTCGAGTCCGAATTTAGAAATTCGACGTTAGGCAGGAATTGTAGCTAGCCGAAATAACTTTCTAATGCAGTCGGAACTAGTTGATTTGGAGTCCGGAAGAGAAAGTTATGCTCGATTCGTGGACACTACCTAAGATGTTGAGGGATCCTCTCTTCTAATATTATTTGATTTTCCTAATTGGAACTATTTTCTTACTCTTTCATCATTTTTGCCTCATGGACACCTAATTATCGATTTGTACCTATAAGATACTAAATCCACCAATTCAAACAGAAATATAAATTAAACCAAAAAAAAAAATCCACCTAAATGTAAACCTAGAGTGTCATTTCTAAACCCCACTGCATCTTTTATGTCTAGTGTTTTTGCTGTTTGTTTGCTTATGCGTATTAAATTCCTACTGTTGTAGTTCGTGTTTTTAAGAAATTTGTTGCGAATTCACTTTTGTGCATGTTTCTTTACATGTACGTTTGTGCATGTCCATTTGAGCGAGTGTGTTTGTGCATGTTTGTTGATTTGTATTAATGTCCTTGGATTGTGGTTTGTGTTTACATGATCCCTTTTGCGAATGCACTTTTGCGTGAGTACTTTTGTGCATGATTTTGTACTGTTACTTATGTGCGTATCTTTTCTAGCGAGTGTTTGTGTACACGTTTCTTGATGCGCATTCATGTCCTCGAAGTGTAGCACGTATTTTCATGATCGCTTTTGGAATCCAATTTTGACCATGTTCGAGTCCGAATTTAGGAATTTGACGTTATATAAGAATTGTAGCCAGCTGAAATAGCTTTCTAATGCCGTCGGAACTAGTTGATTTGGAGTTCGGATGAGAAAGTTATGCTTAACTTCGTGGACACTACGAAAGATGTCGAGGGATCCTCTCTTCTAATATTATTTTATTTTCCTAATTGCAACTCTTTTCTTACTCTTTCATCATTTTCGCTTCATGGACACCTAATTATCGATTTGTACCTGTAAGATACTAAATCCACCAATTAAAACAGAAATATAAATTAATCCAAAAAAAAAATCCTCGTGAACGTAAACCTAGAGTGTGATTTCTAAATTCCACTGTATATCTTTTTTATCTAGTGTTTTTTATGGTTGTTTGGTTATGCATATTAAAGTCCTAGTGTTGAAGTTCGTGTTTTTCAGATCGTTGTTGCGAATGCACTTTTGTGCATGTTTTTTTACATGTAGGTTTGTGCATGTCCAATTGAGCGAGTGTGTTTGTGCATGTTTGTTGATTTGTATTAATGTCCTAGGTTTGTAGTTTGTGTTTTCATGATCCTCTTTGCGAATGCACTTTTGCATGAGTACTTTTGTGCATGCTTATGTGCATTTAGTTATATGCGTATCTTTTGTAGCGAGTGTTTTTGTGCACGTTTCTTGATGCGCATTCATGTCCTCGAACAGAAGCACGTATTTTCATGATCGCTTTTGGAATCCAATTTCGACCATGTTCAAGTACGAATTTTGAAAATAGACGTTAGGCAGGAATTGTAGCCACCTAAAATAGCTTTCTAATGCCGTCGGAACTAGTAAATTTGGAGTCTGGATGAGAAAGTTATGCTCGACTTCATGGACACTACCAAAGATGTCAAGGGATCCTCTCTTCTAATTTGATTTTATTTTCCTAATTTCAACTCTTTTATAACTCTTTCATCATTTTTGCTTCATGGACACCTAATTATCGATTTGTACATATAAGATACTTAATGCACCGATTAAAACAGAAATATAAATTAATCCAAAAAAAATCCACGTAAATGTAAACGTAGAGTGTTATTTCTACACTCCACTGTATCTGTAATGCCCAACCATCCATACATGGCCAATAATAAGCATATTGCATCAATGCATATACTTATAATTCATTATTCATGATGCATGATCACGATACTTGCTACACATGTGCCTTAATTGTGTTTTAATACGTGATCGAATACTTTTCTTAAACTGTGATAATACATGATACATGTTATTGAACTTCTACTTTATGATTTAACATTAACTTAAATTATTTATTGTAGTGAGAAGTTAAGTTTCTCGGTTAAGAAGGGATCAATATGCTAAACGGTGATCTATTTGTCTTAGATGCATTTCATCATTTTAATTACATTTTAATATGATTAATTACATATATAATTACTTGAGTAACTCATATTAGACTAAAACCAAAAGTATGCAAAAGGGTGCAATTTGATTGGTTTGTTGACTAGGTTGCACAAGACCATTCTCAAATTGTTTACACTTGATTATAATGAGTAAGCATCAGCCCATATCTTATCTCAAGCTAGAAAAACCTGGAGGAACCACATGAATCCAGCAAAAACAAGCCTTCCAATCATCATCCTCCATTTGGCCTTGTTGGGAATGGGTAATAGATAAGTGTAGACTTTGTGTTTTTGTCTTCATTTTCACTTGTCTTCTTCCAAAAACGATCAGACCAATTTACTTAAGCTTCTCTTCATTATTCTTTACTTCCATACTCGCATAAGACAACATCAAAGTAGAGCTAGAACAAGTTGTGCACCTTTTCTAGATGAAAACCCTACATTTTGAAGTTTGAATTCATCTCTAAACAAGGACCCTAGCACAACCTATATGAGACTGATCTTTTCACTTCATACACCATATTGAACTTGAGGTAAGTTGAAGCATTCATTTGCTCATCATAAGAACCAAATTATGTGTGCTTTAATGTAACTTTTGCTACGTGTTCTTCACGATGTTTGAATGATTGATGAGTCATAGGGATATGAAAGAATATGTTTTAAAAAATGGGAGTATGGTACTTGATTGATGGTCGAGTAGGCAAGGGACGCGGGAGGGACCGGCGGACCCAACACATGGTGGCAAATACCTGAGGTCGAAAGACTAGTATGGAAAACCCACAATTAATGAAATAAAATACGGCTAATACCTGAGGTCGAAAGGCCGGTATGGAAACCCCGTATTATCTATTGGCCAAATATGATGAGTAGGTTCCCAAAACCAAAGCCTATTGCTATCAGTCAAGTACCACACTTCAAGGGTTCTAGAAAAAGAGAAGGATTTCAAAAGAAAAGATCATGAATGAAGTTATATGTGATATTGTGTATGTTGAGAGAATAACGTGTTATGTGATATATTGCTATTACATCAGTTTCAACTTGCTGAGCTATTAGCTCATTAGGTTCTTATGATGCAGGTAATGATGTACATGTTTAGAAGTTGACCTAGCCAAGAGCGGCCAGTCAGAGATTTGTTAATATGCCATGCTTCGAGCCATTTTTGTCGCCGAGCTAAAAACTCTGATTTCATTTTGTTAGCCGCTCTATTATGGTTTTTGTACAATATAATTTTGTAAACAATGAATACATATATATGTACAGGTTTTGAGAAACTACAAAGTTTGATTTCTTTTCGAAGCATATAATGTATTTTTGTATTAACCATAATGTTTAATTATATATAAAAACATTAGCATCCCTAACTTAATGGTGGTGATCCGATTGGATTCTGCTGTTAGGTTGTGGGCCGTTACATTTTTCTTGCATCTAGTGTTTTGGCTGTTGTTTGGTAATGCGTATTAAAGTCCTAGTGTTGTAATGTTTTTAAGACCTGGTTGCGAATGCACTTTTGCGCATGTTTTTGTACATGTACGTTTGTGCATGTCCATTTCAGCGAGTGTGTTTGTGCATGTTTGTTGATTCGTATTAATGTCCTAGGATTGTAGTTTTTGTTTTCAGGATTCTTTTTGCGAATGCACTTTTGTGTGAGTACTTTTATGCATGCTTTTGTACGTTTACTTATGTGCGTATCTTTTCTAGCGAGTGTTTTTGTGCATATTTCTTGATGCGCATTCATGTCCTCGAACTGTAGTACGTATTTTCGTGATCGCTTTTGGAACCCAATTTTGACCTTGTTCGGGTCCGAATTTGGAAATTTGACGTTAGACACGAACGGTAGCTTGCTGAAATAGCTTTCTAATGCCGCCGGAACCAGTTGCTTTGGAGTTCGGATGAGAAAGTTATGCTCGACTTCGTGGACACTACCAAAGATGTTGAGGGATCCTCTTTTCTAATTTAATTTTATTTTCCTAATTGCAACTCTTTTCTTACTCTTTGATCATTTTTGCTTCATGGACACCTAATTTTCGATTTTTACCTACAAGATACTTAATCCACTAATTAAAACAAAAATATAAATTAATCCAAAAAAAAAATCCGCGTAAACGTAAACGTAGAGTATTATTTCCAAAATCCACTATATCTTTTGTATCTAGTGTTTTTGCTGTTGTTTGGTTATGCGTATTAAAGTCCTAGTGTTGTAATGTTTTTAAGAATGTTGTTGCAAATGCACTTTTGCGCATGTACGTTAGTGCATGTCCATTTGAGCGAGTGTGTTTGTGCATGTTTGTGGACTTGTATTAATGTCCTAGGATTGTAGTTTGTGTTTTCATGATCCTTTTAGCGAATGCACTTTTGTGTTAGTACTTTTGTGCATGCTTTTATACTTTTACTTATGTGCGTATCTTTTCTAGCGAGTGTTTTTGTGCATGTTTCTTGATGCGCATTCATGTCTTCAAACTGTATTATGTATTTTTGTGATCGCTTTTGGAATCCAATTTTGACCATATTCGAGTCTGGATGAGAAAGTTATGCTCGACTTCGTGGACACTTCCAATGATGTGTAGGGATGCTCTCTTCTAATTTGATTTTATTTTCCTAATTGCAACTCTTTTCTTACACTTTGATCATTTTTGCTTCATGGACACCTAATTTTCGATTTGTAACTATAAGATACTAAATCCAGCAATTAAAACATAAATATAAATTAATCCAAAAAAAAATCGAAGTAAAGTAAGCGTAGAGTGTTATTTCTACACTCTAGTGTATCTTTTGTATCTAGTGTTTTTGGCGTTGTTTGGTTATGCGTATTAAATTCTAGTGTTGTAACGTTTTTAAGAATGTTGTTGCGAATGCACTTTTGCGTATGTCTTTCTACATGTACGTTTGTGCATTTCCATTTCAGCGAGTGTGTTTGTGCATGTTTGATGATTTGTATTAATGTCCTAGGGTTGTAGTTTGTGTTTTCATGATCCTTTTAGCGAATGCACTTTTGCGCCAGTACTTTTGTGCATGCTTTTGTACTTTTAATTATGTGCGTATCTTTTCTAGCGAGTGTTTTTGTGCATGTTTCTTGATGCGCATTCATGTCCTAGAACTGTAGTACGTATTTTCGTGATTGCTTTTGGAATCCAATTTTGACCATGTTCGAGTCCGAATTTGGAAATTTGAGGAATTGTAGCCAACTTAAATAGCTTCCTAATGCCGCCAGAACTAGTTGATTTGGAATCCGAATGAGTAAGTTTTGCTCGACTTCGTGGGCACTACCAAAGTTGTCGAGGGATCCTCTCTTCTAATTTTATTTTATTTTCCTAATTGCAACTCTTTTATTACTCTTTGATCATTTTTGCTTCCTGAACACCTAATTTCGATTTGTACCTATAAGATACTAAATCCACCAATTAAAACAGAAATGTAAATTAATCTAAAAAAAATGCACGTAAACGTAAACGTAGAGTGTTATTTCTACACTCCACTGTATCTTTTGTATCTAGTGTTTTTGCTGATGTTTGGTTATGCGTATTAAAGTCCTAGTGTTGTAGTTCGTGTTTTTAAGAACGTTGTTGCGAATTCACTTTTACGCATGTTTCTCTACATGTACGTTTGTGCATGTCCATTTGAGCGAGTGTGTTTGTGCATGTTTGTTGATTTGTATTAACGTCCTAGGATTTTTATTTGTGTTTTCATGATCCTTTTTGCGAATGCACTTTTGTGTGAATACTTTTGTGCATGCTTTTTGTACATTTACTTATTTGTATTTACTTATGTTTCTTGATGCGCATTCATGTCCTCGAACTGTAGTTTGTATTTTCGTGATCGTTTTTGGAATCCAATTTTGACCTTGTTCGAGTCCGAATTTGGACATTTGGAGTCCGGATGAGAAAGTTATGCTTAACTTCGTGGACACTACCAAAAAAGATGTTGAGGGATCCTCTCTTCTACTTTTATTTTATTTTAAAATTGCAACTCTTTTGTTACTCTTTGATCATTTTTGCTTCTCGGACATCTAATTTTTGATTTGTACCTATAAGATACTAATCCACCAATTAAAACAGAAATATAAATTAATCCAAAAAAAATTCACATAAATGTAAACGTAGAGTGTTACTTCTACACTCCATTGTATCTAGTGTTTTTGCTGTTGTTAGGTTATGCGTATTAAAGTCCTAGTATTGTAATGTTTTTAACAACGTTGTTATTAATGCACTTTTGCGTATGTTTTTCTACATGTACGTTTGTGCATGTCCATTTGAGCCAGTGTGTTTGGGCATGTTTGATGATTTGTATTAATGTCCTACGATTGTAGTTTGTGTTTCCATGATACTTTTTGCGAATGCACTTTTGCGTGAGTACTTTTGTGCATGCTTTTGTACTTTTACTTATGTACTTTTAGCGAGTGTTTTTGTGCATGTTTCTTGATGCGCATTCATGTCCTTGAACTATAGTACGTATTTTTGTGATCGCTTTTGGAATCCAATTTTGACCATGTTTGAGTCCGAATTTGGAAATTTGAGGAATTGTAGCCAGCTGAAATAGCTTCCTAATGCCGCCAGAACCAGTTGATTTGGAGTCCGGATGGGAAAGTTACGCACGACTTCGTGGACACTACCAAAGATGTTTAGAGATCCACACTTCTAATTTTATTGTATTTTCCTAATTACAACTCTTTTGTTACTATTTGATTCTTGTTTCGTGGACCCCTAATTTTCGATTTGTACCTATAAGACACAAAATCCACCAATTAAAATAGAAATATAAATTAATCCAAAAAAAAAATCCACGTAAACGTAAACGTAGAGTGTTATTTCTACACTCCACTGTATCTTTTGTATCTAGTGTTTTTGCTGTTGTTTGGTTATGCGTATTAAAGTCCTAGTGTTGAAATGTTTTTAAGAACGTTGTTGCGAATGCACTTTTGCGCATGTTTTTCTACATGTACGTTTGTGCATGTCCATTTGAGCGAGTGTGTTTGTGTATGTTTGTTGATTTGTATTAATGTCCTAGGATTGTAGTTTGTGTTTTCATGATCCTTTTTGCGAATGCACTTTTGCGTGAGTACTTTTTTGCATGCTTTTGTACTTTTACTTTTGTGCGTACCTTTTCTAGCGAGTCTTTTTGTGCATGTTTCTTGATGCGCATTCATGTCCTCGAACTGTAGTACGTATTTTCGTGATCGCTTTTGGAATCATATTTAGACCATGTTCGAGTCCGAATTTGGAAATTTGACGTTAGATAGGAATTGTAGCCAGCTGAAATAGCTTTATAATGCTGCCAGAACCATTTGATTTGGAGTCTGGATGAGAAAGTTATGCTCGACTTCGTCGACACTACCAAAGATGTTGAGGGCTCCTCTCTTCTTATTTGATTTTATTTTCCTAATTGCAACTCTTTTCTTACTCTTTGATCATTTTTGCTTCACGGACACCTAATTTTCCATTTGTACCTATAAGATACTAAAATCCACCAATTAAAATAGAAATATAAATTAATCCAAAAAAAAATCCACTTAAACGTAAACGTAGAGTGTTATTTCCATACTCCACTATATCTTTTGTATCTAGTGTTTTTGCTATTGTTTGGTTATGCGTATTAAAGTCCAAGTGTTGTAATGTTTTAAAGAACGTTGTTACGAATGCACTTTTGCGCATGTTTTTCTACATGTTTGTTTGTGCATGTCCATTTGTGCGAGTGTGTTTGTGCATGTCTGTTGATTTGTATTAATGTCCTAGGATTTTAGTTTGTGTTTTCATGATCCTTTTTGCGAATGCACTTTTGAGTGAATACATGTGTGCATGATTTTGTACTTTTACTTACGTTCGTATCTTTTCTAGAAAGTGTTTTTGTGCATGTTTCTTGAAGTGCATTCATGTCCTCGAACTGTAGTACGTATTTTCGTGATCCCTTTTGGAATCCAATTTTGACCATATTCGAGTCCGAATTCGGAAATTTGACGTTTGACAAGAATTGTAGCCAGCTGAAATAGCTTCCTAATGTCGCCAGAACCAGTTGATTTGGAGTCCGGATGAGAAAGTTATGCTTGACTTCGTGGACACTAGCAAAGATGTTTATGGATCCACTCTTCCAATTTTCTTGTATTTTCCTAATTGCAACTCTTTTGTTACTCTTTGATCATTTTTGCTTCGTGGACCCCTAATTTTCGATTTGTACCTATAAGATACTGAATCCACCAATTAAAACATAAATATAAATTAATCCAAAAAAAAACTACACGTAAATTACCAATCCTCGGGGCTGCAACTCACGGCTGGAGCAAACTGATCCAGCAGGCGGTGGACGGCGGCGCGTGGCAGCAGCGGCGGCGGCGCATGGACGGTGCAGCGGCGCGTGCGGCGGTGCAGCGGCGATGCGTGGATTCCGTCGGGGCAGCAGCTCCTCTCCAATTAGGTTTCACCTCGTATTTTTGACCAACTCGAACTACAGCACTAGATGTAAACGAGTTAGATAAACAACAAGAATAAACGAAGGAGTAGAGAGGAGAAAACCGGCGGTTTCCTGCGGCGATCGGCGGCGGCGCGGTGGGGCAGCAACGACCGAGAGGGATGAGCGGCTAGGGCTTGCGCGGCTAGGGTTTTTGTGCAAAAAATCTGATCTCAAACTATTGTTTGAGGTCTATTTATACTTAGGGTTTTCAACCCTAGTGGGTTTAAGTCATTGGGCTCGACCCACTGATGCATTAAGCCCATTCCCTCGTCGGCCTCGTTTCTAATAAACGATCATTCACAAAATTATAACAAAATTATATTTGTGACGAGCTCAACGTCCTCGTCGATACGAGTGCCTCTTCCAAATTTCCAATTTCCAAAATTGGAAACTTCCACTTCAGCGGACTTGCTAAAAACTTCCCAATTTAGAAAGTTCACTAAATTCCGCATTTCTCTCTTTCTCCACGTTTATTCCGATTCGAAATTCACAATTACGAATCTTGGATTCAACCATATCGACATCCAATCGTTCAAAGATTAACATATTAATCTATGCTTGTTGTTATCAAGGATCTATATTACACGAGAAGTGTGACCCTCAATGGTTCAGGTGTATGCTAGCCGTGGGCTCACAACTCTTTGTGATTCGTACAACACATTGTTCTTATAAGAACTCCTCCCAAGATACAAGTGAAGTGCCTGCAAGAACCTTATGATATAGTAAGCGTACAGTACGACCCTTTCGCAGCACATGTCCCGATTGAACTAGAGGCATTGGTTCACCGACACCTCTTATAAACTTCAATCATCGTGCGAACGTTCTAGGTATTATAAATACGTTCGTGTGCGACTTAGGGAAACACATTTCCCTAATCACCCCACTATCAACTCTGACCAGAGATTCCTTGGATTATAAACCGTCAGAACATACAGGACATCCATGACTACTCAAGCGCTCGAATCCCCTACTACAATGCACAAACTTCTAATTTTATTTTATTTTCCTAATTGCAACTCTTTTCTTACTCTTTGATCATTTTTGCTTCATGGACACCTAATTTTCGATTTGTACCTATAAAATACTAAATCCACAAATTAAAAAAGAAATATAAATTAATCCAAAAAAAAATCCACGTAAACGTAAACGTAGAGTGTTACTTCTACACTCCACTATATCTTTTGTATCTAGTGTTTTTGTTGTTGTTTGGTTATGCGTATTAATGTCCTAGTGTTGTAGTTCGTGTTTTTAAGAACATTGTTGCGAATTCACTTTTGCGCATGTTTGTTTACATGTACGTTTGTGCATGTCCAGTTGAGCGAGTGTGTTTGTGCATGTTTGTTGATTGTATTAATGTCGTAGGATTGTAGTTTGTGTTTTCATGATCCTTTTAGGGAAGGGAAAATTGGCTAGACACCCCTTATTCTGGACTTATATAGGTAGAGATCCTAGTTGCTAGATGAATATAGGCATAGGTCCTTTATCACATAAAAATAATATAAATAAAATAAAACAATTAGTATATGGACATAAACACCCTCAATTAATAAGAAAACAAATCTCATACACTCTCTCTCTCTCTTCAATCTTACGTATCTTTCTTCCTATATAATCTCTCATATTTCTCTTCATCTCCATCTCCATCTCGTGTCTCTGGCTTTTTTCTTCTGATTTTTTTCTTCTTTTCGATCAACACTTTTTGATTATTTTTTTTTCCGATCAACTTCTTTCTTTCTCTATACCCTTTCTCGATTACATCTGTTCGATTTTTTTTCCCTTTGGAATTCGAATTCTTTTGGATTATGTTGTAGGGAAGGAAAAAAAAAATTGAAGCTTTATATTATTAGATGATTTTTCGGTGAAAGAGTTAAAAGCGGACAACAAACATAAATCGCTCATTGCTTGCACTGTGAGTTTTTTTTTCTCGTTTTGTATTTATCTGTAGTGAGTTTATAATGTTTGTTTGTATTTCTAATTGATTTTGGTTCAATAAATAGCAAAAAACAAAATAATGAAACAGCAAAATCAAATTGTTGTTGCAAACTGCAAATTGCAATCGATAACAATAGATTTTGTTGCAAATATGCAAATTGCAATTTTTGCATTGATAGAATATTTTTTATAATTTTATTATTATTTTTTGCATATTTATGATATATTTGTTCTGTGTTTTTATTTTTATTATTTGCATTTACATATTGCATATCATATTTTCATTTTATTGTTTGTAATTAGATGATGCTGATTTTTTACTTGTTCGATTTATTGTTTGCATTTGGTGAATTCATAGGTAGTTTGTTGTTTTAAATTCAATAATGCAAGTTTTAATTATTAGTTTGCTATTTGCATTTTACAAAGACAAAAACGAGCGGTTGCGGCAGTGGCGCGGCGTTCGTAGCGGTGGTGTGTTTTTTATTACCTGAGTTGTTACCGAACAACAAGCAATTTCTAAACAGCTAACGGCACGAATGCAAATTGGGAAACGACAAATCGAACGAAGGAAAAGGGAATGAAGGCAAACTGCAAACGACATTGTAAATTGCAAACGCTCAGACACCCAAACCTATGGAAGGCTTCAAAATTTGTGGAGATTTTGGTTTTAAAAAAACAGGGAAGAATCGATATCAAGAGATTTGCAGTCCTAATTTTCGAATTTGCTGTATAATATAGGGAGAAAAATAGGGGATTTGATTTTGAGGATTTATTTTACCATATATTGATAGGGGTATTTTTGACAAATTACAAATAATAAAATATGCTGGAAATTAGAGTTTATTAGATGGATTTTAACACATATAATCTCTTAGAGGAGGACCTATAGCAAATTGCCCCTTTAGGGAATGCACTTTTGCGTGAGTACTTTTGTGCATGCTTTTGTACAGTTACTTATGTGTGTATCTTTTCTAGCGAGTGTTTTTGTGCACATTTATTGATGCGCATTCATGTCCTCGAACTGTAGCACGTATTTTCATGATCGTGTTTGGAATCAAATTTTGACCATGTTCGAGTCTAAATTTGGAAATTTGACGTTAGAAATGAATTATAGCTAGCTGAAATAGCTTTCTAATGCCGCCGGAACTAGTTGATTTGGAGTCCGGATGAGAAAGTTATGCTCGACTCCATAGACACTACCGAAGATGTTGAGGGATCCTCTTTTCTAATTCGATTTTATTTTCCTAATTGCAACTCTTTTCTTACTCTATGATCATTTTTGCATCATGGACACCTAATTATCGATTTGTACCTATAAGATACAAATATCCACCAATTAAAACACAAACATAAATTAATCCAAAAAAAATCCACGTAAACGTAAACGTAGAGTGTTATTTCTACACTCCACTATATGTTTTTGTTAGAGTAGGTGACCAACAAGCCAACTTGTGGTTGTGGTCTTTCTCTTTTCCTTGTAATAAAACAATCGTTTTGCGTTCGTAATAATAAAATATCTTATTTGGCATTCTATATCTGTTATCCCATGCAAGCAGCATAGATATAGTCCTAACGAGTTACTCTATTACTGTGAGTTGATCTAGTAGAATCGTGAGATAACTCAGCAAAGTAATGTAACTGTTAAACCTTGTTCCTAGTCGATGGGTTACGCCAATAATGAGGATACCGGCCTTTCCCTTTTGAGACTAGCACTTAGTGTATGTGTACTGCGTCTCATCAGTCCTCGGTGTTGTGACATCGGCATACTTGAGTGGGTGCTCATACTGGATGAGTTCACTGAACTCCCTCGCCCTAGAAATCTATAAGTGGTTCTCATTCATCGAGTAATAGGTTTCTAAGATATAGTTGTACACCATTAGTGCTTAAGACCCAGACATCACCGTGACTTCACTAGAGGACCGATTGTATCGTGACCTGTCCCTGAGTCCCACCGCGGACCGCTCCAAGGGCCAACGTTCGTGCAATCCGAAATCTAGTGTGAAGTCTGTGCATTGTAGTAGGGGATTCGAGCGCTTGAGTAGTCATGGATGTCCTGTGTGTTCTGACGGTTTATAATCCATGGAATCTCTGGCCAGAGTTGATAGTGGGGTGATTAGGGAAATGTGTTTCCCTAAGTCGCACACGAACGGATTTATAATACCTAGAACGTTCGCACGGTTATTGAACTTTATAAGAGGTCTCGGTGAACCAATGCCTCTAGTTCAATCGGGACATGTGCTACGAAGGGATCGTACTGTACGCTAACTATATCATAAGGTTCTTGCAGGCACTTCATTTGTATCTAGGGAATCATGATGCGTAGTTGCTAGACGCCAATCCTGATTCGTTGGGCACCGATTTGATCGGGATTAAGTAAAATGAGTTTTACTCTAATCGGGACTCTTGGGAGGAGTTCGTATAAGAACAATGTGTTGTTCGAATCACAAAGAGTTGTGAGCCCACGGCTAGCATACACCTGAACCATTGAGGGTCACACTTCTCGTGTAATATAGATCCTTGATAACAACAAGCATAGATTAATGTGTTAATCTTTGAACGGTTGGATGTCAATATGATTGAATCCAAGATTCGTAATTGTGAATTGCGAATTGGAATAAACGTAGAGAAAGAGAGACATGCGGAATTTAGTGAACTTTCTAAATTGGGAAGTTTCCCGATTTAGCAAGTCCACTGAAGTGGAAGTTTCCAATTTTGGAAATTGGAAATTTCGAAGAGGCACTCGTATCGACGAGGACTTTGAGCTCGTCACAAATATAATTTTGTTATAATTTTGTGGACGATCGTTTATTAGAAACGAGGCCGACGAGGGAATGGGCTTAATGCATCAGTGGGTCAAGCCCAATGACTTAAGCCCACTAGGTTTGAAAACCCTAGGTATAAATAGACCTCAAAAAGAGTTTTGAGATCAGATTTTTTCAGCACAAAACCCTAGCCGCTCAGCCCCTCCTCTCGGCCGTTGCATCTCCGCCGCGCCACCGCCGATCTTCGCCAGAAACCGCCGGTTTTCTCCCTTTTATTCCTTCGTTTATTCTTGTTATTTATCTAACTCGTTTACATCTAGTGCTGTAGTTCGAGTGGGTCAAAATATACGAGGTGAAACCTAATTGGAGGAGAAGAAAGCCGCTGCTCCACCGCCGAAGCCGCACGCGCCGCTGTTACGCAGCACGCGCCGCCCACGCGCCGCCGCTGCCGCTGCCACGCGCCGCCGCTGCTGCTGCCATTCACCGGCGTTCGTCGCTTGCTGGATAAGCTGGTTCCAGCCGTGAAGTTGCAGCCCCGAGGATTGGTAAATTCGCAGCTTGTACGTGATTGGTTCTTGATTTCGATTCGTCGAAATCTCACGCTACAAGAGGTAAACAAATCGAAACTATCGTAAATTAATTCGAACATGTTTGTATGAATTGTAATTTGTGATTATGAATCATATGTGATTACGTGTTTCGATTTTATTGAATGATGAATAAGCATGTTTCGTGATTTTCGGTTTTACGTATTTTTAATTAAATCGATAATTACCATATGTATGGCGGAAGCGTTAAGGTACGTTGACTATGTGATTAGTTTTGCATGTAATCGAAACTAGTTCGATGAAATTTTTTTAAATTCCGCTGCGTATACATGCACGATCCCCAACAGTGGTATCAGAGCCACGGGTTAATCGTTTATTTGTCAACGTGTTTATCGCTTTCGAAAGCATGCTTCGATTTGTTGAATTGTTGAATTTTTGGTGTTATCAAATTGGGTGGTTTAATATTAATTAATATTTTGAATATTTCAGAAAATATAAAATTTTTAATTTTGAGAAAATTCGATTTTTGCTGCTGTTTTTCAGCTGACCGAACCGGCCCGGTCGAACCGGTCCGACCGGTCCGGTCAGCGACAACAAAAAAAAAAAAAAAAAAAAAAAAAAAATTCTTTTATTGATTTTCTGAGATTAATATTAAAATTAATTGATTTTTAATTTTTGAAATTATTTATCAATTAAACCCAATTAGATAATTGATCCATTAATTTAATTTGAATTCAAAGAATAGTGTTGGATTAATTATTTAATTTAATCGTTAAATTAGTTTAATTAATGGAACACAAATTAGATGGCAAATAATTAATGGACTTCATTCTTATTTGAATGATTTATGAATGAAAGAAGTCCGTTAATTATATTTGCAATTAATCCTATTTATTAATTAATACATGAGATGAATAATTGTGATTAAGTACGATGATGATCGTATGTCTCTCTTAGGATCAATATGCGTTTCCACATACCTAGAGAACATAGTTGTAGGAATCACAAACGATCATAACCTAAAACTTCCGATGAGCTAATAAGATTTAAAAACAAAATCCCTCATTCTTAATCAAGAATAATTATCAAGCTATAAAGAAAAACCAAATTGTTGAATTTTTCTTTCCTTATACCAACAATTAAATTATGTGTAGCCTCTCATAATAGTGCAGTAAGCCGTGTTAGCGGGGAGTGCTATTGTGGGATAAGCTGTAATTTAATTGACATTAGATGGAGATACGGTCATAGATAAAATTATGTTGGATTAATGTGGTCGGCTAGATTAACTAGGGATTGCATTAGTTTGATATAGTTGGATCCATGACATCTCATATTGGTAGGCTAGACTTGACACACGAAGATTTTGATATTCGCTAGATTAACTTAGGTCATTATCAAGTGTGAGGTAAATCGATCTTTAGGGTCACATAGTGATGTGATTGATAGTACTCTACCTTTAGGCTTATGTAATCGGGATAGATTAACTACGGGTTACATTAGCGCTATTGGACCTAAAGCCCATTAAAGAAAAACAAGTTTTCTCGATTGTCTGCTAGATGGTGGTGGAATTCGATAAAATTAGTGGGAGAACAATTAAAATATAAAAGTCCAAAATTTTAATTGTAACGATTATTACGAACTAAACTCTAATTATTGTCTTCTTAAAATTTTCTCAGCAACAATGTCCAAACATCCCCTTTCCTCAATCCTCGACCAAAACAAACTCACCGGTCCAAACTATTTGGATTGGCTTCGCAATCTGAAACTTGTGCTCCAAGTGGAGGAGCGTCTCTATGTGCTCAATGAACGTCCCCCCGCTGCTCTTCCTGCGACTGCTACTGCTGACGAGACTGCCACTTTCGAGGCATGGAAGAAGGACGACCTCCATGCGAGGTGCTACATGCTAGAATCCATGGTGCCAGAGCTCGCGAGGAAGTATGAGTCTCACGTGCATGCTTATGATATCAAGCACCATCTTGAAAGCATGTACAGTGAGAATACTAGGGCATCGAGGTACTCAGCTACCAAGGAGTTGATCACCATGAGGCTGCGTGAAGGGGCTTCGGTCCACGAGCACGGTCTCAAGATGATCACTCTCCTTGAGAAGCTGGTAAGCCTTGATGTCACCCTCCCGGCCGAGCTCTCGGTGGATTTGATCCTACTGTCCCTTCCTAGTTCTTATGAATCGTTCATAGTGAACTTCAACATGAACAAGCTCGATCCACCATTGGATGAGTTGTTGAACATGTTGGTCAGCTATGAGTCCACGATCAAGAAGGAGAAATATGTTCTCCTAGTTGCTCCTTCTGCGAAGAAAGGTTCTTTGCAGAAGAAAAGGAAAGAAAGAAGTTTCGGCCCGAGCAAGAAATTTGAGAAGGGCGAGTCGAGCGGAGTGAAGAATGACAAGGTCATCAAGCAAGTTGATGACGCTTGCCATCATTGTGGAAAGAAGGGCCATTGGCGACGCAACTGCAAGGCTTACCTCGATCAGAAACGTTCTGAAAAGGCTCATGACAAGAAGTAGGAAGCTTAATGTGGGTGAGACCTACCTAATAATGGGCAACGGAGCAAGGGTTGCTGCTGAAGCCATTGGGACAATTTATCTTTCTGTTTTGGATTCTAGTTTTTCCATTGTTTTGAACAATTGTTTATTTGTTCCGTCACTTATTGGAAACCTTATTTCTATTCCTGTTTTGGATAATGAAGGTTTTACTTTTGTTTTTGGAAATTCGATTTGCATTATACAAAAGGATCAAAATGTGATTTGTAAGGGACAACTTATAAACAACTTATATGAACTGAATCCAAGTGAAATACCTATTAACGTTATATCAGCAAAACGAAAAGATATAAGTCTTAACCCCGCACAACTTTGGCACGCTCGACTAGGTCACATTTCCTTGAGAAGGATGAACAAGTTTGTTAGTGAAGGAATGTTCTCCTTGGAGGACGTTAAATCACTTCAAACTTGTGTATCCTGCCTTAAAGGAAAAATGACCAAGACTCCCTTCAAAGGGAAGATGGAACGAGCCGAGGGTCTTTTGGATTTGATCCATTCAGACGTGTGTGGTCCACTAAGTGTTAGTGCTAGGGGTGGTTTTAACTACTTCGTTACCTTTACCGATGATTATTCTAGGTATGGTTTCGTATACTTAATGAAGTATAAGTCTGAAACTTTTGAAAAGTTCAAAGATTTTAGACACCAAGTAGAAAACCAACTCGGTAGACGTATTAAGAAACTACGATCCGATCGTGGTGGCGAATACTTAAGTACTGAGTTTATAGACTATCTTAAAGAGAATGGGATTCTGTCTCAATGGACTCCTCCTGGAACTCCTCAACTCAATGGAGTTTCCGAACGTGGGAATCGAACACTGTTAGACATGGTTCGATCTATGATGGGGTTCACTGAGCTACCGGCATACCTGTGGGGTCATGCACTCCTAACTGCCGTGTACTTGCTGAATAGGGTTAATACCAAAGCATTTGATTCCACACCTTATGAAATTTGGCACTCCAAGAAACCCACGTTTAAACATATTAGGATATGGGGTTGTCCCGCTTACGTGAAGCGGCTAGTGGGAGATAAGTTGGATACAAAATCCGACCTATGCTATTTTGTGGGGTATCCCGATGATTCTATGGGATACGAATTCTACTATGTTTCCGAGGCAAAGGTGTTCGTCTCGAGAAATGCCGTGTTCCTTGAGAAGGAATTTCTATCGGATAGAAAGGGCAGTGTAGTTGATCTCGAAGAAGTTCGTGAACCACAATCTGAAGTTCAAGCACAACAATCAGATAATGAACCAATTCAACAAACCACTAATATACCTCCTGAACCGTCGCTGCGTAGATCCGAAAGAGTTCGGAGCGCGCCCGATAGGTTATTCCTCGTTGATGAAGTTGACCAAGGATGTGATCCTAGAACTTTCAACGAAGCTGTATCGGATACAGACAAGGGACATTGGCTTAATGCCATGAAATCCGAAATGGACTCTATGTACTCCAACAAGGTATGGACCTTGGTAGATCCACCCGAGGGAATCGTTCCCATAGGCTGCAAGTGGATCTATAAGAAGAAAATTGGAGTAGATGGAAAGGTATCGACCTACAAGGCTAGATTGGTAGTGAAGGGTTATACTCAAAAGCAAGGAGTTGACTATGAGGAAACCTTCTCTCCAGTTGCTATGCTTAAGTCCATTAGGATTTTGCTGGCCATCTCTGCGTGGTATGACTACGAGATATGGCAAATGGATGTGAATACCGCTTTCCTTAATGGGGATATTGAGGAAGAAATTTACATGGCGCAGCCGGAAGGCTTCATATCTTCTGGAGATGAGCAAAAGGTTTGCAAACTCCAGCGATCCATTTATGGATTGAAACAAGCATCCCGTAGTTGGAACAAAAGGTTCGACACAACTATCAAAGAGTTTGAATTTGTGAAAAACCCGGAGGAACCTTGTGTCTACAAGAAGGTTAGTGGGAGTGCAGTGACTTTCCTTGTACTTTATGTTGATGACATACTACTCATTGGGAATGATGTAGGGATGTTGCAGTCGACTAAAGTATGGTTATCCACACGTTTCTCGATGAAGGATTTGGGAGAAGCATCCTACGTATTGGGAATACGGATCTATAGAGATAGATCGAGGAGATTGCTTGGCTTGTCCCAATCCATGTACATAGACACCGTTCTTAAACGGTTTAGCATGGAAGAATCCAAGAAGGGATTCTTGCCAATGTCCCATGGGGTTCGTCTCTCGAAATCCATGCGTCCTCAAACGCAAATGGAAATCGAGGAGATGAAAAGGACACCTTATGCATCCGCTATAGGAAGCATAATGTATGGCATGCTATGTACACGACCTGATATTGCGTATGCTGTGAGCGTCACAAGCAGATATCAGTCTGACCCCGGCCCAGCCCATTGGAAGGCTGTGAAGGACATTCTCAAGTACTTGCGAAGAACTCGAGATTTGTTTTTGGTCTATGGGGATACCGAGTTGAAAATAGAAGGCTTCACGGATTCTAGTTTTCAATCGGACGTGGATGGCTCGAAGTCAAACTCGGGGTATATATTCGAAGTCAACGGGGGTGCCGTGTGTTGGAAGAGTTCCAAGCAAGGCACAACGGCTGATTCCACCACCGAGGCTGAATATATTGCAGCATCAGATGCTTCAAAGGAAGGGTCATGGATTAGGAAATTCATCCAAGAGTTGGGTGTATTTCCGAACGCTAGCGATCCAGTACGGCTGTACTGCGATAACAACGGAGCCGTAGCACAAGCTAAGGAACCAAGAGCTCATCAGAAGTCGAAGCACGTGTTGAGAAAATACCATGTGATCCGAGAGATCATAGAGAGAGGTGAAGTCAAGCTAGACAGAGTCACCTCGGAGGACAATATTGCAGATCCCTTCACCAAGCCATTGTCAGGATCAGTCCACGAGAAACATCGAAAGTCGATGGGACTTAGATTTATGAGTAGTTGGCTTTAGGTCAAGTGGGAGATTGTTAGAGTAGGTGACCAACAAGCCAACTTGTGGTTGTGGTCTTTCTCTTTTCCTTGTAATAAAACAATCGTTTTTCGTTCGTAATAATAAAATATCTTATTTGGCATTCTATATCTGTTATCCCATGCAAGCAGCATAGATATAGTCCTAACGAGTTGATCTAGTAGAATCGTGAGATAACTCAGCAATGTAATGTAACTGTTAAACCTTGTTCCTAGTCGATGGGTTACGCCAATAATGAGGATACCGGCCTTTCCCTTTTGAGACTAGCACTTAGTGTATGTGTACTGCGTCTCATCAGTCCTCGGTGTTGTGACATCGGCATACTTGAGTGGGTGCTCATACTGGATGAGTTCACTGAACTCCCTCGCCCTAGAAATCTATAAGTGGTTCTCATTCATCGAGTAATAGGTTTCTAAGATATAGTTGTACACCATTAGTCCTTAAGACCCAGACATCACCGTGACTTTACTAGAGGACCGATTGTATCGTGACCTGTCCCTGAGTCCCACCGCGGACCGCTCCAAGGGCCAACGTTCGTGCAATCCGAAATCTAGTGTGAAGTCTGTGCATTGTAGTAGGGGATTCGAGCGCTTGAGTAGTCATGGATGTCCTGTGTGTTCTGACGGTTTATAATCCATGGAATCTCTGGCCAGAGTTGATAGTGGGGTGATTAGGGAAATGTGTTTCCCTAAGTCGCACACGAACGGATTTATAATACCTAGAACGTTCGCACGGTTATTGAACTTTATAAGAGGTCTCGGTGAACCAATGCCTCTAGTTCAATCGGGACATGTGCTACGAAGGGATCGTACTGTACGCTAACTATATCATAAGGTTCTAACAGGCACTTCATTTGTATCTAGGGAATCATGATGCGTAGTTGCTAGACGCCAATCTTGATTCGTTGGGCACCGATTTGATCGGGATTAGGTAAAATGAGTTTTACTCTAATCGGGACTCTTGGGAGGAGTTCGTATAAGAACAATGTGTTGTTCGAATCACAAAGAGTTGTGAGCCCACGGCTAGCATACACCTGAACCATTGAGGGTCACACTTCTCGTGTAATATAGATCCTTGATAACAACAAGCATAGATTAATGTGTTAATCTTTGAACGGTTGGATGTCAATATGATTGAATCCAAGATTCGTAATTGTGAATTGCGAATTGGAATAAACGTAGAGAAAGAGAGACATGCGGAATTTAGTGAACTTTCTAAATTGGGAAGTTTCCCGATTTAGCAAGTCCACTGAAGTGGAAGTTTCCAATTTTGGAAATTGGAAATTTCGAAGAGGCACTCGTATCGACGAGGACTTTGAGCTCGTCACAAATATAATTTTGTTATAATTTTGTGGACGATCGTTTATTAGAAACGAGGCCGACGAGGGAATGGGCTTAATGCATCAGTGGGTCAAGCCCAATGACTTCAGCCCACTAGGGTTGAAACCCCTAGGTATAAATAGACCTCAAAAAGAGTTTTGAGATCAGATTTTTTCAGCACAAAACCCTAGCCGCTCAGCCCCTCCTCTCGGCCGTTGCATCTCCGCCGCGCCACCGCCGATCTTCGCCGGAAACCGCCGGTTTTCTCCCTTTTATTCCTTCGTTTATTCTTGTTAGTTATCTAACTCGTTTACATCTAGTGCTGTAGTTCGAGTGGGTCAAAATATACGAGGTGAAACCTAATTGGAGGAGAAGAAAGCCGCTGCTCCACCGCCGAAGCCGCACGCGCCGCTGTTACGCAGCACGCGCCGCCCACGCGCCGCCGCTGCCGCTGCCACGCGCCGCCGCTGCTGCTGCCATTCACCGGCGTTCGTCGCTTGCTGGATAAGCTGGTTCCAGCCGTGAAGTTGCAGCCCCGAGGATTGGTAAATTCGCAGCTTGTACGTGATTGGTTCTTGATTTCGATTCGTCGAAATCTCACGCTACAAGAGGTAAACAAATCGAAACTATCGTAAATTAATTCGAACATGTTTGTATGAATTGTAATTTGTGATTATGAGTCATATGTGATTACGTGTTTCGATTTTATTGAATGATGAATAAGCATGTTTCGTGATTTTCGGTTTTACGTATTTTTAATTAAATCGATAATTACCATATGTATGGCGGAAGCGTTAAGGTACGTTGACTATGTGATTAGTTTTGCATGTAATCGAAACTAGTTCGATGAAAAAAATTTAAATTCCGCTGCGTATACATGCACGATCCCCAACAGTTTTGTATCTAGAGTTTTTGCTGTTGTTTGGTTATGCGTATTAAAGTCCTTGTGTTGTAGTTCGGTGTTTTAAGAACGTTGTTGCTAATGCACTATTGCTCATGGTTTTTTTACATGTACGTTTGTGCATGTCAAGTTGAGCGACTGTGTTTGTGCATGTTTCTTGATTTGTATTACAGTCCTAGGATGTAGTTTGTGTTTTCATGATCCTTTTTGCGAATGCACTTTTGCGTGAGTACTTTTGTGCATGCTTTTGTACTTTTACTTATGTGCGTATCTTTTCTATTGTGCACGTTTCTTGATGCGCATTCATGACCTAGAACTATAGCACGTATATTCATGATCGCCTTTAGAATCCAATTTTGACCCTGTTCGAGTCCGAATTTGGAAATTTGACGTTAGATAGGAAGTGTAGCAAGCTGAAATAACTCTCTAATGCCGCCGGAACCAGTTGATTTGGATTCCGGATGAGAAAGTTATGCTCGACTTCGTGGACACTACAAAAGATGTTGAGGGATCCTCTCTTCTAATTTGATTTTATTTTCCTAATTGCAACTCTTTTCTCACTCTTTGATCATTTTTGCTTCATGGACAACCATATATCAATTTGTACCAATTAGATACTAAATCCACCAATTAAAACATAAATATAAATTAATCCAGAAAAAAAAAATCCACCCAAACGTATGCGTAGAGTGTTATTTCTAAACTCCACTGTATCTTTTGTATCTAGTGTTTTTGCTGTTGTTTGGTAATGCGTATTAAAGTCCTAGTGTTGTAGTTCGTGTTTTTAAGAACGTTGTTGCGTATGCACTTTAGCGCATTTTTTTTACATGTAAGTTTGTGCATGTCCATTTGAGCGAGTGTGTTTTTGCATGTTTGTTGATTTTTATTAATGTCCTAGGATTGTAGTTTGTGTTTTCATGATTCTTTTTAAGAATGCACTTTTGCGTGAGTACTTTTGTCCATGCTTTTGTACTGTTACTTATGGGCGTATCTTTTCTAGCTAGTGTATTTGTGCACGTTTCTTGATGCGCATTCATGTCTTGGAATTGTAGCACGTATTTTCATGATCCGTTTTGGAATCCAATTTTGACATTTTCGAGTCTGAATTTGGAAATTTGACGTTAGAGAGATTTGTAGCTAGCTGAAATAGCTTTCTAATGCCGCCGGAACAAGTTGATTTGGAGTCCGGATGAGAAAGTAATGCTCGACTTCATGGACACTACCAAAGATGTTGAGGGATCCCCTCTTCTAAACTGATTTTATTTTCCTAATTGCAACTCTTTTCTTACTCTATGTTCATTTTTGCTTCATGGACACCTAATTATCGACTTGTACATATAAGATACTAAATCCACCAATTAAAACAGAAATATAAATTAATCCAAAAAAAAAATCCACGTAAACGTAAACCTAGAGTGTTATTTCTACACTCCACTGTATCTTTTGTATCTAGTGTTTTTGCTGTTGTTTGGTAATGCGTATTAAAGTCCTAGTGTTGTAGTTCGTGTTTTTAAGAACTTCATTGCGAATGCACTTTTGCGCATATTTTTTTACATTTACGTTTGTGCATGTCTAGTTGAGCGAGTGTGTTTGTGCATGTTTAATGATTCGTATTAATGTCCTAGGATTGTAGTTTGGGTTTTCATGATCTTTTTTGCCAATGCACTTTTGCGTGAGTACTCTGGTGCATGCTTTTGTACTTTTACTTAAGTGCGTATCTTTTCTAGCGAGTGTTTTTGTGCACGTTTCTTGATGCGCGTTCATGTCCTCGAACTGAAGAACTTATTTTCATTATCCCTTTTGGAATCCAATTTTGACCATGTTCGAGTCCGAATTCGAAAATTGGCGTTAGGCATGAATTGTAGCCAGCTTAAATAGATTACTAATCCTGCCGGAACGAGTTGATTTGGAGTCCGAATGAGAAAGTTAGGCTGGACTTCGTGGACACTACCGAAGATGTTGAGGGATCCTCTCTTCTAATTTTATTTTATTTTCCTAATTGCAACTCTTTTCTTACTCCTTCATCATATTTGCTTCATAGACACGTAATTATCGATTTGTACCTAGAAGATACTAAATCCATCAATTAAAACAAAAATTTAAATTAATCCAAAAAAAACAATTCACGTAAACGTAAACGGTGAGTGTTTTTTCTACACTCCACTATATCTTTTGTATCTAGTGTTTTTGTTGTTGTTTGGTTATGCGTTATAGAGTCCTAGTGTTGTAGTTCGTGTTTTTAAGAACGTTGTTGCAAATGCACTTTTGCGCATGTTCTTTTACATGTACGTTTGTGCATGTCCAGTTGAGCGAGTGTGTTTGTGCATGTTCGTAGATTTGTATTAATGTCCTAGGATTGTAGTTTGTATTTTCATGATCCTTTTTGCGAACACACTTTTGCGTGAGTAGTTTTGTGCATGCTTTTCTGCTTTTACTTATGTGCGTATCTTTTCTAGCGAGTGTTTTTGTGAAAGTTTCTTGATGCGCATTCATGTCCTCGAACTGAAGCACGTATTTTCATGATAGCTTTCGGAATCTAATTTTGACTATGTTCGAGTCCGAATTTCGAAATTTGAGGTTAGACAGGATTTGCAGCCAGCTTAAATAGCTTTCTAATGCCGCCAGAATTAGTTGATTTGGAGTCTGGATGAGAAAGTTATCCTCGACTTCGTGGACTCTACCAAAGATGTCAACGGATCCTCTCTTGTAATTTGATTTTATTTTCCTAATTGCAACTCTTTTCTTACTCTTTGATCATTTTTGCTTCATGGACACCTAATTATCGATTTGTACCTATAAGAAACTAAAATCCACCAATTAATAAAGAAATATAATTTAATCCCAAAAAAGTCCACGTGAACATAAACGTAGAGTGTTATTTCTACACTCAACTATATCTTTTGTATCTAGTGTTTTTGCTGTTTGTTTGGTTATGCATATTAAAGTCCTACTGTTGTAGTTCGTGTTTTTAAGAACGTTGTTGCGAATGCACTTTTGCGCATGTTTTTTTACATGTACATTTGTGCATGTCCAGTTGAGCGAGTGTGTTTGTGCATGTTTGTTGATTTGTATTAATGTCCTAGGGTTGTAGTTTGTGTTTTCATGATCGTTTTTGCGAATGCACTTTTGCGTGAGTACTTTTGGGCATGCTTTTGTACTTTTAGTTATGTGTGTATCTTTTCTAGGAAGTGTTTTTGTGCACGTTTTGTTGATGCGCATTCATGTCCTCGAACTGTGGCACGTATTTTCATGATCAATTTTGGAATCCAATTTTGACCATGTTAGAGTCCGAATTTGGAAATTTGACGTTAGACACAAATTGTAGCCAGCTGAAATAGCTTTCTAATGCCGCCAAAATCAGTTAATTTTGAGTTCACATGAGAAAGTTATGCTCGACTTCGTGGACACTACCGGAGATGTCGAGGGATCATCTCTTCTAATTTGATTTAATTTTCCTAATTGCAACTTTTTCTTACTCTTTGATAATTTTTGCTTCATGGCCACCTAATTATCGATTTGTACCAATTAAAACAGAAATATAAATTAATCCAAAATAAATCCACGTAAACGTAAACGTAGAGTGTTATTTGTAAACTCCACTTTATCTTTTGTATCTAGTGCTTTTGCTGTTTGTTTGGTTATGCATATTAAAGTCCTAGTGTTGTAGTTCGTGTTTTCAAGAACGTTGTTGTGAATGCACTTATGTGCATGTTTTTTTACATGTACGTTTGTGCATGTCCATTTCAGCGAGTGTGTTTGTGCGTGTTTGTTGATTTGAATTAATGTCCTAGGATTGTGTGTGTTTTCATGATCGTTTTTGCCAATGCACTTTTGCGTGAGTACTTTTGTGCATGTTGTTGTACTTTTACTTATAAGCGTATCTTTTCTAGCGAGTGTTTTTGTGCACGTTTTGTTGATGCGCATTATTGTCCTCGAGCTGTAGCACGTATTTTCATGATCGCTTTTGGAATCCAATTTTGACCATGTTCGAGTCCGAATTTGGAAATTTGACGTTAGACACAAATTGAAGCCAACTAAAATAGCTTTCTAATTCCACCGGAACCAGTTGATTTGGTGTCCGGATGAGAAAGTTATGCTTTACTTCGTGGTCACTACCGAAGATGTCGAGGGATCCTCTCTTCTAGTTTGATTTTATTTTCCTAATTGCAACTCTTTTCTTACTCTTTGATCATTTTTGCTTCATGGACACCTAATTATCGGTTTGTACCTATAAGATACTAAATCCACCAATTATAACAAAAATATAAATCAATTCAAAAAACAATATCAACATAAACATAAACCTAGAGTGTTATATCTAAACTACATTGTATCTTTCGTATCTAGTGTTTTAGCTTTTTGTTTGGTTATGCGTATTAAAGTCCTAGTGTTGTAGTTCGTGTTTTTAAGAACGTTGTTGCGAATGCACTTTTGCGCATGTTTTTTTAAATGTACGTTTGTGCATGTCCATTTGAGCGAATGTGTTTGTGCATGTTTGTTGATTTGTATTAATGTCCTAGGATTGTAGTTTGGGTTTTCATGATCCTTTTTTGCGAATGCACTTTTGCGTGAGTACTATTGTGCATTGTTTTGTACTTTTAGTTATTTGTGTATCTTTTCTAGGGAGTGTTTTTGTGCACGTTTTGTTGATGTGCATTCATGTCCTCGAACTGTAGCACGTATTTTCATGGTCGCTTTTGGAATCCAATTTTGACCATGTTCGAGTCCGAATTTGGAAATTTGACGTTACACAGGAATTGTAGCCAGCTGAAATAGCTTTCTAATGCCACCAGAACCAGTTGATTTGGAGTCCGTATGAGAAAGTTATGCTCAACTTCGTGGACACTACCGGAGATGTTGAGGGATCCTCTCTTCAAATTTGATTTTATTTTCCTAATTGTAACTCTTTTCTTTCTCTTTGATCATTTTTGCTTCATGGACACCTAATTATCGATTTGTACCTATAAGGTACTAAATCCACAAATTAAAACATAAATTTAAATTAATCCAAAAAAAAAAATCCACGTAAACGTAAACGTAGAGTGTTATTTCTAAACTCCACTGTATCTTTTGTATCTAGTGTTTTTGCTGTTTGTTTGGTTATGCATATTTAATTCCTAGTGTTGTAGTTCGTATTTTTAAGAACGTTGTTGCGAATGCACTTTTGCGCATGTTATTTTACATGTACAATTGTGCATGTCCACATGAGCGAGTGTGTTTGTGCATGTTTGTTGATTTGTATAAATGTCCTAGGATTGTAGTTTGTGTTTTCATGATCCTTTTTGTGAATGCACTTTTGCTTGAGTACTTTTGTGCATGCTGTTGTACTTTTACTTATGTGCGTATCTTTTCTCGCGAATGTTTTTGTGCACGTTTTGTTGATGCGCATTCATGTCCTCCAACCGTAGTACGTATTTTCATGATCGCTTTTGGAATCCAAATTTGACCATGTTCGAGTCCGAATTTGGAAATTTGACGTGAACAGGAATTGAAGCCAGCTGAAATAGCTTTCTAATGCCACCGGAACCAGTTGATTTGGAGTCCGGATGAGAAAGTTATGCTCGACTTCGTGGTCACTACCGAAGATGTCGAGGGATGATCCTCTCTTCTAGTATGATTTTATTTTCCTAATTGCAACTCTTTTCTTACTCTATGATCATTTTTGCTTCATGGACACCTAATTATCGATTTGTACCTATAAGATACTAAATCCACCAATTAAAACAAAAATATAAATTAATTCAAAAAAAAAAAAAAATCCACATAAACGTAAACCTAGAGTGTTATATCTAAACTCCACTGTATCTTTCGTATCTAGTGTTTTAGCTTTTCGTTTGGTTATACGTATTAAAGTCCTAGTGTTGTAGTTCGTGTTTTTAAGAACGTTGTTGCGAATGCACTTTTGCGCATGTTTTTTTAAATGTACGTTTGTGCATGTCCATTTGAGCGAGTGTGTTTGTGCATGTTTGTTGATTTGTATTAATGTCCTAGGATTGTAGTTTGTGTTTTCATGATCCTTTTTGCGAATGCACTATTACAGGAGTACTATTGTGCATGTTGTTGCACTTTTACTTTTGTGCGTATCTTTTCGAGCGAGTGTTTTCGTGCACGTTTCTTGATGCGCATTCATGTCCTCGAACTGTAGTACGTACTTTCTGTGACTCCCATTTTCTAGTTATACTTAATTAGTATTTTAGAATATGATAGCGGAAGACTTTGAAATATATAAATCGGGAATAGAAAATTCCGACAAAATTTTTGTTTTAGAATCAGAGTAAGAGTGTCCACATATTACCAAACAACATTCACTAAATCAATTTCACAAACTATTCATGCATGACTAGAGATTAAGTTCCATGTTAGCAAAGTGAGAGAATTTTGGACAGTTTCGATCTATCAATCAAATAAATTAATAACTGTCTAACCGCTCATGCAAAACACTTGAAATTGTTACCACATGCTCTACTAAGGGCCTAGATAACCTAGTAAAAGCAGTTTTTAAATACCTTGAGCCATTTGAAAGGAATAATTAAAATAGTACAACTGTACAGTTTATAATCTAAAGCAGGGGAGTGACCTTTGAAAAATCTTTATAAATTCCCTACTGTTTCAAAAATCATCAAATTTTATACTAAAGTACATTAGTGAGTTAGGAATCTATTACAAGTGGAATAAATCCTTTTGAGTGAGAAAAACTTTGTATTTTATTGTAAATACTACAACGACTCTGTTTCAGAGCAGTGTTGGGAAACAATTCATAATTAATTCATGGGTTATCCAAATAATGCAAACGAACTATCAAAATGAACCTAAGAGGGAGTCCTATAATACTGTACAATTTCATGCAATAATGTATGGAAGTGATAATTAACACGAATTATCAAACTACTAGACAGAACATAACACACAACTAGCCGACAGGCATTTTATAAGGTTTTTATGAAAACTTGCCCTAAGGTTACACAAGTTTTTGAGGAAATACCATAACATATATCAAAAGAGGTACTTTTACTCCTATGTAACATTATATATTGTGCATCAATAGTAAGTTCCTCCAATAGGCGGGAGAGAACGATAATAAACACATAGAACGGTGTCGAATATCCTTAATAGCAAATTATACAAATAAAACCACATGAGTATATTAAGAGCACCCAAAATCCACCATGCCTCCATATGAACTCTTCTCCCGATCCACGAATTCAACTTCAACCACGATCCTCGGGCTCGAAATCCGGTAATCCTACAAGCAATTCAACACCTATATGAGTCTTTGAGACTCAATGAGAATTCCATATAATATCAAATACACTTAGACAAGGAATCATATAGTCATACATATACAAGTATACATATACCTCAATCACCATTTCTTTAAGAAAAATTATCGATTTACCTTTACCTTCTCGGTTTACCTCTTAGACCTTTCGATTTACCTCTTAGACCTTCTTTTCATCATTTCATAAGGAATAAGAGTAGGTCTACATAAAAGAACCATTCATCCATACATTCATTCAAGTGCTCATACAACGTGTGAAAAAATCATTTTCTTTAGTCGGATATCCTTTGGAAAAATCAAGTAAAACCATAGACAATAAGCCTTCATTTATTTGGAACCCGTTTCAAAAGTGGAATCAAACCACACACTCTTCATCTCATTTTTGGGGTAGCGGTCCCTCATACCCCGTGCTTATTCGATCTATGTTTTACAAGACTTTCCAATTTTAAAAAACGTGCAAGTGAGGTTAGTACACACTTTCATTCAATTCAAGCAACTTGATTAGTTGTGTGAGAAAAACATTTTCTTTAGTCGGATATCCTTTGAAAAATCAAGTAAAACCATAGACAATAAGCCTTCATTTATTTGGAACCCGTTTCATAAGTGGAATCAAACCACACACTCTTCATCTCATTTTTGGGGTACCGGTCCCTCATACCCCGTGCTTATTCGATCTATGTTTTACAAGATTTTCCAACTTTAAAAACGTGCAATGTGAAGTTAGTATATATTCTTCATTTCACATATTCAAAGTTAGCTTTCACATAAGCACACATATTTCCACAAATTTCACAATGGCACATAATTTAGTCACAAAATCACAAAACCAAGTAAGACACATAAAAACTCAAGCAAAGAACATAGATCACATATTTACACATATAGCAAAACAACTCAAAGCATTCGGTTATTTATAATTACTATCTCCAAGTTTCATTAATTAAAGTTCAAGCCCTCTTTCTCAAGAGACTTGAAGTTTTCTTTGAAGTAGCACCAAATTTCCATTTATTTCATTTTCTTTTCAAAATATTCGAACCATCAACAGTTCAATCACACAAAATTCTATTTTTATTAATCTTGTTCTCGATTTTTATCTTCGTATATTATCTTATTACTCATAGATCATAAACCATGGATCGTAAGCTTCCTCGACCCGGAGGGAGTACACTTACAACCACGTAGGTCGATATATGTACACATAGAAACATATACTTATATATAGCACATATAGATTATAAATAAACCATGGATCAAGTACTTTCTTCGACCACGCAGGTTTACGAAAACCATGGATTGAAGTTTCCTTAAGATCACGCAGGTCTAGTATATATATATATTTACATATACATAAACAAAAATTAAATTATCATATTATTCTTAGTTCTTCAAGATTATTTCAATTAAAGCTTAGATCATTACATGCATGGATCATCTAACAACTAACAACAAACAAGCAAAGTAATATAGCTTCCCAAATTTTCGGCCATTAAGAACATATAAGGAGTAAGAAGAAATAATATTGGTGAAGACTCACTTGTAGCAAGAATATGAAATTCTCACCTAGATTCTCTTGGGAATATGAAGGAATTGGTGGATTGAATAACCCACTACAAGAACCTTGAAGAAATTATAAAGAAATTAGAAGAAAACATTAGGGAATTTTCGAAATTGAAAAGGAAGAAGAAAATTGAGAGCTTTCTTACACTTCTAGTTGAAGAAACTTCTTTTTGGAAATGAAGAGAGATTTTGAGCTTCCTACACTAATAATTTCGAAATGGAGAAGAAGAGAGATGATGTTTTCTTAAGAGCTTTAAGATATGGTGGAGAAGATGAGAATTCATTTGGGTGTTGGGTTCTATTTATAGAGTTTTGCAAGCATTTGGGGGTGTTCTTGGAATTTCCTCTTTAGGTGGGTTGGATTGGAGATGGTTCTATGGCTTGAGCTTGAGTAAAAATGGAGTCTTAGTGAGGGGATGGTGGTGATGGCCGAATTTAGGGAGAGAGGAAGAAGAAAGCGAATGGGTTTCAAATGCTTAGGTGGAAAGAGAGAGAGAAAGTGGGTCTTGAATTAAAAGGTAAAGTGGAGTACCATTCTCAATGAAGAAAGTACAAGCCACTTAAGCCTTCAATTCTCCCAACTAATAAGCATTTCTACATTAAAGAATTGTACACATGGAAAATAAAATCCATGTGTGTCTCCACATGGCCGAAAATTACAAGAAGAGTGGGGAAAATTTTTATTTCTAAGTTTATTCACTCATTTAATTATCTAATATGCATGAATTTATTCTTTTTCTAAAAAAATAGTGTATGAATAAATATATTCCAACTATCCAAATTAAATTCTAGAATGCAATAATCTAATTAAAATATGAAAATTTTCAGTTAGTTATTTTTCGTGTGAAAATTTTCAAATATTCGATCCTAATAAATCAACTAATCACATAATTCAAGTCACACATAAAGTACATCAAGAATGCATGTTTAATTATGCTAGCTCATAATAAATTATCCTATTAGCACATAGAAATTCTAAACGTAAAATCTATTTATGAAAAATAATACAAATATAAAACGAGTTATCCGAAAGGGCGGGGTGTTACATTTTCATGATCGCTTTTGGAATCGAATTATGAATATGTTCGTGTCCGAATTTGGAAATTCGACGTTACATATGAATTGTAGCCAGCTAAAATAGCTTTCTAATGCCGCCGAAACTAGTTGATTTGGAGTCCGGATGAGAAATTTATGCTCGACTCCGCGGACACTACCGGAGATGTCGAGGGATCCTCTCTTCTAATTTGATTTTATTTTCTTAATTGCAACTCTTTTCTTACTCTTTGATCATTTTTGCTTCATGGACACCTAATTATCGATTTGTACCTATAAGATACTAAATCGACCAATTAAAATAGAAATACAAATAAATCCAAAAAACAATCCACGTAAACGTAAACCTATAGTGTGATTTCTAAACTCCACTGTATCTATTGTATCTAGTGTTTTTGCTGTTTGTTTGCTTATAGAAATTTGTTGTGAATGCACTTTTGTGCATGTTTTTTTACATGTACGTTTTTGCATGTCCATTTGAGCGAGTGTGTTTGTGCATGTCTGTTGATTTGTATTAATGTCCTAGGATTGTAGTTTGTGTTTACATGATCCTTCTTGTGATTGCACTTATGCGTGACTACTTTTGTGCATGCTTTTGTTATGTTACTTATGTGCGTATCTTTTCTAGCGAGTGTTTTTGTGCACGTTTCTTGATGCGCATTCATGTCCTCGAACTGTAGCACATATTTTCATGATCGCTTTTGGAATCCAATTTTGACCATGTTCGAGTCCGAATTTAGAAATTCGACGTTAGGCAGGACTCGTCGCTAGCTGAAATAACTTTCTAATGCAGTCGGAACTAGTTGATTTGGAGTCCGGATGAGAAAGTTATGCTCGATTCGTGGACACTACCTAAGATGTTGAGGGATCCTCTCTTCTAATATTATTTGATTTTCCTAATTGCAACTATTTTCTTACTCTTTCATCTTTTTTGCCTCATGGACACCTAATTATCGATTTGTACCTATAAGATACTAAATCCACCAATTAAAACAGAAATATAAATTAAACCAAAAAAAAAAAATCCACCTAAATGTAAACCTAGAGTGTCATTTCTAAACCCCACTGCATCTTTTATGTCTAGTGTTTTTGCTGTTTGTTTGCTTATGCGTATTAAATTCCTACTGTTGTAGTTCGTGTTTTTAAGAAATTTGTTGCGAATTCACTTTTGTGCATGTTTCTTTACATGTACGTTTGTGCATGTCCATTTGAGCGAGTGTGTTTGTGCATGTTTGTTGATTTGTATTAATGTCCTTGGATTGTGGTTTGTGTTTACATGATCCCTTTTGCGAATGCACTTTTGCGTGAGTACTTTTGTGCATGCTTTTGTACTGTTACTTATGTGCGTATCTTTTCTAGCAAGTGTTTGTGTACACGTGTCTTGATGCGCATTCATGTCCTCGAAGTGTAGCACGTATTTTCATGATCGCTTTTGGAATCCAATTTTGACCATGTTCGAGTCCGAATTTAGGAATTTGACGTTATATAAGAATTGTAGCCAGCTGAAATAGCTTTCTAATGCCGTCGGAACTAGTTAATTTGGAGTTCGGATGAGAAAGTTATGCTCAACTTCGTGGACACTACGAAAGATGTCGAGGGATCCTCTCTTCTAATATTATTTTATTTTCCTAATTGCAACTCTTTTCTTACTCTTTCATCATTTTCGTTTCATGGACACCTAATTATCGATTTGTACCTGTAAGATACTAAATCCACCAATTAAAATAGAAATATAAATTAATCCAAAAAAAAAATCCTCGTGAACGTAAACCTAGAGTGTGATTTCTAAATTCCACTGTATATTTTTTTTATCTAGTGTTTTTTATGGTTGTTTGGTTATGCTTATTAAAGTCCTAGTGTTGAAGTTCGTGTTTTTCAGATCGTTGTTGCGAATGCACTTTTGTTCATGTTTTTTTACATGTAGTTTTGTGCATGTCCAATTGAGCGAGTGTGTTTGTGCATGTTTGTTGATTTGTATTAATGTCCTAGGTTTGTAGTTTGTGTTTTCATGATCCTCTTTGCGAATGCACTTTTGCATGAGTACTTTTGTGCATGCTTATGTGCATTTAGTTATCTGCGTATCTTTTGTAGCGAGTGTTTTTGTGCACGTTTCTTGATGCGCATTCATGTCCTCGAACAGAAGCACGTATTTTCATGATCGCTTTTGGAATCCAATTTCGACCATGTTCAAGTACGAATTTTGAAAATAGACGTTAGGCAGGAATTGTAGCCACCTGAAATAGCTTTCTAATGCCGTCGGAACTAGTAAATTTGGAGTCCGGATGAGAAAGTTATGCTCGACTTCATGGACACTACCAAAGATGTAAAGGGATCCTCTCTTCTAATTTGATTTTATTTTCCTAATTGCAACTCTTTTATAACTCTTTCATCATTTTTGCTTCATGGACACCTAATTATCGATTTGTACATATAAGATACTTAATGCACCGATTAAAACAGAAATATAAATTAATCCAAAAAAAATCCACGTAAATGTAAACGTAGAGTGTTATTTCTACACTCCACTGTATCTGTAATGCCCAACCATCCATACATGGCCAATAATAAGCATATTGCATCAATGCATATACTTATAATTCATTATTCATGATGCATGATCACGATACTTGCTACACATGTGCCTTAATTGTGTTTTAATACGTGATCGAATACTTTTCTTAAACTGTGATAATACATGATACATGTTATTGAACTTCTACTATATGATTTAACATTAACTTAAATTATTTATTGTAGTGAGAAGTTAAGTTTCTCGGTTAAGAAGGGATCAATATGCTAAACGGTGATCTATTTGTCTTAGATGCATTTCATCATTTTAATTACATTTTAATATGATTAATTACATATATAATTACTTGAGTAACTCATATTAGACTAAAACCAAAAGTATGCAAAAGGGTGCAATTTGATTGGTTTGTTGACTAGGTTGCACAAGACCATTCTCAAATTGTTTACACTTGATTATAATGAGTAAGCATCAGCCCATATCTTATCTCAAGCTAGAAAAACCTGGAGGAACCACATGAATCCAGCAAAAACAAGCCTTCCAATCATCATCCTCCATTTGGCCTTGTTGGGAATGGGTAATAGATAAGTGTAGACTTTGTGTTTTTGTCTTCATTTTCACTTGTCTTCTTCCAAAAACGATCAGACCAATTTACTTAAGCTTCTCTTCATTATTCTTTACTTTCATACTCGCATAAGACAACATCAAAGTAGAGCTAGAACAAGTTGTGCACCTTTTCTAGCTGAAAATCCAACATTTTGAAGTTTGAATTCATCTCTAAACAAGGACTCTAGCACAACCTATATGAGACTGATCTTTTCACTTCATACACCATATTGAACTTGAGGTAAGTTGAAGCATTCATTTGCTCATCATAAGAACCTAATTATGTGTGCTTTAATGTGACTTTTGCTACGTGTTCTTCACGATGTTTGAATGATTGACGAGTCATAGGGATATGAAAGAATATGTTTTAAAAAATGGGAGTATGGTACTTGATTGATGGTCGAGTAGGCAAGGGACGCGGGAGGGACCGGCGGACCCAACACATGGTGGCAAATACCTGAGGTCGAAAGACCAGTATGGAAAACCCACAATTAATGAAATAAAATACGGCTAATACCTGAGGTCGAAAGGCTGGTATGGAAACCCCGTATTATCTATTGGCCAAATATGATGAACAGGTTCCGAAAACCAAAGCCTATTGCTATCAGTCAAGTACCACACTTCAAGGGTTCTAGAAAAAGAGAAGGATTTCAAAAGAAAAGATCATGAATGAAGTTATATGTGATATTGTGTATGTTGAGAGAATAACGTGTTATGTGATATATTGCTATTACATCAGTTTCAACTTGCTCAGCTGTTAGCCAATTAGGTTCTTATGATGCACGTAATGATGTACATGTTTAGAAGTTGACCTAGCCAAGAGCGGCCAGTCATAGATTTGTTCATATGCCATGCTTCGAGCCATTTTTGTCGCCGAGCTAAAAACTCTGATTTCATTTTATTAGCCGTTATATATATATATATATATATATATATATATATATATATATATATATATATATATATGTACAGTTTTGAGAAAGTACAAAGTTTGATTTCTTTTCAAAGAATATAACGTATTTTTGTATTAAAACCATAATGTTTAATTATATATAAAAACATTAGCATCCCTAACTTAATGGTGGTGATCCGATTGGATTCTGTTGTTAGGTTGTGGGCCGTTACATTTTTGGTATCAGAGCGGAGGTTTAAAATCTTTTCTGGAGACAGAAGAAGGCATATGAACATACTTTGGCTGGGAAGCTTGGTTAACTCTTTTCTTATTTACCTACGTGTTTGATGTTGGGGATCGTGCATGTATACGCAGCGGAATTTAATAATTTTAGATCGAACTAATTTCGATTACATGCATAAACTAATCACATAGTCAACGTACCTTAACGCTTCCGCCATACATATGGTAATTTTCGATTTAATTGAAAAATACGTAAAACCGAAAATCACGAAACATGCTTATACTTCATTACACAAAATCGAAACATGTAATCACGTATTACTCATGCTCATAAATTATAATTCACACAAAACATGCTCGAATTAATTTACGAAAGTTTCGATTCATTTACCTCTTGTAGCGTGCGATTTCGACGAATCGAAATCCTAGAACGAGTCACGTACAAGCTGCTATATACCACTCCTAGGGGCTGCAGGAACACCACCAAACGGCAGCTGGACCGAAGGTGTGGCGACGGCGGCGCGTGCGTGACGACGGCGGCGGCGCGTGGGCGGTGCAGCGGCGCGTGCGGCGGTGCAGCGGCGGTGCGGCGATTCCGTCGGGGCAGCAGCTCCTCTCCAATTAGGTTTCACCTCGAATAAACAGATCTCCCCCTACTGTAGCACTAGATACAAAGGGGTTAGATAACAAGGGAATACGATAGAGAAAGGAGAGGGAAAAACCGGCGGATTCCGGCGGCGGATGGCGGTGGCGCGGCGGAGATGCAACGGCCGAGAGGGGGGGCTGAGCGGCTAGGGTTTTGGTGCTTGAAAATCTGATCTCAAAACTACTTTTGAGGTCTATTTATACTTAGGGTTTTAAACCCTAGTGGGCTTAAGTCATTGGGCTTGACCCACTGATGCATTAAGCCCATTCCCTCGTCGGCCTCGTTTCTAATAAACGATCGTCCACAAAATTATAACAAAATTATATTTGTGACGAGCTCAAAGTCCTCGTCGATACGAGTGCCTCTTCGAAATTTCCAATTTCCAAAATTGGAATCTTCCACTTCAGTGGACCAGCAACATTGGGAAACTTCTCAATTTAGAAAGTTCACTAATTTCCGCATATCTCTTTCTCTACGTTTATTCCGACTCGTAATCCACAATCACGAATCTTGGACTCAATCATATTGACCTCCAACTTTGCAAAGATTAACATATTAATCTATGCTCATTGTTATCAAGGATCCATGTTACACGAGAAGTGTGACCCTCAATGGTTCAGGTGTATGCTAGCCGTGGGCTCACAACTCTTTGTGATTCGAACAACACATTGTTCTTATATGAACTCCTCCCAAGATTCCTGATTAGAGTAAAACTCATTTTACCTAATCCCGATCAAATCGGTGCCCAACGAATCAAGATTGGCGTCTAGCAACTACGCATCATGATTCCCTAGATACAAATGAAGTGCCTGCAAGAACCTTATGATATAGTTAGCGTACAGTACGATCCTTTCGTAGCACATGTCCCGATTGAACTAGAGGCATTGGTTCACCGAGACCTCTTATAAAGTTCAATAACCGTGCGAACGTTCTAGGTATTATAAATCCGTTCGTGTGCGACTTAGGGAAACACATTTCCCTAATCACCCCACTATCAACTCTGGCCAGAGATTCCATGGATTATAAACCGTCAGAACACACAGGACATCCATGACTACTCAAGCGCTCGAATCCCCTACTACAATGCACAGACTTCACACTAGATTTCGGATTGCACGAACGTTGGCCCTTGGAGCGGTCCGCGGTGGGACTTAGGGACAGGTCACGATACAATCGGTCCTCTAGTGAAGTCACGGTGATGTCTGGGTCTTAAGGACTAATGGTGTACAACTATATCTTAGAAACCTATTACTCGATGAATGAGAACCACTTATAGATTTCTAGGGCGAGGGAGTTCAGTGAACTCATCCAGTATGAGCACCCACTCAAGTATGCCGATGTCACAACACCGAGGACTGATGAGACGCAGTACACATACACTATGTGATTAGTTTATGCATGTAATCGAAATTAGTTCGATCTAAAAATTTTAAATTCCGCTGCGTATACATGCACGATCCCCAACAGTGGTATCAGAGCCATGGGTTAATCGTTTATTTGTCAACGTGTTTATCGCTTTCGAAAGCATGCTTCGATTTGTTGAATTGTTGAATTTTTGGTGTTATCAAATTGGGTGGTTTAATATTAATTAATATTTTGAATATTTCAGAAAATATAAAATTTTTAATTTTGAAAAAATTCGATTTTTGCTGCTGTTTTTCAGCTGACCGAACAGGCCCGGTCGAACCGGTCCGACCGGTCCGGTCAGCACAACAAAAAAAAAAAAAAAAAAAAAATTATTTATTTGATTTTCTGAGATTAATATTAAAATTAATTGATTTTTAATTTTTGAAATTATTTATCAATTAAACCCAATTAGATAATTGATCCATTAATTTAATTTGAATTCAAAGAATAGTGTTGGATTAATTATTTAATTTAATCGTTAAATTAATTTAATTAATGGAACACAAATTAGATGGCAAATAATTAATGGACTTCATTCTTATTTGATTGATTTATGAATGAAAGGAGTCCGTTAATTATATTTGCAATTAATCTTATTTATTAATTAATTCATGAGATGAATAATTGTGATTAAGTACGATGATGATCGTATGTCTCTCTTAGGATCAATATGCGTTTCCACATACCTAGAGAACATAGTTGTAGGAATCACAAACGATCATAACCTAAAACTTCCGATGAGCTAATAAGATTTAAAAACAAAATCCCTCATTCTTAATCAAGAATAATTATCAAGCTATAAAGAAAAACCAAATTGTTGAATTTTTCTTTCCTTCTACCAACAATTAAATTATGTGTAGCCTCTCATAATAGTGCAGTAAGCCGTGTTAGCGGGGAGTGCTATTGTGGGATAAGCTGTAATTTAATTGACATTAGATGGAGATACGGTCATAGATAAAATTATGTTGGATTAATGTGGTCGGCTAGATTAACTAGGGATTGCATTAGTTTGATATAGTTGGATCCATGACATCTCATATTGGTAGGCTAGACTTGACACACGAAGATTTTGATATTCGCTAGATTAACTTAGGTCATTATCAAGTGTGAGGTAAATCGATCTTTAGGGTCACATAGTGATGTGATTGATAGTACTCTACCTTTAGGCTTATGTAATCGGGATAGATTAACTACGGGTTACATTAGCGCTATTGGACCTAAAGCCCATTAAAGAAAAATAAGTTTTCTCGATTGTCTGCTAGAGGGTGGTGGAATTCGATAAAATTAGTGGGAGAACAATTAAAATATAAAAGTCCAAAATTTTAATTGTAACGATTATTACGAACTAAATTCTAATTATTGTCTTCTTAAAATTTTCTCAGCAACAATGTCCAAACATCCCCTTTCCTCAATCCTCGACCAAAACAAACTCACCGGTCCAAACTATTTGGATAGGCTTCGCAATCTGAAACTTGTGCTCCAAGTCGAGGAGCGTCTCTATGTGCTCAATGAACGTCCCCCCGCTGCTCTTCCTGCGACTGCTACTGCTGACGAGACTGCCACTTTCGAGGCATGGATGAAGGACGACCTCCATGCGAGGTGCTACATGCTAGCATCCATGGTGCCAGAGCTCGCGAGGATGTATGAGTCTCACGTGCATGCTTATGATATCAAGCACCATCTTGAAAGCATGTACAGTGAGAATACTAGGGCATCGAGGTACTCAGCTACCAAGGAGTTCATCACCATGAGGCTGCGTGAAGGGGCTTCGGTCCACGAGCACGGTCTCAAGATGATCACTCTCCTTGAGAAGCAGGTAAGCCTTGATGTCACCCTCCCGGCCGAGCTCTCGGTGGATTTGATCCTACTTTCCCCTCCTAGTTCTTATGAATCGTTCATAGTGAACTTCAACATGAACAAGCTCGATCCACCATTGGATGAGTTGTTGAACATGTTGGTCAGCTATGAGTCCACGATCAAGAAGGAGAAATCTGTTCTCCTAGTTGCTCCTTCTGCGAAGAAAGGTTCTTTGCAGAAGAAAAGGAAAGAAAGAAGTTTCGGCCCGAGCAAGAAATTTGAGAAGGGCGAGTCGAGCAGAGTGAAGAATGACAAGGTCATCAAGCAAGTTGATGACGCTTGCCATCATTGTGGAAAGAAGGGCCATTGGCGACGCAACTGCAAGGCTTACCTCGATCAGAAACGTTCTGAAAAGGGTACGTATTTAGTTGAAGTTAATTTGTCCGTTAAATCTTCTGCTTGGGTATTGGATACCGGTTGTGGCTCACATCTTTGTAATGATTTGCAGCTCATGACAAGAAGTAGGAAGCTTAATGTGGGTGAGACCTACCTAAGAATGGGCAACGGAGCAAGGGTTGCTGCTGAAGCCATTGGGACAATTTATCTTTCTGTTTTGGATTCTAGTTTTTCCATTGTTTTGAACAATTGTTTATTTGTTCCGTCACTTATTCGAAACCTTATTTCTATTCCTGTTTTGGATAATGAAGGTTTTACTTTTGTTTTTGGAAATTCGATTTGCATTATACAAAAGGATCAAAATGTGATTTGTAAGGGACAACTTATAAACAACTTATATGAACTGAATCCAAGTGAAATACCTATTAACGTTATATCAGCAAAATGAAAAGATATAAGTCTTAACCCCGCACAACTTTGGCACGCTCGACTAGGTCACATTTCCTTGAGAAGGATGAACAAGTTTGTTAGTGAAGGAATGTTCTCCTTGGAGGACGTTAAATCACTTCAAACTTGTGTATCCTGCCTTAAAGGAAAAATGACCAAGACTCCCTTCAAAGGGAAGATGGAACGAGCCGAGGGTCTTTTGGATTTGATCCATTCAGACGTGTGTGGTCCACTAAGTGTTAGTGCTAGGGGTGGTTTTAACTACTTCGTTACCTTTACCGATGATTATTCTAGGTATGGTTTCGTATACTTAATGAAGTATAAGTCTGAAACTTTTGAAAAGTTCAAAGATTTTAGACACCAAGTAGAAAACCAACTCGGTAGACGTATTAAGAAACTACGATCCGATCGTGGTGGCGAATACTTAAGTACTGAGTTTATAGACTATCTTAAAGAGAATGGGATTCTGTCTCAATGGACTCCTCCTGGAACTCCTCAACTCAATGGAGTTTCCGAACGTCGGAATCGAACACTGTTAGACATGGTTTGATCTATGATGGGGTTCACCGAGCTACCGGCATACCTGTGGGGTCATGCACTCCTAACTGCCGTGTACTTGCTGAATAGGGTTAATACCAAAGCAGTTGATTCCACACCTTATGAACTTTGGCACTCCAAGAAACCCACGTTTAAACATATTAGGATATGGGGTTGTCCCACTTACGTGAAGCGGCTAGTGGGAGATAAGTTGGATACAAAATCCGACCTATGCTATTTTGTGGGGTATCCCGATGATTCTATGGGATACGAATTCTACTATGTTTCCGAGGCAAAGGTGTTCGTCTCGAGAAATGCCGTGTTCCTTGAGAAGGAATTTCTATCGGATAGAAAGGGCAGTGTAGTTGATCTCGAAGAAGTTCGAGAACCACAATCTGAAGTTCAAGCACAACAATCAGATAATGAACCAATTCAACAAACCACTAATATACCTCCTGAACCGTCGCTGCGTAGATCCGAAAGAGTTCGGAGAGCGCCCGATAGGTTATTCCTCGTTGATGAAGTTGACCAAGGATGTGATCCTAGAACTTTCAACGAAGCTGTATCGGATACAGACAAGGGACATTGGCTAAATGCCATGAAATCCGAAGTGGACTCTATGTACTCCAACAAGGTATGGACCTTGGTAGATCCACCTGAGGGAATTGTTCCCATAGGCTGCAAGTGGATCTATAAGAAGAAAATTGGAGTAGATGGAAAGGTATCGACCTACAAGGCTAGATTGGTAGCGAAGGGTTATACTCAAAAGCAAGGAGTTGACTATGAGGAAACCTTCTCTCCAGTTGCTATGCTTAAGTCCATTAGGATTTTGCTGGCCATCTCTGCGTGGTATGACTACGAGATATGGCAAATGGATGTGAAGACCGCTTTCCTTAATGGGGACATTGAGGAAGAAATTTACATGGCGCAGCCGGAAGGCTTCATATCTTCTGGAGATGAGCAAAAGGTTTGCAAACTCCAGCGATCCATTTATGGATTGAAACAAGCATCCCGTAGTTGGAACAAAAGGTTCGACACAACTATCAAAGAGTTTGAATTTGTGAAAAACCCGGAGGAACCTTGTGTCTACAAGAAGGTTAGTGGGAGTGCAGTGACTTTCCTTGTACTTTATGTTGATGACATACTACTCATTGGGAATGATGTAGGGATGTTGCAGTCGACTAAAGTATGGTTATCCACACGTTTCTCGATGAAGGATTTGGGAGAAGCATCCTACGTATTGGGAATACGGATCTATAGAGATAGTTCGAGGAGATTGCTTGGCTTGTCCCAATCCATGTACATAGACACCGTTCTTAAACGGTTTAGCATGGAAGAATCCAAGAAGGGATTCTTGCCAATGTCCCATGGGGTTCGTCTCTCGAAATCCATGCGTCCTCAAACGCAAATGGAAATCGAGGAGATGAAAAGGACACCTTATGCATCCGCTATAGGAAGCATAATGTATGGCATGCTATGTACACGACCTGATATTGCGTATGCTGTGAGCATCACAAGCAGATATCAGTCCGACCCCGGCCCAGCCCATTGGAAGGCTGTGAAGGACATTCTCAAGTACTTGCGAAGAACTCGAGATTTGTTTTTGGTCTATGGGGATACCGAGTTGAAATTAGAAGGCTTCACGGATTCTAGTTTTCAATCGGACGTGGATGACTCAAAGTCAAACTCGGGGTATATATTCAAAGTCAACGGAGGTGCCGTGTGTTGGAAGAGTTCCAAGCAAGGCACAACGGCTGATTCCACCACCGAGGCTGAATATATTGCAGCATCAGATGCTTCAAAGGAAGGGTCATGGATTAGGAAATTCATCCAAGAGTTGGGTGTATTTCCGAACGCTAGCGATCCAGTACGGCTGTACTGCGATAACAACGGAGCCGTAGCGCAAGCTAAGGAACCAAGAGCTCATCAGAAGTCGAAGCACGTGTTGAGAAAATACCATGTGATCCGAGAGATCATAGAGAGAGGTGAAGTCAAGCTAGACAGAGTCACCTCGGAGGACAATATTGCAGATCCCTTCACCAAGCCATTGTCAGGATCAGTCCACGAGAAACATCGAGAGTCGATGGGACTTAGATTTATGAGTAGTTGGCTTTAGGTCAAGTGGGAGATTGTTAGAGTAGGTGACCAGCAAGCCAACTTGTGGCTGTGGTCTTTCCTTTTATCTTGTAATAAAACAATCGTTTTTCGTTCGTAATAATAAAATATCTTATTTGGCATTCTATATCTGTTATCCCATGCAAGCAGCATAGATATAGTCCTAACGAGTTACTCTATTACTGTGAGTTGATCTAGTAGAATCGTGATTACAAGGAAAAGAGAAAGACCACAACCACAAGTTGGCTTGTTGGTCACCTACTCTAACATTTGATTTATATGTTGCATAGAAAATATCCAAAATTGTTCGGTACGTCAAATTTCGAGGGCGAAATTTTATAAGGAGGGAAGAATTGTAATGCCCAACCATCCATACATGGCCAATAATAAGCATATTGCATCAATGCATATAGTTATAATTCATTATTCATGATGCATGATCACGACTACTTGCTACACATTTGCCTTAATTGTGTTTTAATACGTGATCGAATACTTTTCTTAAACTGTGATAATACATGATACATGTTATTTAACATCTACTTTATGATTTAACATTAACTTAAATGATTTATTGTAGTGAGAAGTTAAGTTTCTCGGTTAAGAAGGGATCAATATGCTAAACGGTGATATATTTGTCTTAGATGCATTTCAGCATTTTAATTACATTTTAATATGATTAATTACATATATAATTACTTGAGTAACTCATATTAGACTAAAACCAAAAGTATGCAAAAGGGTGCAATTTGATTGGTTGGTTGACTAGGTTGCACAAGACCATTCTCAAATTGTTTACACTTGATTATAATGAGTAAGCATCAGCCCATATCTTATCTCAAGCTAGAAAAACCTGGAGGAACCACATGAATCCAGCAAAAGCAAGCCTTCCAATCATCATCCTCCATTTGGCCTTGTTGGGAATGGGTAGATAAGTGAAGACTTTGTGTTTTTATCTTCATTTTCACTTGTCTTCTTCCAAAAACAACCAGACCAATTTACTTAAGCTACTCTTCATATTTCTTAACTTCCGTACTCGCATAAGAGAACATCAAACTACAAGAACTCCTAGAAGTAGAGCTAGAACAAGTTATGCACCTTTTCTAGCTGAAAATCCTAAGTTTTGATGTTTGAATTCATCTCTAATCAAGGACTCTAGCACAACCTATATGAGACTGATCTATTCACTTCATACACCATATTGAACTTGAGGTAAGTTGAAGCATTCATTTGCTCATCATAAGAACCTAATTATGTGTGGTTTAATGTGACTTTTCCTACCTGTTCTTCACGATGTTTGAACGATTGATGAGTCATAGGGATATGAAAGCATATGTTTTCGAAAATGGGAGTATGGTACTATATTGATGGTCGGGTAGGCAAGGGACGCGGGAGGGACCGGCGGACCCAACACATGGTGGCAAATACCTGAGGTCGAAAGACCAGTATGGAAAACCCACAATTAATGAAATAAAATACGGCTAATACCTGAGGTCGAAAGGCCGGTATGGAAACCCCGTATTATCTATTGGCCAAATATGATGAACAGGTTCCGAAAACCAAAGCCTATTGCTATCAGTCAAGTACCACACTTCAAGGGTACCCGAAAAAGAGAAGGATTTCAAAAGAAAAGATCATGAATGAAGTTATATGTGATATTGTGTATGTTGAGAGAATAACGTGTTATGTGATATATTGCTATTACATCAGTTTCAACTTGCTGAGCTATTAGCTCATTAGGTTCTTATGATGCAGGTAATGATATACATGTTTAGAAGTTGACCTAGCCAAGAGCGGCCAGTCAGAGATTTGTTAATATGCCATGCTTCGAGCCATTTTTGTCGCCGAGCTAAAAACTCTAATTTCATTTTGTTAGCCGCTCTATTATGGTTTTTGTACAATATAATTTTGTAAACAATGAATACATATATATGTACAGGTTTTGAGAAAGTACAAAGTTTGATTTCTTTTCGAAGCATATAATGTATTTTTGTATTAAAACCATAATGTTTAACTATTTATAAAAACGTTAGCATCCCTAACTTAATGGTGGTGATCCGATTGGATTCTGTAGTTAGGTTGTGGGGCGTTATAGTATCTCTTGCATCTAGTGTTTTGGCTGTTGTTTGGTTATGCGTATTAAAGTCCTAGTGTTGTAATGTTTTTAAGAACGTGGTTGCGAATGCACTTTTGCGCATGTTTTTGTACATGTACGTTTGTGCATGTCCATTTCAGCGAGTGTGTTTGTGCATGTTTGTTGATTCGTATTAATGTCCTAGGATTGTAGTTTGTGTTTTCAGGATCCTTTTTGCGAATGCACTTTTGTGTGAGTACTTTTATGCATGCTTTTGTACGTTTACTTATGTGCGTATCTTTTCTAGCGAGTGTTTTTGTGCATATTTCTTGATGCGCATTCATGTCCTCGAACTGTAGTACGTATTTTCGTGATCGCTTTTGGAATCCAATTTTGACATTGTTCGGGTCCGAATTTGGAAATTTGACGTTAGACACGAATGGTAGCTTGCTGAAATAGCTTTCTAATGCCGCCGGAACCAGTTGCTTTGGAGTCCGGATGAGAAAGTTATGCTCGGCTTCGTGGACACTACCAAAGATGTTGAGGGATCCTCTTTTCTAATTTAATTTTATTTTCCTAATTGCAACTCTTTTCTTACTCTTTGATCATTTTTGCTTCATGGACACCTAATTTTCGATTTTTACCTACAAGATACTTAATCCACCAATTAAAACAAAAATATAAATTAATCCAAAAAAAAATCCACGTAAACGTAAACGTAGAGTATTATTTCCAAAATCCACTATATCTTTTGTATCTAGTGTTTTTGCTGTTGTTTGGTTATGCATATTAAAGTCCTAGTGTTGTAATGTTTTTAAGAATGTTGTTGCAAATGCACTTTTTCGCATGTTTTTCTACATGTACGTTAGTGCATGTCCATTTGAGCGAGTGTGTTTGTGCATGTTTTTGGACTTGTATTAATGTCCTAGGATTATAGTGTGTGTTTTCATGATCCTTTTAGTGAATGCACTTTTGTGTTAGTACTTTTGTGCATGCTTTTATACTTTTACTTATGTGCGTATCTTTTCTAGCGAGTGTTTTTGTGCATGTTTCTTGATGCGCATTCATGTCTTCAAACTCTATTATGTATTTTTGTGATCGCTTTTGGAATCCAATTTTGACCATATTCGAGTCTGAATGAGAAAGTTATGCTCGACTTCGTGGACACTTCCAATGAGGTGTAGGGATGCTCTCTTCTAATTTGATTTTATTTTCCTAATTGCAACTCTTTTCTTACACTTTGATCATTTTTGCTTCATGGACACCTAATTTTCGATTTGTAACTATAAGATACTAAATCCACCAATTAAAACATAAATATAAATTAATCCAAAAAAAAATCGAAGTAAAGTAAGCGTAGAGTGTGATTTCTACACTCTAGTGTATCTTTTGTATCTAGTGTTTTTGGCGTTGTTTGGTTATGCGTATTAAATTCTAGTGTTGTAACGTTTTTAAGAATGTTGTTGCGAATGCACTTTTGCGTATGTCTTTCTACATGTACGTTTGTGCATGTCCATTTGAGCGAGTGTGTTTGTGCATGTTTGATGATTTGTATTAATGTCCTAGGGTTGTAGTTTGTGTTTTCATGATCCTTTTAGCGAATGCACTTTTGCGCCAGTACTTTTGTGCATGCTTTTGTACTTTTAATTATGTGCGTATCTTTTCTAGCGAGTGTTTTTGTGCATGTTTCTTGATGCGCATTCATGTCCTAGAACTGTAGTACGTATTTTCGTGATCGCTTTTGGAATCCAATTTTGACCATGTTCGAGTCCGAATTTGGAAATTTGAGGAATTGTAGCCAGCTTAAATAGCTTCCTAATGCCGCCAGAACTAGTTGATTTGGAATCCGAATGAGTAAGTTATGCTCGACTTCGTGGGCACTACCAAAGTTGTCGAGGGATCCTCTCTTCTAATTTTATTTTATTTTCCTAATTGCAACTCTTTTATTAGCTGAACACCTAATTTCGATTTGTACCTATAAGATACTAAATCCACCAATTAAAACAGAAATATAAATTAATCTAAAAAAAATGCACGTAAACGTAAACGTAGAGTGTTATTTCTACACTCCACTGTATCTTTTGTATCTAGTGTTTTTGCTGATGTTTGGTTATGCGTATTAAAGTCCTAGTGTTGTAGTTCGTGTTTTTAAGAACGTTGTTGCGAATGCACTTTTGCGCATGTTTTTCTACATGTACGTTTGTGAATGTCCATTTGAGCGAGTGTGTTTGTGCATGTTTGTTGATTTGTATTAATGTCCTAGGATTGTAGTTTGAGTTTTCATGATCCTTTTTTGTGAATGCACTTTTGCGTCAGTACTTTTTTGCATGCTTTTGTACTTTTACTTATGTGCGTATGTTTTCTAGAGAGTGTTTTTGTGCATGTTTCTTGATGCGCAGTCATGTCCTCGAACTATAGTACGTATTTTTGTGATCGCATTTGGAATCCAATTTTGACCATGTTGGAGTCCGAATTTTGAAATTTGAGGAATTGTAGCCAGCCGAAATAGCTTCCTAATGCCACCAGAACCTGTTGATTTGGAGTCCGGATGAGAATTTTATGCTCGACTTCGTGGACACTACCAACGTTGTCGAGGGATCCTCTCTTCTAATTTTATTTTATTTTCCTAATTGCAACTCTTTTGTTACTCTTTGATCATTTTTGCTTCTGGACACCTAATTTTCGATTTGTACCTATAAGATACAAAATCCACCAATTAAAACATAAATATGAATAAATCCTAAAAAAAAATCCACATAAACGTAAACGTAGAATGTTATTTCTACACGCAACTGTATCTTTTGAATCCAGTGTTTTTGCTGTTGTTTGGTTATGCGTATTAAAGTCCTAGTGTTATAATATTTTTAAGAACGTTGTTGCGAATGCACTTTTACGCATGTTTCTCTAAATGTACGTTTGTGCATGTCGATCTGAGCGGGTGTGTTTGTGCATGTTTGTTGATTTGTATTAACGTCCTAGGATTTTTATTTGTGTTTTCATGATCTTTTTTGCGAATGCACTTTTGTGTGAATACTTTTGTGCATGCTTTTTGTACATTTACTTATTTGTATTTACTTATGTTTCTTGATGCGCATTCATGTCCTCGAACTGTAGTTTGTATTTTCGTGATCGTTTTTGGAATCCAATTTTGACCATGTTCGAGTCCGAATTTGGAAATTCGGAGTCCAGATAAGAAAGTTATGCTTAACTTCGTGGACACTACCAAAAAGATGTTGAGGGATCCTCTCTTCTACTTTTATTTTATTTTAAAATTGCAACTCTTTTGTTACTCTTTGATCATTTTTGCTTCTCGGACATCTAATTTTTGATTTGTACCTATAAGATACTAATCCACCAATTAAAACAGAAATATAAATTAATCCAAAAAAAATCCACATAAATGTAAACGTAGAGTGCTACTTCTACACTCCATTGTATCTAGTGTTTTTGCTGTTCTTTGGTTATGCGTATTAAAGTCCTAGTATTGTAATGTTTTTAAGAACGTTGTTACTAATGCACTTTTGCGCATGTTTTTCTACATGTACGTTTGTGCCTGTCCATTTGAGCCAGTGTGTTTGGGCATGTTTGATGATTTGTATTAATGTCCTATGATTGTAGTTTGTGTTTCCATGATACTTTTTGCGAATGCACTTTTGCGTGAGTACTTTTTTGCATGCTTTTGTACTTTTACTTTTGTGCGTACCTTTTCTAGCGAGTCTTTTTGTGCATGTTTCTTGATGCGCATTCATGTCCTCGAACTGTAGTACGTATTTTCGTGATCGCTTTTGGAATCATATTTAGACCATGTTCGAGTCCGAATTTGGAAATTTGACGTTAGGTAGGAATTGTAGCCAGCTGAAATAGCTTTATAATGCTGCCACAACCATTTGATTTGGAGTCTGGATGAGAAAGTTATGCTCGACTTCGTCGACACTACAAAAGATGTTGAGGGCTCCTCTCTTCTAATTTGATTTTATTTTCCTAATTGCAACTCTTTTCTTACTCTTTGATCATTTTTGCTTCACGGACACCTAATTTTCCATTTGTAACTATAAGATACAAAAATCCACCAATTAAAATAGAAATTTAAATTAATCCAAAAAAAAAATCCACTTAAACGTAAACGTAGAGTGTTATTTCCATACTGCACTATATCTTTTGTATCTAGTGTTTTTGCTATTGTTTGGTTATGCGTATTAATGTCCAAGTGTTGTAATGTTTTAAAGAACGTTGTTACGAATGCACTTTTGCGCATGTTTTTCTACATGTCTGTTTGTGCATGTCCATTTGTGCGAGTGTGTTTGTGCATGTCTGTTGATTTGTATTAATGTCCTAGGATTTTAGTTTGTGTTTTCATGATCCTTTTTGCGAATGCACTTTTGAGTGAATACATGTGTGCATGATTTTGTACTTTTACTTACGTTCGTATCTTTTCTAGAAAGTGTTTTTGTGCATGTTTCTTGAAGTGCATTCATGTCCTCGAACTGTAGTACGTATTTTCGTGATCCCTTTTGGAATCCAATTTTGACCATATTCGAGTCCGAATTCGGAAATTTGACGTTTGACAAGAATTGTAGCCAGCTGAAATAGCTTCCTAATGCCGCCAGAACCAGTTGATTTGGAGTCCAGATGAGAAAGTTATGCTTGACTTCGTGGACACTAGCAAAGATGTTTATGGATCCACTCTTCCAATTTTCTTGTATTTTCCTAATTGCAACTCTTTTGTTACTCTTTGATCATTTTTGCTTCGTGGACCCCTAATTTTCGATTTGTACCTATAAGATACTAAATCCACCAATTAAAACAGAAATATAAATTAATCCAAAAAAAAAAATCCACGTAAACGTAAACGTAGAGTGTTATTTCAACACTCGACTGTATCTTTTGTATCTAGTGTTTTTGCTGTTGTTTGGTTATGCGTATTAACGTCCTAGTGTTGTAATGTTTTTAAGAACGTTGTTGCGAATGCAGTTCTGCGCATATTTTTCTACATGTACGTTTGTGCATGTCCATTTGAGCAAGTGTGTTTGTGCATGTTTATTGATTTGTATTAATGTCCTAAGATTCTAGTTTGTGTTTTCATGATCCTTTTTGCGAATGCACTTTTGCGTGAGTACTTTTGTGCATGTTTTTTTACTTTTACTTATGTGCGTATCTTTTCTAGCCAGTGTTTTTGTGCATGTTTCTTGATGCGCATTCATGTCCTCGATGTGTAGCACGTATTTTCATGATCGGTTTAGGACTCCAATTTTGACCATGTTCGAGTCCGACGTTGGAAATTTGACATTAGACATGAATTGTAGTCAGCTTAAATAGCTTTCTAATGACGGCGGAACCAGTTGATTTGGAGTCCGGATGAGAAAGTTATGCTCGACTTCGTGGATACTACCAAAGATGTTGAGGGATCCTCTCTTCTAATTTTATTTTATTTTCCTAATTGCAATTCTTTTGTTACTCTTTGATCATGTTTGCTTCATGGACACCTAATTTTTGATTTGTACCTATAAGATACTAAACCCACCAATTAAAACAGAAATTAAAATAATCCAAAAAAAATCCACGTAAACGTAAACGTAGAGTGTTATTTCTACACTCCACTGTATCTTTTGTATCTAGTGTTTTTGCTGTTGTTTGGTTATGCATATTAAAGTCCTAGTGTTATAATGTTTTTAAGAACGTTGATGCAAATGCACTTTTGCGCATGTTTTTCTACATATACGTACGTTTGTGCATGTCCCTTTGAGCGAGTGTGTTTGTGCATGTTTGTTGATTTGTATAAATGTCCTAGGATTGTAGTTTGTGTTTTCATGATCGTTTTTGCGAATGCACTTTTGCGTGAGTACTTTTGTGCATGCTTTTTTATATTGACTTATGTGCATATCTTTTCTAGCGAGTGTTTTTGTGCATGTTTCTTATTGCGCATTCATGTCCTCAAAATATAGTACGTATTTTCGTGATCGGTTTTGGAATCCAATTTTGACCATGTTCGAGTCCGAATTTCGAAAATTGAGGAATTGTATCCACCTGAAATAGCTTCCTAATCCGCCGGAACCAGCTAATTTGGAGTCTGCATGAGAAAGTTATGCTCGACTTCGTGGACACTAGCAAAGCTGTTTAGGGATCCACTCTTCTAATTTTATTCTATTTTCCTAATTGCATCTCTTTTGTTACTCTTTGATCATTTTTGCTTCGTGGACCCCTAATTTCCGATTTGTACCTATAAGATACTAAATCCACCAATTAAAACAGAAATATAAATTTATCCAAAAAAAAAGTCCACGTAAACGTAAACGTAGAGTGTTAATTCTACACTCCACAGTATCTTTTGTATCTAGTGTTTTTGCTGTTGTTTGGTTATGCGTATTAAAGTCCTAGTGTTGTAATGTTTTTAAGAATGTTGTTGCGAATGCAGTTCTGCACATGGTTTTCTACATGTACGTTTGTGCATGTCCATTTCAGCGAGTGTCTTTGTGAATGTTTGTTGATTTGTATTAATGTCCTAGGATTGTAGTTTGTGTTTTCATGATCCTTTTTGCGAATGCACTTTTGCGTGAGTACTTTTGTGCATGTTTTTTTACTTTTACTTATGTGCGTATCTTTTCTAGCCAGTGTTTTTGTGCATATTTCTTGATGCGCATTCTTGTCCTCGAGGTGTAGCACGTATTTTCATGATCGCTTTTGGAATTCAATTTTGACCATGTTCGAGTCCGAAGTTGGAAATTTCACGTTAGACATGAATTGTAGCCAGCTGAAATAGCTTTCTAATGATGCAGGAACCAGTTCAATTCGAGCCCGGATGAGAAAGTTATGCTCGACTTCGTGGACACTACCAAAGATGTTGAGGTATCCTCTCTTCTAATTTTATTTTATTTTCCTAATTGCAATTCTTTTGTTACTTTTTGATCATATTTGCTTCTTGGACACCTAATTTTCGATTTGTACCTATAAGATACTAAATCCACCAATTTAAATAGAAATTTAAATTAATCCAAAAATAATCCACGTAAACACAAACGTAGAGTGTTATTTCTACACTCCACAGTATCTTTTGTATCTAGTGTTTTTGCTGTTGTTTGGTTATGCGTATTAAAGTCCTAGTGATGTAATGTTTTTAAGAATATTGTTGCGAATGCAGTTCTGCGCATGTTTTTCTACATGTACGTTTGTGCATGTCCATTTGAGTGAGTGTGTTTGTACATGTTTGTTGATTTGTATTAATTGTAGTTTGTGTTTTGATGATCCTTTTTGCGAATGCACTTTTGCGTGAGTACTTTTGTGCATGCTTTTTTACTTTTACTTATGTGCGTATGTTTTCTAGCCCGTGTTTTTGTGCATATTTCTTGATGCGCATTCTTGTCCTCGAAGTGTAGCACGTTTTTTCATGATCGCTTTTGGAATTCAATTTTGACCATGTTCGAGTCCGAAGTTGGAAATTTCACGTTAGACATGAATTGTAGCCAGCTGAAATAGCTTTCCAATGATACCGTAACCAGTTGAATCCGAGCCCGGATGAGAAAGTTATGCTCGACTTCGTGGACACTACCAAAGATGTTGAAGGATCCTCTCTTCTAATTTTATTTTATTTTCCTAATTGCAATTCTTTTGTTACTCTTCGATCATGTTTGATTCTTGGACACCTAATTTTCAATTTGTACCTATAAGATACTAAATCCACCAATTTAAACAGAAATTTAAATTAATCCAAAAATAATCCACGTAAACGCAAACGTAGAGTGTTATTTCTACACTCTACAGTATCTTTTGTATCTAGTGTTTTTGCTGTTGTTTGGTTATGCGTATTAAAGTCCTAGTGTTGTAATATTTTTAAGAACGTTGTTGCGAATGCACTTTTGCGCATGTTTTTCTACATGTACGTTTGGGCATGTCCATTTGAGCGAGTGTGTTTGTGCATGTTTGTTGATTCGTATTAATGTCATAGGATTGTAGTTTGTGTTTTCATGATCCTTTTTGCGAATGCACTTTTGCGTGAGTACTTTTGTGCATGCTTTTTTACTTTTACTTATGTGCGTATCTTTTCTAGCGAGTGTTTTTGTGCAGGTTTCTTGATGCGCATTCATGTCCTCGAAGTGTAGCACGTATTTTCATGATCACTTATGGAATCCAATTTTGACCATGATCGAGTCCGAAGTTGGAAATTTCACGTTAGACATGAATTGTAGCCAGCTGAAATAGCTTTCTAATGGCACCGGAACAAGTTGATTTGTAGTCCGGATAAGAAAGTTATGCTCGACTTCGTGGACACTACCAAAGATGTGGAGGTATCCTCTCTTCTAATTTTATTTTATTTTCCTAATTGCAACTCTTTTGTTACTCTTTGATCATGTTTGCTTCATGGACACCTAATCTTCGATTTGTACCTATAAGATTCTAAATTAATCCTAAAAAAATCCACGTAAACGTAAACGTAGATTGTTATTTCTACACTTCACTGTATCTTTTGTATCTAGTGTTTTTGTTGTTGTTTGGTTATGCATATTACAGTCCTAGTGTTGTAATGTTTTTAAGAATGTTGTTGCGAATGCACTTTTGCGCATGTTTTTCTACATGTACGTTTGTGCATGTCCATTTGAGCGAGTGTCTTTGTGCATGTTTGTTGATTCGTATTAATGTCCTAGGATTGTAGTTTGTGTTTTCATGATCCTTTTTGCGAATGCACTTTTGCGTGAGTACTTTTGTGCATGCTTTTGTAATTTTACTTATGCACGTATGTTTTCAAGCGAGTTTTTTTGTGCATGTTTCTTATTGCGCATTCATGTCCTCGAACTATAGTACGTATTTTCGTGATCGCTTTCGGAATCAAATTTTGACCACGTTCGAGTCCCAATTTGGAAATTTGAGGAATTGTAGCCAGCTGAAATAGCTTCCTAATGCCGCCATAACCAGTTGATTTTGAGTCCGGATGAGAAAGTTGAGCTCGACTTCGTGGACACTAGCAAAGATGTTTGGGGATCCACTCTTCTAATTTTATTGTATTTTCCTAATTGCAACTTTTTTGTTACTCTTTGATCATTTTTGCTTCGTGGAACACTAATTTCCGATTTGTACCTATAAGATACTAAATCCACCGATTAAAACAGAAATATAAATTAATCCCTACAAAAAATCAATGTATACGTAAACGTAAAGTGTTATTTCTACACTCCACTGTATCTTTTGTATCTAGTGTTTTTGTTGTTGTTTGGTTATGCGTCTTAAAGTCCTAGTGGTGTAATGTTTTTAAGAACGTTGTTGCGAATGCAGTTATGCGCATGTTTTTCTACGTGTACGTTTGTGCATGTCCATTTGAGCGAGTGTGTTTGTGCATGTTTGTTGATTTGTATTAATGTCCTAGGATTGTAGTTTTGTGTTTTCATGATCATTTTTGCGAATGCACTTTTGCGTGAGTACTTTTGTGCATGCTTTAACTTTTACTTTTGTGCGTATCTTTTCTAGCCAGTGTTTTTGTGCATGTTTCTTGATGCGCATTCATGTCCTCGAAGTGCAGCACGTATTCTCATGATCGCTTTTGGAATCCAATTTTGACCATGTTCGAGTCCGAAGTTTGAAATTTCACATTAGACATGAATTGTAGTCATTTGAAATAGCTTTCTAATGACGGCGGAACCAGTCGATTTGGAGTGCGGATGAGAAAGTTATGCTAGACTTCGTGCACACTACCAAAGATGTTGAGGGATCCTCTCTTCTTATTTTATTTTATTTTCCTAATTGCAACTCTTTTGTTACTCTTTGATAATGTTTGCTTCATGGACACCTAATTTTCGATTTGTACCTATAAGATACTAAATCCACCAATTAAAAACAGAAATATAAATTAATCCAAAAAAATCCACATAAACGTAAACGTAGAGTGTTATTTCTACACTCTACAATATCTTTTGTATCTAGTGTTTTTGCTGTTGTTTGGTTTTGCATATTAAAGTCCTAGTGTTGTAATGTTTTTAAGAACGTTGTTGCGAATGCACTTTTGCGCATGTTTTTCTACATGTACGTTTGTGCATGTCCATTCGAGCGAGTGTGTTTGTGCATGTTTGTTGATTCGTATTAATGTCATAGGATTGTAGTTTGTGTTTTCATGATCCTTTTGCGAATGCACTTTTGCGTGAGTACTTTTGTGCATGCTTTTGTATATTTACTTATGTGTGTATCTTTTCTAGCTAGTGTTTTTGTGCATGTTTCTTATTGCGCATTCATGTCCTCGAACTATAGTAGGCATTCGTGATCGCTTTTGGAATCCAATTTTGACCATGTTCGAGTCCGAATTTAAAAAATTTGAGGAATTCTAGCCAGCTGAAATAGCTTCCTAATGCCGCCGGAATCAGTTGATTTGGAGACCGGATGAGAAAGTTATGCTCGACTTTGTGGACACTAGCAAAGATGTTTAGGGATCCACTCTTCTAATTTTATTGTATTTTCCTAATTGCAACTCTTTTGTTACTATTTGATCATTTTTGCTTCTTGGACCCCTAATTTTCGATTTGTACCTATAAGATACTATATCCACCAATTAAAACAGAAATATAAATTAATCCAAAAAAAAATCCACGTAAACATAAACGTAGAGTGTTATTTCTACACTCCACTGTATCTTTTGTATCTAGTGTTATTGCTGTTGTTTGGTTATGGGTATTAAAGTCCTAGTGTTGTAATGTTTTTAAGAACGTTGTTGCGAGTGCAGTTCTACGCATTTTTTTCTACATGTACGTTTGTGCATGTCCATTTGAGCGAGTGTGTTTGTGCATGTTTGTTGATTTGTATCAATGTCCTAGGATTGTAGTTTGTGTTTTCATGATCCTTTTTGCGAATGCAATTTTGCGTGAGTACTTTTGTGCATGCTTTTTTACTTTTACTTATGTGCGTATCTTTTCTAGCGAGTGTTTTTGTGCATGTTTCTTGATGCGCATTCATGTCCTCGAACTATAGTACGTATTTTCGTGATCGCTTTTGGAATCTAATTTTGACCATGTTCGAGTCTGAATTTGGAAATTTGAGGAATTGTACCCAGCTGAAATAGCTTCCTAATGCCGCTAGAACCTGTTGATTTGGAGTCCGGATGAGAAAGTTATGCTCGACTTTGTGGACACTAGCAAAGATGTTTAGGGATCCACTCTTCTTATTTTATTGTATTTTCCTAATTGCCACTCTTTTGTTACTCTTTGATCATTTTTTCTTCTTGGACCCCTAATTTTCGATTTGTACCTATAAGATACTATATCCACCAATTAAAACTGAAATATCAATTATTCCAAAAAAAAAATCCACGTAAACATAAACGTAGAGTGTTATTTCTACACTCCATTGTATCTTTTGTATCTAGTGTTTTTGCTGTTGTTTGGTTATGCGTATTAAAGTCCTAGTGTTGTAATGTTTTTAAGAACGTTGTTGCGAGTGCAGTTCTGCGCATGTTTTTCTACATGTACGTTTGTGCATGTCCATTTGAGCGAGTGTGTTTGTGCATGTTTGTTGATTTGCATTTATGTCCTAGGATTGTAGTTTGTGTTTTCATGATCGTTTTTGCTAATGCACGTTTGCGTGATTACTTTTGTGCATGCTTTTTTACTTTTACTTATGTGCGTATCTTTTCTAGCGAGTTTTTTTGTGCATGTTTTTTGATGCGCATTGATGTCCTCGAAGTGTAGCACGTATTTGCATGATCGCTTTTGGAATCCAATTTTGACCATGTTCGAGTCCAAAGATGGAAATTTCACGTTAGACATGAATTGTAGCCAGCTGAAATAGCTTTCTAATGATGGTGGAACCAGTTGATTTGGAGTCCGGATGAGAAACTTATGCTCGACTTCGTGGACACTACCAAAGATGTTGAGGGATCCTCTCTTCTAATTTTATTTTATTTTCCTAATTGCAACTCTTTTGTTACTCTTTGATCATGTTTGCTTCATGGACACCTAATTTTCGATTTGTACCTATAAGATACTAAATCCACCAACTAAAACAGAAATTTAAATTAATCCAAAAAAAATCCACGTAAACGTAAACGTAGAGTGTTATTTCTACACTCCACTGTATCTTTTGTATCTAGTGTTTTTGTTGTTGTTTGGTTATGCGTATTAAAGTCCGAGTGTTGTAATGTTTTTAAGAACGTTGTTGCGAATGCACTTTTGCGCATGTTTTTCTACATTTACGTTTGTGCATGTCCATTTGAGCGGGTGTGTTTGTGCATCTTTATTGATTTGTATTAATGTCCTAGGATTGTAGTTTGTGTTTTCATGATCCGTTTTGCGAATGCACTTATGCGTGAGTACTTTTGTGCATGCTTTTGTATATTTACTTATGTGCATATCATTTTTAGCGAGTGTTTTTGTGCATGTTCTTTATTGCTCATTCATGTCCTCGAACTATAGTACGTATTTTCGTGATCGCTTTTGGAATCCTATTTTGATCATGTTCGAGTCCGAATTTGGAAATTTGATGAATTGTAGCCAGCTGAAATAGCTTCCTAATACCGCCGGAACCAGTTGATTTGGAGTCCGGATGAGAAAGTTATGCTGGACTTCGTGGACACTACCAAAGATGTTGAGGGATCCTCTCTTCTAATTTTATTTTATTTTCCTAATTGCAACTCTTTTGTTACTCTTTGATCATGTTTGCTTCATGGACACCTAATTTTCGATTTGTACCTATAAGATACTAAATCCACCAATTAAAACAGAAATTTAAATTAATCCAAAAAAAAATCCACGTTAACGTAAACGTAGAGTGTTATTTCTACACTCCACTGTATCTTTTGTATCTAGTGTTTTTGCTGTTGTTTGGTTATGTATATTAAGGTCCTAGTGTTGTAATGTTTTTAAGCAACGTTGTTGCGAATGCACTTTTGCGCATGTTTTTCTACATGTACGTTTGTGAATGTCCATTTGAGCGAGTGTGTTTGTGCATGTTTGTTGATTTGTATGAATGTCCTAGTATTCTAGTTTGTGTTTTCATGATTCTTTTTGTGTATGCACTTTTGCGTGAGTACTTTTGTGCATGCTTTTCTACATGTACGTTTGTGCACTGTAACACCCCGCATTTTTGGTAAAATAATATTATTTTATTTTACCACTTTTATGTGCATAATTGCGAAATTAGAATTTATACTAATTCTTGCATGGTTAGTATTTGGGTGAATTAGGTAATTATGTGAAATATATGAATTATGTGATAATGTGAATTATGTGAAATATGCGATTATGTGATTATTGTGTGCATTGTGTGATTATGTGAATTATTGTGTGCATTATGTGATTATGTGAAATATGTGATTATGTGAATTATGTGATTATGTGAATTATGTGCTTAGGAAATATTTCGAGATATTATTTCGAAATAGATTATTTTCATGAATTAGGATTTTTATTCTTGCATGTGATTTTAAATGAGAATTTCATCATATTATGCATGCACAAAATTTTAGAAAAATAAATTTTTATCATGCATTTTAAGATTTTAATTAATGTCGAAAATTAGAAAATTCTCCCCACATTTTCTTGAATTTTCGGACATGACACACACACACACACACATGATTTTTAAATTGCATATTAATTAGTATTAGACATGCATTGGTGTGGCTGTACTTTGAGCATAGAAAGAAATACCTAAAAGCTAGCCCCTACTCTATAGCCTAGGCATGCTTTTCACTCCTTTAAGTAATACCAAAGGTCTTCTTCTTCTCCTCCCTTCCCCTTCATTTCGGCAGCCACCACCACCACCATAACCACCACCTTCTCAAGCTTGAACCACCCTAGAACCACCACCACCTCATATTTTCGGAAATTGCAAAATCACCCCCACAAAAGATGTATTTCCCTTTCTTCTCCATTGGCTTTGAACTCTCCAAAAATTCTATAAATACCTCCAACGCCCAAGATCAAAATACACTCTCCACTTCCAATCTCACTATCTATAAGTTTAAGGTCTCCTTCTATTTCAACAAGAGGAGAATTTTCGGCCAAGCTTAGGAGTAAGCTTCTCCTCCCTCTTCTTTCTTCTTCTTTCCCGAAAGAGCAAAGCTCTTCCTCCTCCCCTTTCTTTTGATCTTCTTCTTATTTTCTTAATGCCTAATCTAACTCATAATCTCTTCTTGTATTAGAGAGAAAAGAGCTAACAAATCCTTCCCCTAAAGAGTATAGGTGAGAATTCTTGAATTCTTGCTCAAACCTACAACACCACTAGTATTTTCGGTTTTTATGTGTTTTTATGTGTTTCTATGTGTTTTTATTATTTATTATGTGATTATATGTTTTAGATGATGATTGCATGTAAGTGTTTTGAAAAGATGACTTTGTTCTTGAAGTTCTATGATTTTTCGAAAATTGGGGAAAAATGTTTTAAAAGGCTCATTTGGCTTAATTAGTGCCTTGCATGTGTTGATCTAGTGTTTGATTGTTGATTTTTGAAATGAAAATGAATTTTTGGCCTAGCCATGAAACTTTCGAATTTTTGGGGAAAAATGTTTTAAATAGCTTATTTGGCTTAATTAGTGCCTTGCATGTATTGATCTAGTGTTTGATTGTTGATTTTTGAAAAGAAAATGAATTTTTGACTTAGCTAAGGAACTTTCGAATTTTAGAGGTAAAATGCTTGAAATTGCTTATGTGGTTTATTTTGTGTTTTGTATGTGTTGATCTTGTGTTGATTGTTGTTTTAAGGTCTTGCATGTTAAGATTGGTGATTGATTGTTGATCTAAGGTCTTGTATGTTAAGATCTAGTGATTGATGGTTGATCTAAAGTCTTGCATGTTAAGATCTAGTGTTTTCTATGAAAAATGGTTTAAGAACTAAGAATTTGTGATAATTTGGTTTAAAATACTCTTGCATGTGAAGATCTAGTGAATTTGCTTGAATAAATGTAAAGATGGAAGTCTTGAATTTTATTCTTGTAAAAATGCTAGATCTAGTGAACTTTGATGTTAGATTGTTTCTGCATGTTAAGATTTCGGTTATTTCTATATCTTTATGGCTAAATGATTTTGTGAAACTTTATGTGTATTTTCTATGTGCTCCTATGTGCTCTTGCTTGCTTATGTGAATCATTGGGTGTAAGGATAAGAGAAGGGTAAGTAGAAGGGTGCATGGGTGGGTGCATTAAGTGTCATGAATTTTTAAAAAAAGATAAAACTATGTTGGAAAGAATTCGAGGTTACGGTAAATTTCTCGGGTACGGCGAGCCTGGTACCGTAGGGCCTAGGGGTGGTTTGATCCCACGTAGTTAGACATGGTTCGAAATATATGGGGTTATTTACCGGTAACTTAGATTGGCTCTTTCGAGGGATTCCCGACAATTTTTCATGTCATGCATGTTGCATTATGGTGTTGATGATATAGGGGGAAAATCTCACTCTATGGTCTTGGGATCGTAGGGTTATAAAGGTGGGAAATTCCTTCTATAATCTTCAATACGTGTCATGGCATAGGGTTATAAAGGTGGGATATTCTCACTCTATGGTCTTGGGATCATAGGGTTATAAAGGTGGGAATTATCTCACTCTATGCGTGTGGCAATTATGTGAATGAAGAACGCCGACGAAAAAGGGAAGTATATGATTGTTTTACTTCATGTTGTATGTTCATGTATAAGATATATGTATGTATATATATATATATATATATATATATATATATATATATATATATATATATATATATATATATATATATATATATATATATATATATATATATATGTATAGATATATGTATGCTCTATGTGCTATGTGTATTCGATTTAGGGCCCGAGGAGTAAAGTTGGGAATCGAGCTCGAGAATCGGAAGGAGATCGTATGGAGGGGTTGTGGATAGTGTTGGCTCTCAATTTAGTTATGTGGTTTTATTTGTATAATATGCTTGTAAAAACTTTTGATACGGTTTTAGGTATTTTCTACCGTTCGCTTCCTCCGATAGGTGGAAATTATTAAAAAACAACGTTTGTAATAGTAACTAGGATTACCCTATTTTGGATAATTAATCGGTAATCCGTAGCCTTTTGTAAGCGAAAGCAAGTTTTCACTTTTTATATGCATGCATGCTTTCGACTAGTAATTTCTTCGTGTTTTGTCTCCATGTTCTAAAATTATTTTCATACAGGTGCTCTGCTTAGAAAATCATTAAGTTTTAGGAGTCTCTGCATCCCTCTGTGCTCATCATTTTGATAGGTCTTGTGCACGATTTGGGTAAGTATTCATTTAGTTATGATTTATTTCTCACTACTGCATTGAAACAGGGCCATTCGGGTGTTTTCTGGTCTAACTGGAGTCTTACTCACCCAAATGCCTTGTTTCCACTTGGAATTTTTTTTTTATTTTTGTTTCTCCCTTGGAGTAAAATTTGGTAGTTTTTAGGTCAGTGAGGAATTTATTGTGAATATTCAAAACTCCCTCCCCTGTTCTGGATTTTAAACCGAGTTACTGTGCCATTTTATTTATTTATCATACATGGCCATGCATATTTCAAAACTGTTTTAATTGAGTGATCTAGACCCGTGTTAGATGGTATGGTATTATTTTGGGATCATTTGCATGAGTAGTTTAAGAGGAATTAATTTTTAAAACTTCTGCATTGAATCTGTCCGTATTTGCATTAAGTCCATCATGCCTAGTTACTTTCTAGTCTTGCATTTAGCATGCATTGGTGTTAATTGATCGATTAGGGTTTAGCAAGTTGTGCCCTCTCTCCCTCTGATTTAAAAAAGAAAAATTTTCACGTAAATTTATATCCACAAAAATCATGTTTTCAAAAGTCTTCCGCTGAGATTACATATAATAAGGGTAATCGAGAGAGGGGTGTCACAACAGACGTGGTATCAGAGCAACGATCCCGGAAACCTCCATACGACCTAAAGATCTTCACGATTCTCAAAGCACGACTCCAACTGAACACTCGGGCAGGTATATGTTTATGTGAATTTTATGTGAATTTTATGGCTAATGTGAAATGTTTGTATATGTTTAAGTATTAAAATGTCTGGAGCAAGAACTCGAGCTCAAAATGCCGCTAACGATCCTCACAATCAATCTCGTACCATCCAAGACCTCACCGCCCTCGTCCGAGAACAAAATGAACAAATTAACCGCCTTGTTAACCTTCAAAACCAAAACCCTCCACCACCTCCTCCTCCTCCCCAACCTAGAAATACAGCCCCACAAGCCACCTACGAGCGATTCTTGAAAATGCATCCTACCGAATTCCACGGCGGCCCAAGTCCAACTGTTGCCGAAGAATGGATCAAATCCCTCGAAGTTATTTTCGAGTACATGGTGATGAACGACAGCGACCGAATCCATTGCGCACTATTCTTGTTGAAGAACGAAGCACGAAATTGGTGGGAAGGCACAAAGAGTGGAATTGATCTAACAAATACCACTTGGGAAGCTTTCAAAGTTATTTTCTTCGAAAAGTACTTTTCCAAGAATGTCCGAGCACAAAAGCTTAAGGAGTTTCTCGAACTCAAACAAGGAAACCTAACCGTTGCCGAATTCACACGCCGTTTCGAGCAAGGAAGCCTCTACGCACCTTTCATATCCAAAGACGAAACCGAAAAGATGAATCACTACCTAAGAGGCCTCAACCCGATAATCAAGCGCGACATTCGACTAACCTCTGCCTCTACTTTCCACGGAGTAGTGGACAAAGCCTTAGAAGCCGAACAAGACGAGATGGAAATCCGACAATGGAGACCTCCTCACGACGCCTCTTCTCGACCATGGAAGAAACCGAACCTCAACAACTCCAAAGGAAAGTAACCGATCAACCGAGCAACCGTGACCCCGAGCAACAAGCCCTTTTGCCCAAAATGCAAGCGAGAACACTCTGGCGATTGTGTTGCCGGAACCGACCACTGTTTTCGATGCAAGAAGCCCGGACATATGGTCCGAGACTGCCCTATCGCCCCGAGACAAGTGCCGGGACGAGTATTCGCCATGACAAGAGACCAAGCCGAAGCTGACCCGTCAATGATCGCAGGTACCGTTAATGTGTATAATAATTCCGTGTATGCCCTCATCGACTCCGGATCAACGCACTCATTCATTTCAAATACCCTCGTTGCCGAACTCCGCCTAGTCCGTAGTCAAGCCGATGCCTTGTTTAGCATACTTATTCCTTCCGGCTATTCAGATTCATAACCAAACCCTAGCCTCCGATCTGATCATCCTACCCATTAAACATTTTGAAATAATCCTCGGAATGGATTGGTTATCAAAATTCGACGCCCAAATCAATTGCGCTCACAAAACCGTTCGTTTCTCCTTACCGAATGGAAGTTTTCTCGAATTCCGAAGCTCGTACAATCCGTCGATTCCTATCATTTCCGCCATCAAAGCGAGCAAACTTATTCAAAAAGGGCATCTATGTCATTTGGTCGACATAGTGGAAGCTCTCAACGAAGATAAAGCCGACATCTCCAAAGTGCCAACCGTTTGCGATTTTCCCGATGTCTTTCCCGAAGATCTCCCCGGTCTTCCGCCCGATCGTGAAATCGAATTCGAAATTAACTTGATCCCCGGTTCCACTCCTATCTCGAAGGCACCTTATCGCATGGCGCCGTTAGAGCTAAAGGAACTCAAGGACCAAATTCAAGATCTTATCGACAAGAAGTTCATCCGCCCTAGTTTCTCCCCATGGGGTGCTCCGGTACTCTTCGTGAAAAAGAAAGATGGAACCCTCCGAATGTGTATTGATTACCGAGAACTCAACAAGGTCACCGTAAAAAACAAGTATCCATTGCCAAGAATTGACGACCTTTTTGATCAACTTCAAGGCTCCACGGTCTATTCCAAAATCGGCCTCCGTTCCAGATATCATCAATTGAAGATCAAGAAGGAAGATATTCCGAAAACCGCGTTTCGGACTCGCTACGGCCATTACGAATTTGTAGTGATGTCGTTTGGTCTAACCAACGCCCCAGCCGCTTTCATGGACCTCATGAATCGAACTTTCCACAAGTATCTCGATCAATTTGTGATCATATTCATCGACGATATCTTGGTGTATTCAAGAAATGATGAAGAACATCGGAATCATTTGGAAATGGTGCTCCAAACCCTCCGAGAGAACCAGCTCTATGCAAAGTTTTCCAAATGTGAGTTTTGGTTAAGACAAGTTCACTTTCTAGGTCACGTAATTTCCAAGGAAGGCATAGCCGTTGATCCAAGCAAAGTTGAAGCCGTTTGCAATTGGTCAGTCCCTCGTAATGTCGGAGAAATCCGAAGTTTCCTCGGCCTCGCAGGCTACTACCGACGGTTCGTTCCGAACTTTTCCAAGATAGCCGCTCCACTCTCTCGTTCCAAACTTTTTCACGTAAATTTATATCCACAAAAATCATGTTTTGAAAAGTCTTCCGCTGAGATAACATATAATAAGGGTAATCGAGAGAGGGGTATCACATGCACGTCCATTTGAGCGAGTGTGTTTGTGCATGTTTGTTGATTCGTATTAATGTCCTAGGTTTTAGTTTGAATTTTCATGATCCTTTTTGCGAATGCACTTTTGCGTGAGTACTTTTGTGCATGCTTTTGTATATTTACTTATGTGCGTACCTTTTCTAGCGAGTGTTTTTGTGCATGTTTCTTATTGCGCATTCATATCCTCGAACTATAGTACGTATTTTCGTTATCGCTTTTGGAATCCAATTGTGACCATGTTCGAGTCCAAATTTGGAATTTGAGGAATTGTAGCCAGCTGAAATAGCTTCCTAATGCCGCCTGAACCAATTGATTTGGAGTCCGGATGAGAAAGTTATGCTCGACTTCGTGGACACTACCAAAGATGTTGAGGGATCCTCTCTTCTAATTTTATTTTATTTTCCTAATTGCAACTCTTTTGTTACTCTTTGATCATGTTTGCTTCATGGACACCTAATTTTTGATTTGTACCTATAAGATACTAAATCCACCAATTAAAACAGAAATATAAATTAATCCAAAAAAAAATCCACGTAAACGTAAACGTAAAGTGTTATTTCTACACTCGACTGTATCTTTTGTATCTAGTGTTTTTGCTGTTGTTTGGTAATGCGTATTAAAGTCCTAGTGTTGTAATGTTTTTAAGAACGTTGTTGCGAATGCACTTTTGCGCATGCTTTTCTACATTTATGTTTGTGCATGTCCATTTGAGCGAGTGTGTTTGTGCATATTTGTTGATTTGTATTAATGTCCTAGGATTGTAGTTTGTGTTTTCATGATCCTTTTTGCGAATGCGCTTTTGCGTGAGTACTTTTGTGCATGCTTTTTGACTTTTACTTATGTGCGTATCTGACTAGCGAGTGTTTTTGTGCATGTTTCTTGATGCGCATTCAAGTCCTCGAACTGTAGTACGTATTTTCGTGATCTCTTTTGGAATCCGATTTTGACCATGTTCGAGTCCGAAGTTGGCAATTTCACGTCAGACATGAATTGTAGCCAGCTGAAATAGCTTTCTAATGCCACCGGAACTAGTTGATTTGGCGTCCGGATGAGAAAGTTATGCTCAACTTCGTGGACACTACCAAAGATGTTGAGGGATCCTCTCTTCTAATTTTATTGTATTTTCCTAATTGCAACTCTTTTGTTACCTTGTGATCATTTTTGCTTCGTGGACCCTAATTTTCGATTTGTACCTAAAAGATACTAAATCCACCAATTAAAACAGAAATATAAATTAATCCAAAAAAAAAATCCACGTAAACGTAAACGTAGAGTGTTATTTCTACACTCCACTGTATCTTTTGTATCTAGTGTTTTTGCTGTTGTTTGGTTATGCATATTAAAGTCCTAGTGTTGCAATATTTTCAAGAAACGTTGTTGCGAATGCACTTTTGCGCATATTATTCTACATGTACGTTTGTGCATGTCCATTTGAGCGAGTGTGTTTGTGCATGTTTGTTGATTTGTATGAATGTCCTAGGATTGTAGTTTGTGTTTTCATGATTCTTTTTGCGTATGCACTTTTGCGTGAGAACTTTTGTGCATGCTTTTGTACTTTTACTTGTGTGCGTATCTTTCTAGCGAATGTTTTTGTGCATGTTTCTTGATGCGCATTCAAGTCCTCGAACTGTAGTACATATTTTCATTATCGCTTTTGGAATCTGATTTTGACCATGTTCGAGTCCAAACTTCGAAATTTGAGGATTTGTAGCCAGCTGAAATAGCTTCCTAATACCGCCGGAACCAGTTGATTTGGATTCCGGATGTGAAAGTTATGCTCGACTTCGTGGACACTACCAAAGATGTTTAGGGATTCCCTCTTCCAATTTTATTATATTTTCCTAATTGCAACTCTTTTGTTACTCTTTGATCATTTTTGCTACGTGGACACCTAATTTTTGATTTGTACCTATAAGATACTAAATCCACCAATTAAAACAAACATATAAATTAATCCAAAAAAAATCCACGTAAACGTAAACGTAAAGTGTTATTTCTACACTCCACTGTATCTTTTGTATCTAGTGTTTTTGCTGTTGTTTGGTTATGCATATTAAAAACCTAGTGTTGTAATGTTTTTAAGAACGTTGTTGCGAATGCAATTTTGCTCACGTTTTTCTACATGGACGTTTGTGCATGTCCATGTGTGTTTGTGCATGTTTGTTGATTTGTAAGAATGTTCTAGGATTGTAGTTTGTGTTTTCATGATCCTTTTTGCGAATGCACTTTTGCCTGAGTAATTTTGTGCACGCTTTTGTACTTTTCTTTATGTGCGTATCTTTTCTTGCGAGTGTTTTTGTGCATCTATCTTGATGCGAATTCATGTCCTCGAACTGTAGTACGTATTTTCGTGATCGCTTTTCGAATCCAATTTCGACCATATTCGAGTCCGAATTTGGAAATTTGAGGAATTGTAGCCAGCTGAAATAGCTTCCTAATGCCGCCGGAACCAGTTGATTTGGAGTCCGGTTGAGAAAGTTATCATCGACATCGTGGACACAACCAAAGATGTTGAAGGATCATCTCTTCTAATTTTATTTTATTTTCCTAATTGCAACTCTTTTGTTACTCTTTGTTCATTTTTGCTTCATGGAGACCTAATTTTCGATTTGTACCTATAAGATACTAAATCACCAATTAAAACAGAAACATAAATTATTCCAAAAAAAATCCACGTAAACGTAAACGTAGAGTGTTATATCTACACTCCACTGTATCTTTTGTATCTAGTGTTTTAGCTATTGTTTGGGTATGCGTATTAAAGTCCTAGTATTGTAATGTTTTTAAGAACATTGTTGCGAATGCACTTTTGCGCATGTTTTTCTACATGTACGTTTGTGCATATCCATTTGTGCGAGTGTGTTTGTGCATGTTTGTTGATTTGTATTAATGTCCTAGGATTGTAGTTTGTGTTTTCATGATCCTTTTTGCGAATGCACTTTTGCGTGAGTAATTTTGTGCATGCTTTTGTACTCTTACATATGTGCGTATCTTTTCTAGGGAGTGTTTTAGTGCATGTTTCTTGATGCGCATTCATGTCCTCGAACTGTAGTACGTATTTTCGTGATCGCTTTTGGAATCCAATTTTCACCATGTTCGAGTCCGAATTTGGAAATTTGAGGAATTGTAGCCAGCTGAAATAGCTTCCTAATGCCGCCGGAACCAGTTGATTTGGAGTCCGGTTGAGAAAGTTATCATCGACATCGTGGACACAACCAAAGATGTTGAAGGATCATCTCTTCTAATTTTATTTTATTTTCCTAATTGCAACTCTTTTGTTACTCTTTGATCATTTTTGCTTCATGGAGACCTAATTTTCGATTTGTACCTATAAGATACAAAATCACCAATTAAAACAGAAATATAAATTAATCCAAAAAAAATCCACGTAAACGTAAACGTAGAGTGTTATATCTACACTCCACTGTATCTTTTGTATCTAGTGTTTTTGCTATTGTTTGGGTATGCGTATTAAAGTCCTAGTATTGTAATCTTTTTAAGAACATTGTTGCGAATGCACTTTTGCGCATGTTTTTCTACATGAACGTTTGTGCATGTCCATTTGTGCGAGTGTGTTTGTGCATGTTTGTTGATTTGTATTAATGTCCTAGGATTGTAGTTTGTGTTTTCATGATCCTTTTTGCGAATGCACTTTTGCGTGAGTAATTTTGTGCATGCTTTTGTATTCTTACATATGTGCGTATCTTTTCTAGGGAGTGTTTTAGTGCATGTTTCTTGATGCGCATTCATGTTCTCGAACTGTAGTACGTATTTTCGTGATCGCTTTTGGAATCCAATTTTCACCATGTTCGAGTCCGAATTTGGAAATTTGACGTTAGACAAGAATTGTAGCCAACTGAAATAGTTGTCTAATGCCGTCGGAACCAGTTTATTTGGAGTCAGGTTGAGATAGTTTTGCTCGACTTCGTCGACACTACCAAGGAGGTTGAGGGATCCTCTCTTCTAATTTGGTTTCATTTTCCTGTTTCCAAATCTTTTCTTACTCTTTGATCAATTTTGCTTCATGAACACCTAATTATCGATTTGTAACTATAAGATACTAAATCCACCAACTAAAACAGAAATATAAATGAATCCAAAAAAAATTATCCACGTAAACGTAAACGCAGAGTGTTATTTCTACACTCCACTGTATGTTTTATATCTATAGTTTTTGCTGTTGTTTGGTTATGCGTATTAACGTCCTAGTGTTGTAGTTCGTTTATATAAGAACGTTGTTGCGAATGCACTTTTAAGCATGTTTTTTTACATGTACGTTCTTGCATGTCCATTTGAGCGAGTGTGTTTGTGTGATTTGTAATAATGTCCTAGGATTGTAGTTTGTGTTTTCATGATCCTTTTTGCGAATGCACTTTTGCGTGAGTACTTTTGTGCATGCTTTTGTATATTTACTTATGTGCGTACCTTTTCTAGCGAGTGTTTTTGTGCATGTTTCTTATTGCGCATTCATATCCTCGAACTCTAGTACGTATTTTCGTTATCGCTTTTGGAATCCAATTGTGACCATGTTCGAGTCCAAATTTGGAATTTGAGGAATTGTAGCCAGCTGAAATAGCTTTCTAATGCCGCAGAAACCAGTTGATTTGGAGTATGGATTAGAAAGTTATGCTCGAATTTGTGGACACTACCAAAGATGTTGAGCGATCCTCTTTTCTAATTTGGTTTTATTTTCCTAATTGCAACTCTTTTCTTATTCTTTCATCATTTTTGCTTCCTGGACACCTAATTTTTTATTTGTACCTATAAGATACTAAATTCACCAATTAAAACAGAAATATAAATTAATCTAAAAAGTGATCCACGTAAACGTAAACGTAGAGTGTTATTTCTGCACTCCACTGTATATATCTTTTTTATCTAGTGTTTTTGTTGTTGTTTGTTGATGCGTATTAAAGTCCTAGTGTTGTAGTTCGTGTTTTTTAGAACGTTTTTGGGAATGCAGTTATGCGCATGTTTTTTTACGTGTACGTTTGTGTATGTCCATTTGAGCGAGTGTGTTTATGTATGTTTGTTGATTTGTATTAATGTCCTAGGATTGTAGTTTGTGTTTTCATGATCCTTTTTGTGAATGCACTTTTGTGAGAGTACTTTTGTGCATGCTTTTGTACGTTTACTAATGTGCGTATCTTTTCTAGCGAGTGTTTTTGTGCATGTTTCTTGATGCGCATTAATGTCCTCGAACTCTAGTACGTATTTTCATGATCGCTTTTGGAATTCAATTTTGAACATGTTGGAGTCCGAATTTGGAAATTTGACGTTAGACAGGAATTATAGCAAGCTGAAATAGCTTTCTAATGCCGTCAGAACCAGTTGATTTGGAGTCAGCATGAGAAAGTTATGCTCGACTTTGTGGACACTCCCAAAGATGTTGAGGGATCCTCTCTTCTAATTTGATTCTATTTTCATAATTGCAACTCTTTTCTTACTCTTTGATCATTTTTGCTTCATGGACACCTAATTTTCGATTTGTGCCTATAAGATGCTAAATCCACCAATTAAACTAGAAATATAAACTAATCCGAAAAAAAATCCACGTAAACGTAAACGTAGAGTGTTATTTCTACACTCCACTATATTTTTTGTATCTAGTGGTTTTGTTGTTGTTTAGTTATGCGTATTAAAGTCCTAGTGTTGTAGTTCGTGTTTTTAAGAACGTTGTTGCGAATGCACTTTTGCGCATGTTTTTTTACATGTATGTGTTAAGTGTATATTTTTACACTTTATCGTATCTTTTTATTTGAGCTTTTGGTGTGATTTAACGATAATTGGTGCTTAAAAAGTTGATTTATTGTATTTTAGATATAAATTGAAGAATTGGAAAAGTTTGGGGTCAAAACTGCAAATTTGGAGAAAATATGGGCCAAAAGTGAAATAATAAAAAATATGCTGAAATTGGCTGAAATTAGGCCCGCACGGCCGTGCCAAAATTAGCCTATTTTTGGCACGGCCGTGCCAAATGCTGAAATTGGGCAGAAGGTTTGGCGATTTTCGCGCGGCCGTGCGAGAATTGCACTGATTTTCGCGCGGCCGTGCCAAATCACGTTGGAGACAATTTTGGACTTTTAAACACACAAGGAAACCTAGAATCATCTACCAAGTTGGGACATCTATTTAAGCCCAAACCAAGCACGAATCAAAGGACTTTTGACACAACCTTGGAGCGAGAGGAGCGAGAGAACGAAGAATCGAAGACGGAGAATTGACAACTCTTCATCATAATTCTTCCTTCACCTATCTTTTCTTAATCTATGAATTTTATTACGTTTATTATGTTTTTCGTTATGCGTAGCTAAGTTTTTAATCTAGGATTTTGTTGGAACCCTATGTAGGGATTGTGAACCCTTTTTCTTGAGATTATGCAATTATGATTTTATGATTATTTCTTCTACTTGTTATGATTGTTAGTGCATGAACTTGATCAATTTATGTGCTTTATCTGTGATTATTGGGATTGACTCGACAGAGCTATTTTGATAATTAGACGGTAAGTAGAAGAGCCTTCGAGTAGTTTTCACCGGATGTGTGTGTCAATTGCATGTGGTGTCGTAGACATACAGATATCACCTTAGGTAGCCATTTACGAGACTTGTTAGTTAATGCTTTATTTATAATTGGTTTGCATAGACATATAGTGAATCGTTTATGAATAATAGACTCATAATACACGCGACAGCGGGTTATGAGTAAATTAGTGTCTCGGGTTAATAATCATGAATCATAAATTTCATAATTGAGGGAATTTGGGTGAGCAATTCTTGCGTAGGGGGAAGATAAAATCCTAGGTCTGTTTTAATTGATATTTTCCCGTGTTATTTGCTTTCTTAATTAGTTTAGTTGTTTAATTGATTTAATTTGACAAACTTGCGTAGGCTGGATAAAAATCATAATTGTTAGAATTTGGTACTTAGGATTAGGTAATTTGCATATTCCCTGTGGGATCGACATCCGACTCTCACGAGTCCACTTTATTACTTGTTTGCGATACGTGCACTTGCGTGTTGGTATTTAGCACCCAACAAGTTTTTGGCGCCGTTGCCGGGGAATACGGCTAAATTATCTATTTATCCTAATATTAAATTTGAGCAATTTTTTTTACTTCAGCCGTTTTATTTATTTTATTTAATTATTTTCTTTGCTTATTTTATTTTTATTATTCTTGTTTAGGTACTTTTTATGCGAATGGAAGAAGAGAATAATCGTAGGGGAGATGACCAAGGGCGCCTACCGAATGCGGCAGGAAATATCGTCAACGAGCAAGAGCAACTTCTGCTAATTAATCCACCACCTCGTCAACGAGCATTGCATGAGTACACCGTTCCAACACTCAATGGGTTTCAATCGAGCATCCAGCAGCCCCCCATTGAAGCCAATAATTTCGAAATTCGAGCGGGACTCCTTACTATGCTCCAAAACAATGGGTTATTCAGCGGATTAGCTCATGAAGATCCACATCTCCACTTGGTCAATTTTCTCGAGACGTGTGATTCGCATAAGATGAGCGGCGTATCTCCTGAAGCACTGCAACTCCGCCTGTTCAAGCACTCTTTACAAGGAGCAGCCCGAGAATGGTTGCAAACTCGTGCACCGCACTCCATCTCGTCTTGGCCCCAACTGGCACAACTCTTCATGAATACATACAACTCCCCGACAAAAACTGAGAGAATCCGGAGAGAAATACAAAATTTCATACAAGATGCCGGTGAAGCGTTATTCGAGACGTGGGAGCGGTTCAAACAATTAATTCGGAGATGCCCCAATCATGGTCTTCAAGAGTGGCGGCAACTTCAAATATTTTATGACGGGTTGCAGGATAATTCGAGAACGGTGCTCGATTCAGCAGCTGGCGGTATGTTCATGAGCTTGACCTATGACGAAGCATACGAACTTTTGGAGCGAATTGCTAGGAATAAATACATGCGGGCATCGGACCGGTCAAATAGCGGAGCCATAAAGACGGGAGGAATTTTGGAGTTAGACGGGGTGACCGCAATCACTGCCCAATTAGAGAAGCTATCAAAGCAAGTAGCAGCTTTGCAGACTCAGCAAGTCCATGCAATCAACGGTCCCAACCAGTGCTTAGAAGAAACGGAGTCTCTAAATTACGTGAATGACACCAACCGACAACAGAGGAACCCGTACTCCAACACCTATAATCCGGGATGGAAAGATCACCCCAACTTTGGATGGGGAGGAAATCAGCAAGGACAAAGGCAAGCACCACCTCAAGCTCCACCCCAAGGAGTTGACCTCGCTGACATCTTAGCAAAATTCATGACGGCGACTCAAGCATCCATTCGGAACCTTGAGACACAAATGGGGCAACTTGCAACCCAACTAAACGCGAGGCCGTCGGGAGCACTGCCGTCGAATACGGAAGATCCTCGAAAGAGCAACATCGAGCAGTGCAATGCAGTAAGTTTGAGAAATGGGAGGCAATTAGAGGAAGGTCCTAAAAAGTCCGTTGCACCACCGCCTATTGTAGAGGAGCCCAAGGAAAAAACGAGGTCGGGCCAAGCAACACAAAGATCACAGTAAGTGAACCTACTCCCAAGGTACCTTTCTCTCAACGTTTTCAAAACTCTAGGCTTGATATGCAATTTCAGTCATTTTTGGATTATCTTAAAAAATTGCATGTTAATATTCCTTTTGTTGAGGCACTTAAGCATATGCCGAATTGGGTTAAGTTCATAAAAGAACTTGTATCGAAGAAGATGAGGCTTCCGGAGTGTGCAGCAATCATAGACCTCAATGAGCAAAGTAGTGCTATCCTTGCAAATAAAATTCCACCAAAGCTTAGAGATCCGGGCAGTTGTACCATTCCCTGCACAATAGGTACTAGGTATTTTGGGCGGGCGTTGTGTGATCAAGAGGCGAGCGTAAATTTAATGCCTTTATCAATTTATGAGAAATTGAATTTAGGAGAAATTAAGCCTACTTCCGTGACCTTGCAGCTAGCCGATAGATCTTTTACTCACCCTTTAGGGATAGTGGAGGATGTGTTGGTCAAGGTAGATAAGTTTATACTCCCGGCCGATTTTCTAGTACTAGACATAGAGGAAGATGAAAATATTCCCCTTATTTTAGGACGCCCCTTCTTAGCAACCGGTAGGTCAATTATTGATGTAGGAAAGAGAGAGCTAAGAATGAGTGTGGGGGAAGAAACAGTGATCTTCAAGGTGTACCGGGTGGATGAAAAGCCTATTACGGCTAATGGATGTTATCTACTTGACGAGGTAAGTGATTCTAAACTTTTTCCTGTTAAATTACATGATTTAAATTTTTTTGTGGATACTAATGTGCATGTAGGAGAACAAAAGAAAAAGGTTGAGTTGGTTACAACACCTACTCAAAACACCGTGATAAAAGACGATGTTGGCACGCCTCATGACATCAAGAAGAATAAATTAAAGGGCATTCCGAAGCGAACCAGTCGAAGGAAGAATCGCATCAACCCATTTGTTCAAGACTTTCTCCAAAAAGAAGTTAGGAGATGGGTTCAAAAGATAAGGAATTGAAGAGAAGAAACAAAGTCTGGCTGAAGACTATAAACTTAGCGCTTCTTGGGAGGCAACTCGAGATTTTCATTTTTTTTATTTATGTTTCTTGTTTTATTTTATTTATTTATTTTATAAGAATGCAAGCTAATTAAATAAGCAATTTTTTTTTATTTTCAGGGGTCAAAGTGCAATTTTGCACTTCACACGGCCGCACCAAAAAAGGCTTGAATCCAGCACGGCCGTGTGGAAAATCGGAGAGGCTACTGCCCAAAATTGAGAAGGGGCGCGGCCGTGCGGAAAACAGTTCAAAATCTCATACGGCCGTGCGAACCTCAACTGAAGCATAATAAAGGCGAGGGTGGAAGAGCAGCCTGGACATGGCCAAAATGACTTATTCAGGTGTATTCTATCCTTAAACTTCGTGTTAATTACATTGAGGGCAATGTAAATTTTAAGTTTGGGGGTGGATAATTACTTGTTTATGTGCTTTAGTTTTTTAGTTTGCATGCCTTAGGATTTTGTTTTATTATTTTAGTTGTTTTAGTTTATTTATTGCTTTTAAAAAAAAAATAAAAAAATTTGCTTGAGATAAATGCTTCGATGAATCATGATGATGAAAGATGGTCAATGTTTAATGATGAAATTGCTTGTTTTATCTTGATTTTGATCGAATTTTGGTGAGCTTTTGATTCAAAGTGTCGTAAGAAGGAGTCATTGTTAGGAATCTCGAATTATGCGTTGCTTTGGTTGAAAGTTTTGTGTTTTAAAATTTGAGTTAATTTATGTTATATCATATGCTATTCGGTTTTAGAACTTGTCTTATGAATTTACAAAGTGAAATATTAAATTGTTGAGTAAATTGGGAAGTGATTTGGGCTATCTTTGAACCGTTTGAGCCTTTCAAGCCTACCTTTAATTTTTTACCATTCGAACCTTGATTGAGCCTTGGAGAAACGGTGTTCTTTCTTTTAGCCAATGTGTATAAGGTAGAATAAATGGAGATTCTTGAAAAATGACCCTTTGGAGTTCGGTTGGAAAATTTTATAAGGTCCTTCTTCTTCTTTCACAAAAAAAAAAAAAAAAAAAAAAAAAAAAAAAAAAAAGACAGGCAAATATATTTGCTTCTATAAAAAAAGAAAAAAAATAAAAAAAAAAGAGAGAAGAAAGAAAAGGAGAAGAAGAGACTAGAAGGGGAAGTAAGGACTAGTTGTTGAATTGTTTTGAAAGCTTGATCCATTGTCTTAAGAGCAAAAGTGGAGACTTTTGAACTCTTAAGAATCGAGTTTATTAGAGTCCTTAGAGGTGAATTCATTGTTTCAAACGCCTATCGATCAAAATTTGGCGTAATCACCTCAATTCAAGAAGCATAGCCACCTATACCCATATCTCCTACCTCGAACCAAAAAGCCCAACATTTGAAAGCCAAAAAGTCCCAATGATCCCAATAGCTCAATTATTTGATACTAGTCGAGTAAAGAAATTTGGTGAGTCTTTGGAGTTGAATATTAATATGTAAGTATAAATTTTCTCAATTTTTAATGTACAAATATGGGATACTTGAAGCGATAGCATGGTTTGTGGTTTTTAGCAATGGTGAGTGAATACGTATCTTTGAATTACGAGCTTGTAAATTTTTGAGAATTCTCATGATAATTGCAAGTTCTGAAAACATGAAATTGACCATTAATCTATGTGATGAGAAGCATTTGTTGAAAGTGTTGATTTGAAGGTTCCTAGTTTTTGCTTGAGGACAAACAAAAGATCAAGTTTGGGGGTGTGTTAAGTGTATATTTTTACACTTTATCGTATCTTTTTATTTGAGCTTTTGGTGTGATTTAACGATAATTGGTGCTTAAAAAGTTGATTTATTGTATTTTAGGTATAAATTGAAGAATTAGAAAAGTTTGGGGTCAAAACTGCAAATTTGGAAAAAATATGGGCCAAAAGTGAAATAATCAAAAATATGCTGAAATTGGCTGAAATTAGGCCCGCACGGCCGTGCCAAATGCTGAAATTGGGCAGAAGGTTTGGCGATTCTCGCGCGGCCGTGCGAGAATTGCACTGATTTTCGCGCGGCCGTGCCAAATCACGTTGGAGACAATTTTGGACTTTTAAAAACACAAGGAAACCTAGAATCATCTACCAAGTTGGGACATCTATTTAAGCCCAAACCAATCACGAATCAAAGGACTTTTGACACAACCTTGGAGCGAGAGGAGCGAGAGAACGAAGAATCGAAGACGGAGAATTGACAACTCTTCATCATAATTCTTCCTTCACCTATCTTTTCTTAATCTATGACTTTTATTACGTTTATTATGTTTTTCGTTATGCGTAGCTAAGTTTTTAATATAGGATTTTGTTGGAACCCTATGTAGGGATTGTGAACCCTTTTTCTTGAGATTATGCAATTATGATTTTATGATTATTTCTTCTACTTGTTATGATTGTTAGTGCATGAACTTGATCAATTTATGTGCTTTATCTGTGATTATTGGGATTGACTCGACAGAGCTATTTTGATAATTAGACGGTAAGTAGAAGAGCCTTCGAGTAGTTTTCACCGGATGTGTGTGTCAATTGCATGTGGTGTCGTAGACATACAGATATCACCTTAGGTAGCCATTTACGAGACTTGTTAGTTAATGCTTTATTTATAATTGGTTTGCATAGACATATAGTGAATCGTTTATGAATAATAGACTCATAATACACGCGACAGCGGGTTATGAGTAAATTAGTGTCTCGGGTTAATAATCATGAATCATAAATTTCATAATTGAGGGAATTTGGGTGAGCAATTCTTGCGTAGGGGGAAGATAAAATCCTAGGTCTGTTTTAATTGATATTTTCCCGTGTTATTTGCTTTCTTAATTAGTTTAGTTGTTTAATTGATTTAATTTGACAAACTTGCGTAGGCAGGATAAAAATCATAATTGTTAGAATTTGGTACTTAGGATTAGGTAATTTGCGTATTCCCTGTGGGATCGACATCCGACTCTCACGAGTCCACTTTATTACTTGTTTGCGATACGTCCACTTGCGTGTTGGTATTTAGCACCCAACAGTATGTTTGTGCATGTCCATTTGAGTGAGCGTGTTTGTGCATGTTTGTTGATTTGTATTAATGTCCTAGGATTGTAGTTTGTGTTTTCATGATCCTTTTTGCGAATGCACTTTTGCGTGAGTACTTTTGTGCATGCTTTTGTAATTTTACTTATGCACGTATGTTTTCAAGCGAGTTTTTTTGTGTGTGTTTCGTGATGCGCATTCATGTCCTCGAACTGTAGTACGTATTTTAATGATCGCTTTTGGAATCCAATTTTTCCCATGTTCGAGTCCGAATTTGGAAGTTTGACGTTAGACAGGAATTGTAGCCAGCTGAAATAGCTTTATAAAGCCGCCGGAACCAGTTGATTTGGAGTCCAGATGAAAAAGTTATGCTCGACTTTGTGGACACTACTAAAGATGTTGAGGGATCCTCTCTTCTAATTTGATTTTATTTTCCTAATTGCAACTCTGTACTTACTCTTTGATCATTATTGCTTCTTTGACACCTAATTATCGATATGTACCTATAAGATACTAAATTTAAAAAAATAGAAATATATATTAATCCAAAAAAACAAATCCACGTAAATGAAAACGTAGAGTGTTATTTCTACACTTCAATTTCTCTTTTGTATATAGTGTTTTTGTTGTTGTTTGGTTATGCGAATTAAAGATCTAGTGTTGTAGTTCGTGTTGTTAAGAACGTTGTTGCGAATGCACTTTTGCGCATGTTTTTTTACATGTACTTTTCAGCATGTCCATTCGAGGGTGTATATTTGTGCATGTTTGTTGATTTGTATTAATGTCCTAGGATTGTAGTTTGTGTTTTCATGATCCTCTTAGCAAATGCACTTCTGCGTGAGTACTTTTGTGCATGCTTTTGTACTTTTACTTATGTGCGTATCTTTACTAGCGAGTGTTTTTGTTCACGTTTCTTGATGCGTATTCATGTCCTCGAACAGTAGCACGTATTTTCATGATCACTTTTGGAATCCAATTTTGACCATGTTCGATTCCGAATTTCGAAATTTGACGTTGGACAGGAATTGAAGCCAGCTGAAAAAGCTTTCTTTTGCCGCAGGAACCAGTTTATTTGGAGTTCGGATGAGAAAGTTATGCTCGACTTCGTGGACACTACCAATGATGTTGAGGAATCCTCTCTTCTAATTTGATTTTATTTTCCTAATTGCAACTCTTTTCTTACTCTTTGATCATTTTTGCTACATAAACACCTAATTATCGATTTGTACCTATAAGATATTAAATCCGCCAATTAAAACAGAAATATAAATTAATAAAAAAAAAATCCACCTAAACGAAAACGTAGAGTGTTATTTCTACACTCCACTGTATGGTTTGTATCTAGTGTTTTTGCGGTTGTTTGCTTATGCGTATTAAAGTCCTAGGGTTGTAGTTCGTTTATTTAAGAACTTTGTTGCGAATGCACTTTTGCGCATGTTTTTTTACATGTACGTTTGTGCATGTCCATTTGAGCGAGTGTGTTTGTGCATGTTTGAGTATGTGTATTAATGTCCTAGGATTGTAGTTTGTGTTTTCATGATCCTTTTTGCGAATGCACTTTTGAGTGAGTACTTATGTGCATGCTAATGTACTTTTACTTGTGTGCGTATGTTTTCTAGCGAGCGTTTTTGTGGATGTTTCGTGATGCGCATTCATTTCTTCGAACTATAGTACGTATTTTCATGATCGCTTTTGGATTCCAATTTTGACCATGTCGTCTGAATTTGGAAATTTGACGTTACGCAGGAATTGTAGCCAGCTGAAATAGCTTTCTAATGCCGCCGGAACCAGTTGATTTGGAGTCCAGATGAGAAAATTATGCTCGACTTCGTGGACACTACCAAAGATGTTGAGGGATCCTCTCTTCTAAATTGATTTTATTTTCCTAATTGCTACTCTTTTCTTACTCTTTTATTATTTTCTTCTTCATGGACACCTAGTTATCGATTTGTAACTATAAGATACTAAATCCACTAATTAAACAGAAATATAAATTAATCCAAAAAAAATCCACGTAAACGTAAACGTAGATTGTTATTTCTACACTCCACTGTATCTTTTGTATCTAGTGTTTTTGCTATTGTTTTGTTATGCATATTAAAGTCCTAGTGTTGTAGTTCGTGTTTTTTAGAACGTTGTTGCGAATGCACTTTTGCCCATGCTTTTCTACATTTATGTTTGTGCATGTCCATTTGAGCGAGTGTGTTTGTGCATATTTGTTGATTTGTATTAATGTCCTAGGATTGTAGTTTGTGTTTTAATGATCCTTTTAGTGAATGCACTTTTGCATGAGTACTTTTGTGCATGCTTTTATACTTTTACTTATGTGCGTATCATTTCTAGCGAGTGTTTTTGTGTACGTTTCTGGATAAGCTTTCATGTCCTCGAACTGTAGCACGTATTTTCATGATCGCTTTTGGAATCCAAAATTGACCATGTTCGAGTCCGAATATGGAAATTTGGCGTTAGACAGAAATTGAAGCAAGCTAACATAGTTGTCTAATGCCGCCGGAACCAGTTGATTTGGAGTACAAATGAGAAAGTTATGCTCGACTTCGTGGACACTACCAAAGATGTTGAGGGATCCTCTCTTCTAATTTGATTTTATTTTCCTGATTGCAACTCTTTTCTTTCTCTTTGATCATTTTTCCTTCATGGACACATAATTATCGATTTGTACCTATAAGGTACTTAATCTACCAATTAAAACAGAAATATAAATTTATCCAAAAAAAATCCACGTAAACGTAAACGTAGAGTGTTATTTCTACACTCCACTGTATCTTTTGTATCTAGTGTTTTTGCTATTGTTTGGCTATGCGTATCAATGTTCTGGTGTTGTAGTTCGTGTATTTAAGAACGTTGTTGCGAATGCACTTTTGAGCATTTTTTTTACATGTACGTTTGTGCATGTCCATTTGAGCGAGTGTGTTTGTGCATGTTTGTTGATTTGTAATAATGTCCTAGGATTGTAGTGTAGTTTGTGTTTTCATGCTCCTTTTTGCGAATGCACTTTTGCTTGAGTACTTTTGTGCATGATTTTTTAGTTTTACTTATGTGCGTATCAGTTCTTGCGAGTGTTTCTGTGCATGTTTCTTGATGCACATTCATGTCCTCGAAAGGTAGCACGTATTTTCATGATCGCTTTTGGAATCCAATTTTGACCATGTTCGAGTCCAAATATGGAAATTTGACGTTAGACAGGATCTGTAGCCAACTGAAATAGCTGTCTAATGTCGCCAGAACTAGTTGATTTGGAGTCCGAATGAGAAAGTTATGCTCGACTTCGTGGACTCTACGAAAGATGTTGACGGATCCTCTCTTCTAATTTGATTTGATTTTCCTAATTGCAACTCTTTTCTTACTCTTTGAGCATTTTGGCTTCATGGACACCTAATTATCGATTTGTACCTATAACATACCAAATCCACCAATTAAAACAGAAATACAAATTAATCCAAAAAAAATCCACGTAAACGAAAACGTAGAGTGTTATTTCTACACTCCCTTGTATCTTTTTTATCTAGAGTTTTTAATGTAGTTTGGTAATACGTATTAAAGTACTAGAGTTGTAGGTTGTGTTATTAAGAACATTGTTATGAATGCACTTTTGCGCATGTTTTTTTACATCTATGTTTGTGCATGTCCTTTAGAGCTAGTTTGTTTGTGCATGTTTGTTTATTTGTATGATTGTCCTAGGATTGTAGTTTGTGTTTTCATGATCCTTTTTGCGAATGCACTTTTGCGTGAGTACTTTTGTGCATGCTTATGTACTTTTACTTATGTGCGTATCTTTTCTAGCGAGTGTTTTTGTGCACCTTTCTTCATGCGCTTTCATGTCCTCAAACTGTAGCACGTATTTTTATGATCGCTTTTGGAGTCCAATTTTGACCACGTTCGAGTCCGAATATGGAAATTTGCCGTTTGACAGGGATTGTGGCTAGCTGAAATAGCTTTCTAATGCCGCAGAAACCAATTGAATTGGAGTCCGGATGAGAAAGTTATGCTCGACTTCGTGGACACTACCAAAGATGTTGAGGGATCTTCTCTTCTAATTTGACTTTATTTTCCTAATTGCAACTCTTTTCTTACTCTTTCATCATTTTTGCTTCTTGGACACCTAATTTTTGATTTGTACCTATAAGATACCAAATCCACCAATTAAAACAGAAATATAAATTAAACACAAAAAAAAAAAAAATACACGTAAACGTAAACGTAGAGTGTTATTTCTACGCTCCCTTGTATCTTTTCTATCTAGTGTTTTTGTTCTTGTTTGGTGATGCGTATTAAAGTCCTAGTGTTGTAGTTCGTGTTTTTAAGAACGTTGTTGCGAATGCACTCTTGCGCATGTTTTTCTACATGTACGTTTGTGCATGTCCAGTTGAGCGAGTGTGTTTTTGCATTTTTGTTGATTTGTATTAATGTCCTAGAATTGTAGTTTGTGTTTTCATGATCCTTTTTGCGAATGCACTTTTGCGTGAGTACTTTTGTCCATTCTTTTGTACTTTTACTTATGAGCGTTACTTTTCTAGCGAGTGTTTTTGTGCACGTTTATTGATGCGCATTAATGTCCTCGAAATGTAGCACGCATTTTCATGTAGGGGTGAGAACGGTTCGGTTCGGTTCGGTTTTAGGCACAAACCAGAAACGGAACCGAAGTGTTGGGTTCCTAAAGAACAAAAAACCAAACCGATCGGTTCCTTGCGGTTCGGTTCCTTCTCGGTTTCGGTTCGGTTTGGTTCGATTCCGGATCCTTGTCGGTTCATTAAATTCTCGGTTCGGTTTCAATAATGGTTCGGTTTTCGGTTCGGTTTTGGGCTCATTTGGGCCCGAAAATCAGCCCAAAAAAGTCAATAAATCAACTCAAAATTTAGAAATAAATGAAATCAATAAAAGGCGAGCCCAAATGTAGGCCCAAAACAGGCCCAAAAATCAATGAAATTCATTCAAGTAAAAAAATATATATATATTTAATGAAACGACGTCGTATTGATGTCGGTTCCGTTATTCGGTTTGGTTTCCTATCTAGAAAACCGAATACGAACAGAAATTTTCAGTTCACATAAAATTGAAAACCGAGTATGCGGTTTATGCTTCGGTTCGGTGCAATTCGGTTCGGTTTTATCGGTTTTCGGTTTGGTTCCTTGGTTCCTAGGTTTTTTTTCTCACCCCTATTTTCATGATCATTTTTGGAATCCAATTTTGACTATGTTCGAGTCCGAATTTGGAAATTTGAAATTAGACAGGAATTGTAGCCAGCTGAAATAGCTTTCTAATGCCGCCAAAACAAGTTGATTTGGAGTCCGGATGAGAAAGTTATGCTCGACTTCGTGGACACTACCAAAGATGTTGAGGGATCCTCTCTTCTAATTTGATTTTATTTTCCTAATTGCAAATCTTTTGTTACACTTTGATCAGTTTTGCTTCATGGACACCTAATTTTTTATTTGTAACTATAAGATACTAAATCCACCAATAAAAACATAAATATAAATTAATCCAAACAAAAATCCACGTAAACGTACACGTAGAGTGTTATTTCTACACTCCACTGTATCTTTTGTATCTAGAGTTTTTGTTGTTGTTTGGTTTTGCGTATTAAAGTCCCAGTGTTGTAGTTCGTGTTTTTATGAACGTTGTTGAGAATGCACTTTTCGCATGTTTTTTTTACATGTACGTTTGTGCATGTCCATTTGAGAGATTGTGTTTGTGCATCTTTGTTGATTTCTATTAATGTCTCATGATTGTAGTTTGTGTTTTAAAGATCCTTTTTGCGAATGCACTTTCGCGTGAGTACATTTGTGCACGCTTTTGTACTTTTACTTATGTGCGTATCTTTACTAGCGAGTATTTTTGTGACTGTTTCTTGATGCGCATTCATGTCCTCGAACTGTAGTACGTATTTCTGCGATCGCTTTTGGAATCCAATTTTGACCATGTTCGAGTGCGAATTTGGAAATTTGACGGTAGAGAGAATTTGTAGCCAGCTGAAATAACTTTCTGATGCCGCCGGAACAAGTTGAGTTGGAGTCAGGATGAGAAAGTTATGCTCGACTTCGTGGATACTACCAATGATGTTGAGGGACCCTCTCTTGTACTTCGATTTTATTCTACTAATTACAATTCTTTTCTTACTCTTTGATCATTTTTCCTTCATGGACACCTAATTTTCGATTTGTACCTATAAGATACTAAATCCACCAATTAAAGCAGAAATATAAATTAATCCAAAAAAAAAAATCCACGTTAACATAAACGTAGAGTGTTATTTGTACACTCCACTGTAACTTTTGTAGCTAGAGTTTTTTGGTGTTGTTTGGTTATGCGTATTGGAGTCCTAGTGTTGTAGTTCGTGCTTTTAAGAACGTTGTTGCGAATGCACTTTTGCGCATGTTTTTTTACATGTACGTTTGTGCAAGTCCATTTGAGCGAGTGTGTTTGTGCATGTTTATTGATTTGTATTAATGTCCTAGGATTGTAGTTTGTGTTTTCATGATCCTTTTTGCGAATGCACTTTTGCGTGATCGCTTTTGGAATCCAATTTTTACCTTGTTCGAGTCCGAATTTGGAAATTTGACGTTAGATGGGAATTGTAGCCAGCTGAAATGGCTTTCTTATGCCGCCGAAACCAGTTGATTTGGAGTCCGGATGAGAAAGTTATGCTCGACTTTGTGGACACTACCAAAGATGTTGAGGGATCCGCTCTTTTAATTTGATTTTAATTTCCAAATTGCAACTCTTTTCTTACTCTTTGATCATTTTTGCTACATGGACACGTAATTTTCGATTTGTAACTATAAAATACTAAATACACCAATTAAAACATAAATATAAATTAATCCAAAAAAAAATCCACGTACACGTAAACGTAGAGTGTTATTTCTACACTTCATTGTATCGTTTGTATCTAGTGTTTTTGCTGTTCTTTGGTTATGTATATTAAATTCCTAGTGTTGTAATGTTTTTAAGAACGTTGTTGCCTATGCACTTTTGCGCATGTTTTTCTACATGTACGTTTGTGCATGTCCATTTGAGCGAGTGTGTTTGTGCATGTTTGTTGATTTGTATTAATGTCTTAGGATTGTAGTTTGTGTTTTCTTGATCCTTTTTGCGAATGCACTTTTGCGTGAGTATTCTTGTGCATGCTTTTGTACTTTTACTTATGTGCGTATCTTTTCTAGCGAGTGTTTTTGTGCATGTTTCTTGATGCGCATTCATGTCCTAGAACTGTAGTACATATTTTTGTGATCGTTTTTGGAATCGAATTTTGACCATGTTCGAGTGCGAATTTGGAAGTTTGACGTTAGACCGGAATTGTAGCTTGCTGTAATAGATTTCTAATACCGCCGGAACCATTTGATTTGGAGTCCGGATGAGAAAGTTATGCTCGACTTCGTGGACACTACCAAAGATGTTGAGGGATCCTCTCCTCTAATTTTATTTAATTTTCCTAATTGCAACTCTTTTGTTACTCTTTGATCATTTTTTCTTCCTGGGCACCTAATTTTCGATTTGTACCTATAAGATACTAAAACCACCAAGTAAAACAGAAATATAAATTAATCCAAAAAAAATCCTCGTAAACGTAGAGTGTTATTTCTACATTCCATTGTATCTTTTGTATCTAGTGTCTTTGATGTTATTTGGTTATGCGTATTAAAGTCCTAGTGTTGTAATGTGTTTAAGAACATTGTTGCGAATGCACATTCGCGCATGTTTTTCTACATATATGTTTGTGCATGTCCATTTGAGCGAGTGTGTTTGTGCATGTTTGTTGATTTGTATTAATGTCCTAGGATTGTAGTGTGTGTTTCGATGATCATTTTTGCGAATTTACTTTTGCGTGAGTACTTTTGTGCATGCTTTTGTACTTTTACTTATGTGCGTATCTTTTCTAGCGAGTGTTTTTGTGCATGTTTCTTGATGCGCATTCATGTCCTCAAACTGTAGTACATATTTTTGTTAAGTGTATATTTTTACACTTTATCATATCTTTTTATTTGAGCTTTTGGTGTGTTTTAACGATAATTGGTGCTTAAAAAGTTGATTTATTGTATTTTAGGTAGAAATTGAAGAATTGGAAAAGTATGGGGTCAAAACTGCAATTTTGGCGAAAATATGGGTCAAAAGTGAAAATATCAAAATTCTGAAGATTTAAAGCTGAGACCCCCGTCCCAGTTTTAGTGCAATTTGTGAGACCCCCGTCCGAGACTCCGAAATTGCGCAGTAAAGGAATTTTAATTGCACAAGGAAACTGCCTTCTTCCCCAAATTCTTCACCCTATATAAGACCAAGCCAAGCACACAATTGGGGATCCATCTTTTTACGCAATTTCAAGAGCAACAAAGCAATAACGAAGACGAAGAATTCGAAGACTCCAAGCAAAGATTTATCGTCTATGATTTATTTTATTTGCGTTTTTGCTTTAATCATGAGTAGCTAAATTACTTGTTTCTAGGATTTTATTTGGAACCCTATGTGGGATTTATGAACCCAATTCTATGATTTTATGCAAGTTTTAATTCCGGATTATTTCTTCTACTTGTTTTATTAAGTTCATGAAACTGGCCACTTTATGCGCTTTTATGTTATTGTTAATCGCATGAATCGGAAGATCGGGTTAATAATTAGAACTGTGGTAGAAGAGCCTTTGTGGTATTAACATAGGAATATAGTTAATCTCTTAGGTAGCCATTATTGAGATTTGTGCTTAATGCTTTGTTCTAGAATTAATTGCATAGGAATATAGTAATTGAATCTAGAGTATTAGAATTGTAATACACGCGGAAGCGGGTTATGATTATTTTAGCATCTCAGGTTAATAATCCGGGTTAATTGCTTGCATAATTGAAGGAATTGGGGGAATAATAATCACATAGGGGGAAGAATAAAATCCTAGGCTCGTTTACTCTGATAAATCTTCGTTTTAATTGCTTTCTTGTTTTTGTCTTTTTAATTGCTTTAGTTTAATTTCGCTTATTAATCATCTTTCCACTGTGTAGGGTGGGCTTGATAATAATTGGTAGAATTTAGCGTCTAGGATTAGATAATTAAATATTCCCTGTGGGTTCGATATCCGGACTTAATTGTCCACTATATTACTTGTACGATACGTGCACTTGCGTGTAGGTTTTCGACCAACAAGTTTTTGGCGCCGTTGCCGGGGAATATTTTAATTATTTATTTTATTCTAGCTCTAAATTTGAACAATTTTCACGATTCACCCAAATTATTTTTTTTATTTTTTCGTTTTAATATATTATTTTTTTCATTGGTTACATGTCAGGTTACAATTTTCGCGCAACTCAAACGGGATATGAATGGCTTCCGTCTGGCGAATACCTCCAAAATACCTATAATATGCCGTTGCTTTGTTCAATATGTGGTGGAGAACATTACGCTAACCAATGTTGGTATGCACCGAAGGCGAATAAATTCATAGATAATACCAACAGAGGTTACTGGAACACATACACCAACACATACGAGCAGAGCAATTCAAGCCAAGATTTCCACAATTTTCAACATCGTGAGCCGCAATTTGATGATTTTCAAACCTATTATGCAAAGCCACGAGAACCCACTATTGAGGAGTGTTATAGGAAATCCATCCTTGAAGATTTTATGAAGTCCACTCAAGCATCTATCCGAAGACTTGAAATAATGTTGGAAGAATTCAAGCGCCAAAGGTCTCTTGAAAATATTTCAGACAATATCGAGAATGGTTGCAACAATGAAAATCCGTCTGAAACTTGTAGTGAGAAAAATCCTTTAGACCTAGAAAATAGTGTCGATGAGAGGGAAAAAGAAATTACGAAGACGCTTAAGGATGATGAATATGAGAATGCAATCGAGCTCAACTCCAAAGATATCTCGGAACAAGAGAAGAAGGATATGGATGTGGTTAGTGCAAATATTCAAATTGATGATCTTATTGTTATTCCTGACGTGGCTTTGAAGGCATCAATAAAGGTTGATGAGAAGACAAATGTGTTTGAAGTGGAGGTTATACGCGGACTTGAGGTTTTTGTGTACCGATTTGAGGGAGCGGGTGATGAAGACCCCATCTTGGCTTCGTACCGATTGATTACAACCAAGAAAATTTACAAGCTAAAGTGGACCCTGACATATTGCAATCCTATCCCTGTATCGGTTGCAATTGAAGTGACAAAGCTCATGGATGGGTGCGCAATCTACAAGGCTTTGGATTGGACATAGCGATTTCAAGAAGCAAAGTCTGGCTGAAGACTTTAAACTTAGCGCTTCTCGGGAGGCAACCCGAGCTTTATTGTTTGTAGTTTTCGTTAATTTTTTCGTTTCGTTTTTTTTTATTGTCATAAGCATGCATTCTAATTCACTATTTGAATTTTACTTTTCAGGGTCGAAAATGTGATCGAGGGTCGAGGGCCGTCCGCGAAAAAAAAAAAAAAAAAAAAAAAATGGTAAGAGGTTGAGACGGCCGTCCCACAAAAACAGGCACAAAACCGGGACGGCCGTCCCCAAACCAGTGAAGGACCGGTAATTTTCGGACGGCCGTCCGAAAAATAGGCCTAAAATCCGGACGGCCGTCCCCAAAACAGTGAGGGACCGGTACTGGTCGGACGGCCGTCCCAGAAATAGGCCTAAACACGGGACGGCCGTCCCATGAGCAGCAGTGAAGCAGAACGGTCGGACGGCCGTCCGTGAGAGTAAAAAATGGGACGGCCGTCCGAGGCAAAAATGGGGCGTTTTAACTTATAAAAATTAGATTTTCTCCCCCATTTATTTCCTAAACCTTTCTCTTTCATCCTCTCAACCTCCCACACACAATTTTCGAATTTTTGAACTTCTCTTCCAAAAATTCTTCAATTTCACACATATAATTCACTCACGCATTCTCAAATTATTATTTTGTGTTGGTATTGACAGGGAGGCTAGAGAATCGAACCAACTTCTTCCAAATCTCATCTTTCAAGGCACGCCCACAAGGTGTTCGACAAATTGCCTCAACCAAATTTGAAAGACGTTTCTCATCAAATTCTTACCGCATCAATTCCAAACGTTCTCCTAACTATGTCGTCCAACAAAAGAGGATGAGCGTGAGAGAGCGAGGGAGGAGCACCCCGATTACACCGACTCCGAATAAATCAGGTGTTTTCTATCCTTAAAACTTTGTGCTAATTTCGTTGAGGGCAACGAAAATTTTAAGTTTGGGGGTGAAAAACATGTTTTTGTGCTTATTTTTGTTTTAGTTTGCATGCATTAGGTTTTATTCGTTTTTATTGTTTTTCTCGTTTTTCCGGAATATAAAAAACAAAAAAAAAAAAAAAACAAAAAATTGCTTGAGTCGAATGTATCGATGATTTATGATGATGAGAGATGATCAATGTTTGATGATGAAATTGCTTGTTTTATGTGATAAGGATTTGATGTTTGTTTAGCTTTCGATTCAACGGGACTTAGAAGCGAATTATTGCTAGGAATCACATTTTGTGCATTGCTTTTGTTGAATGTTTTGTATTTTAAATTTGGAATTAATTTGTGCTAGATCATGCTATGTTCGGTTTTAAGACTCACCTTAGGAAATTTATGATACGAAGTATTGAGTAGTGAGTGATTTGGGATATGATTTGGGCCTTCTTTGAACCGTTTGAGCCTTTCAAGCCGACCTTTTTATCAAAATTATCCTTAGAACCTTGTTTTGAGCCTCGGAGAAAAGGTGTTCTTTCTTTTAGCCAATGTGTAAGGTAGAATAGGTGGAGATTCTTGAAAAAGTATCCCTTGGAGTTCGGTCGAAAAATTTTTTAAGGTCCTTCTTCTTCGAAAAAAAAAAAAAAAAAAAAAATATTGAAAAAAAAGGAAAAAGAAAAAAAAAAAAAAAAAGAGATAAATATATATGCTTCTATATATATATTAAATAAAAAAAAAAAAAAAAAAAAAGAAGAAGAAGAGACTAGAAGGGAGAAATAAGGACTAGTTGGTGAATTATTTTTGAAAACTCGACCCCTTGCCTCAAAAGAAAAAGTGGAGACCTTTGAACTTTTGAGAATCGAGTTTACTAAAGTCCGTAGAGGTGAATTCATTGTTTCAAACGCCTATCTTTCAAATTTTGGCGTAATCACCTAAATTCAAGAAGAATAGCCACACATACCCATATTTCCTACCTCGTGTTGGGTTTCGGGCACGCGTACGCAGCGGAAAACAAAAATTTTATGCGAATTAAACGAGTTTTAAATCACATAAGCACATGCCCGATAATATATAACAATTAATTGCGTACCTTTGCGCTTCCAGCGAAATTAAAAACAACATACATGCTAATAAATTTAACCGAATTTAAATCAATTAACATGCTCGCAATTTAAACCAAATAACATGCTCGCAACGATTTAATCGATTACACATAATCACATAAAATCATACAAACACAAGCATGAAATCATAGTTTAAATTAAACCCTAAAACGAAACTAGGGTTTCGAGTATTTACCTCTTGACGCGTGAGGTAGGATCGAACGATTCGTCGTGATTACTACGGAAACCAATCCGTAGAATCGGGGCAGCAATGGAGCAGCAGCAGCGGCGGTGTGGCAGCTCACGGCGGCGCGTGTACAGCACGCGCGGTTGTGCGAGGCGGCGCGTGGGGCAGCGTGCGGCTTCGGCTCGTGCGTTGCTCCTCGATTCTTCGATCTACGGTCTTCCTCCTCTCGGATTTCACCTCGTATACTTCGATCTACTAAATCGTGGCACTAGACACGAAGTAGTTAGAATAAAACGGAAAGAAAATAAAGGAGAAAGAATACCGAACAAAAGCCGGCCGAGGAACGGCCGTTTCCGGCGACGGAGCGGCGGTGGTGGCGCGGTGGTGGCCGCGCGGAAGAGAGGGCGAGAGAGAGAGGGTGGCCGATTAGGGTTAGGGTTTTGTGTGTGTGTGCTAGGGTTATAAATCATGTATTTATAGTCCCTAGCATGAAACCCTAGCGGGCTTAAGTTGGACTGGGCCCAACAGCTTAAGCTCGTTAGTTTCTTTAATCGCTCGTATCTCTCAATTCAATGATCGAAAAATTGTAACGATTACAATTTCCGAGTCATTATAATTTTCTCGTCATTACGAGTGCCATCTCTTATTTTCCAACTTTCCAAAAGTGGAAACCCTAGTTCAGTGGACTTTCTAAATTTGGAAACTTCCCGATTTAGAAAGTTCACTAACATGTTCGCTTATTCTTTTCCTTTTCTTATTCTCATTCATAATTCCAAATTACGAATGTTGGACTCAATCATATTGACTTCCAATTATGCAAAGATAAACTATTTTATCTCTGACCGTTTATTCAAAGATCTCATGTGCACGAGCAGTGTGACCCTCGATGGTTCAGGTGTAAGCTAGCCGTGGGCCCACAACTCTTTGTGGTCAAAACTCGTCCCCTTCGAGTTACAATTAAGATGAAGCTCGTTTCACCTTAATCACCCAACGAATCAAGATTGGCGTCTAGCAACTACGCGTCATGATTCCCTAGATACAAATGAAGTGCCTGCAAGAACCTTCAGATATAGTTAACGTACAGTACGGTCCCTTCGATTCATATGTCCCGATCGAACTAGAGGCATTGGTTCATCGAGACCTCTTTATATGTTCAATAACGGTGCGATCGTTCTAAGTGTTGTAATCGTTACGTGCATGACTTAGAGAATCGAATCCTCTAATCATCACTTAGTCAGCTCTGGCCAGAGACTTAGAATGATTACAAACTTTCAGAACACACAGGACATCCAAGACTATTCTAGCGATCGAATCCCCGACTACAATGCACAGACCTCCCACTAGATTTCGGACTGCACGAACACTGGCCCTTGGGATGGTCCTCGGTGGAACTCAGGGACAGGTCACGATACAGCTGGTCCTCTAGTGAAGTCACGGTGATGTCTAGGTCATAAGGACTAATGGTGTACAACTATACCATAGATATCTCTACTCGATTATTGGGAACCACTTAGAGATTTCTAGGGTGAGGGAGTTCAGTGAACTCGTCAACTTACGAGCACCCACTTGTGCATGCCGATATCACAATACCGTTTACTGATGAGATGCAGTACACATACACTAAGTGCTAGTCTTAATGGGAAAGGCCGATATCCTCATTAGTGGCGTAACCCTTCGACTAGGAACACGTTTAACAGTTATAATACTTAAGTAAATATCTCACGATCCTAACGATCAATTACTAGTACTTGTAATAACTGTAAGGACTATATCTATGCTTGTGACAAAGGGACAAAGATATAGAATGCCAATGTGTTTTATCATTAATACGAATAAAGGTTCGTTTATTACAATAATAAATACGAAAGACCACAGCCACAAGTTGGCTTGTTGGTCACCTACTCTAACAATCTCCCACTTGACCTAAAGCCAACTACCCATAAACCGCAATCCCATCGACTCTCGATGTTTCTCATGGACCGATCTTGGTAAAGGCTTCGTGAAGGGGTCTGCAAGCATATGCATGTAAGTATAAATTCTTTCTATCTTTAATTTGCAAATATTGGATGCTTGAAGCAATTGTATGAATTGTGGTTTTTGGTAATGGTGAGTGACTAAGTGTTGTTGAATTTTGAGCTTGCGAATGCCTAAGAATTGTCATTATAATTGCAAGTTCTGAAAACGTGAAGTTGATCATTGATCTATGTGATGAGATGTTATCGTTGAGTTATTTGCTTGTTGGTAGATTTTGCATGAGGACAAGCAAAAGTTCAAGTTTGGGGGTGTGTTAAGTGTATATTTTTACACTTTATCATATCTTTTTATTTGAGCTTTTGGTGTGTTTTAACGATAATTGGTGCTTAAAAAGTTGATTTATTGTATTTTAGGTACAAATTGAAGAATTGGAAAAGTATGGGGTCAAAACTGCAATTTTGGCGAAAATATGGGTCAAAAGTGAAAATATCAAAATTCTGAAGATTTAAAGCTGAGACCCCCGTCCCAGTTTTAGTGCAATTTGTGAGACCCCCGTCCGAGACTCCGAAATTGCGCAGTAAAGGAATTTTAATTGCACAAGGAAACTGCCTTCTTCCCCAAATTCTTCACCCTATATAAGACCAAGCCAAGCACACAATTGGGGATCCATCTTTTTACGCAATTTCAAGAGCAACAAAGCAATAACGAAGACGAAGAATTCGAAGACTCCAAGCAAAGATTTATCGTCTATGGTTTATTTTATTTGCGTTTTTGCTTTAATCATGAGTAGCTAAATTACTTGTTTCTAGGATTTTATTTGGAACCCTATGTGGGATTTATGAACCCAATTCTATGATTTTATGCAAGTTTTAATTCCGGATTATTTCTTCTACTTGTTTTATTAAGTTCATGAAACTGGCCACTTTATGCGCTTTTATGTTATTGTTAATCGCATGAATCGGAAGATCGGGTTAATAATTAGAACTGTGGTAGAAGAGCCTTTGTGGTATTAACATAGGAATATAGTTAATCTCTTAGGTAGCCATTATTGAGATTTGTGCTTAATGCTTTGTTCTAGAATTAATTGCATAGGAATATAGTAATTGAATCTAGAGTATTAGAATTGTAATACACGCAAAGCGGGTTATGATTATTTTAGCATCTCAGGTTAATAATCCGGGTTAATTGCTTGCATAATTGAAGGAATTGGGGGAATAATAATCACATAGGGGGAAGAATAAAATCCTAGGCTCGTTTACTCTGATAAATCTTCGTTTTAATTGCTTTCTTGTTTTTGTCTTTTTAATTGCTTTAGTTTAATTTCGCTTATTAATCATCTTTCCACTGTGTAGGGTGGGCTTGATAATAATTGGTAGAATTTAGCGTCTAGGATTAGATAATTAAATATTCCCTGTGGGTTCGATATCCGGACTTAATTGTCCACTATATTACTTGTACGATACGTGCACTTGCGTGTAGGTTTTCGACCAACAATTTTCGTGATCGTTTTTGGAATCCAATTTTGACCATGTTCGAGTGCGAATTTGGAAGTTTGACGTTAGACTGGAATTGTAGCCAGCTGAAATAGATTTCTAATAACGCCGGAACCATTTGATTTGGAGTCCGGATTAGAAAGTTATGATCGACTTCGTGGACACTACCAAAGATGTTGAGGGATCCTCTCCTCTAATTTTATTTAATTTTCCTAATTGCAACTCTTTTGTTACTCTTTGATCATTTTTTCTTCCTGGGCACCTAATTTTTGATTTGTTCCTATAAGATACTAAAACCACCAATTAAAACAGAAATATAAATTAATCCAAAAAAAATCCACGTAAACGTAGAGTGTTATTTCTACATTCCATTGTATCTTTTGTATCTAGTGTCTTTGATGTTGTTTGGTTATGCGTATTAAAGTCCTAGTGTTGTAATATGTTTAAGAACATTGTTGCGAATGCACATTTGCGCATGTTTTTCTACATATACGTGTGTGCATGTCCATTTGAGCGAGTGTGTTTGTGCATGTTTGTTTATTTGTATTAATGTCTTCGGATTGTAGTTTTTGTTTCGATGATCATTTTTGCGAATGCACTTTTGCGTGAGTACTTTTGTGCATGCTTTTGTACTTTTACTTATGTGCGTATCTTTTCTAGCGAGTGTTATTGTGCATGTTTCTTGATGCGCATTCATGTCCTCGAACTGTAGTACGTATTTTGGTGATCGCATTTGAAATCCAATTTTGACCATGTTCGAGTCCGAATTTGGAAATTTGATGTTAGCCAGGAATTGAAGCCAGCTGAAATAGCTTTCTAATGCCGCTGGAACCAGTTGATTTGGAGTCCGGATGAGAAAGTTATGCTCGACTTCGTGGACACTACCAAAGATGTTGAGGGATCCTCTCTTCTAATTTTATTTTATTTTCCTAATTGCAACTCTTTTGTTACTCTTTGATCATTTTTGCTTCATGGACACCTAATTTTCGATTTGTAACTATAAGATACTAAATACACCAATTAAAACATAAATATAAATTAATCCAAAAAAAAAATCCACGTAAACGTAAACGTACAGTGTTATTTCTACACTCCATTGGATCGTTTGTATCTAGTGTTTTTGCTGTTGTTTGGTTATGTGTATTAAATTCCTAGTGTTGTAATGTTTTTAAGAACGTTGTTGCCTATGCACTTTTGCGCATGTTTTTCTACATGTACGTTTGTGCATGTCCATTTGAGCGAGTGTGTTTGTGCATGTTTGTTGATTTGTATTAATGTCTTAGGATTGTAGTGTCTGTTTTCTTGATCCTTTTTGCGAATGCACTTTTGCATGAAAACTTTTGTGCATGCTTTTGTACTTTTACTTATGTGCGTATCTTTTCTAGCGAGTGTTTTTGTGCATGTTTCTTGATGCGCATTCATGTCCTCGAACTGTAGTACGTATTTTGGTGATCGCATTTGAAATCCAATTTTGACCATGTTCGAGTCCGAATTTGGAAATTTGATGTTAGCCAGGAATTGAAGCCAGCTGAAATAGCTTTCTAATGCCGCTGGAACCAGTTGATTTGGAGTCCGGATGAGAAAGTTATGCTCGACTTCGTGGACACTACCAAAGATGTTGAGGGATCCTCTCTTCTAATTTTATTTTATTTTCCTAATTGCAACTCTTTTGTTACTCTTTGATCATTTTTGCTTCATGGACACCTAATTTTCGATTTGTAACTATAAGATACTAAATACACCAATTAAAACATAAATATAAATTAATCCAAAAAAAAAAATCCACGTAAACGTAAACGTACAGTGTTATTTCTACACTCCATTGTATCGTTTGTATCTAGTGTTTTTGCTGTTGTTTGGTTATGTGTATTAAATTCCTAGTGTTGTAATGTTTTTAAGAACGTTGTTGCCTATGCACTTTTGCGCATGTTTTTCTACATGTACGTTTGTGCATGTCCATTTGAGCGAGTGTGTTTGTGCATGTTTGTTGATTTGTATTAATGTCTTAGGATTGTAGTGTCTGTTTTCTTGATCCTTTTTGCGAATGCACTTTTGCATGAAAACTTTTGTGCATGCTTTTGTACTTTTACTTATGTGCGTATCTTTTCTAGCGAGTGTTTTTGTGCATGTTTCTTGATGCGCATTCATGTCCTGAAACTGTAGTACATATTTTTGTGATCGTTTTTGGAATCGAATTTTGACCATGTTCGAGTGCGAATTTGGAAGTTTGACGTTAGACAGGAATTGTAGCCAGCTGAAATAGATTTCTAATACCGCCGGAACCATTTGATTTGGAGTCCGGATGAGAAAGTTATGCTCGACTTCGTGGACACTACCAAAGATGTTGAGGGATCCTCTCCTCTAATTTTATTTAATTTTCCTAATTGCAACTCTTTTGTTACTCTTTGATCATTATTTCTTCCTGGGCACCTAATTTTCGATTTGTACCTATAAGATACTAAAACCACCAAGTAAAACAGAAATATAAATTAATCCAAAAAAAATCCTCGTAAACGTAGAGTGTTATTTCTACATTCCATTGTATCTTTTGTATCTAGTGTCTTTGATGTTATTTGGTTATGCGTATTAAAGTCCTAGTGTTGTAATGTGTTTAAGAACATTGTTGCGAATGCACATTCGCGCATGTTTTTCTACATATATGTTTGTGCATGTCCATTTGAGCGAGTGTGTTTGTGCATGTTTGTTGATTTGTATTAATGTCCTAGGATTGTAGTTTGTGTTTCGATGATCATTTTTGCGAATTTACTTTTGCGTGAGTACTTTTGTGCATGCTTTTGTACTTTTACTTATGTGCGTATCTTTTCTAGCGAGTGTTATTGTGCATGTTTCTTGATGCGCATTCATGTCCTCGAACTGTAGTACGTATTTTGGTGATTGCTTTTGAAATCCAATTTTGACCATGTTCGAGTCCGAATTTGGAAATTTGATGTTAGCCGGGAATCAAAGCCAGCTGAACTAGCTTTCTAATGCCGCAGGAACCAGTTGATTTGGAGTCCGGATGAAAAAGTTATGCTCGACTTCGTGGACACTACCAAAGATGTTGAGGGATCCTCTCTTCTAATTTTATTTTATTTTCCTAATTGAAACTCTTTTGTTACTCTTTGATCAATTTTGTTTCCTGGACAACTAATTTTCGATTTGTACCTATAAGATACTAAATCCACAAATTAAAACAGAACTATAAATTAATCCAAAAAATAATCCACGTAAACGTAAACGTAGAGTGTTATTTCTACACTCCATTGTATCATTTGTATCTAGTGTTTTTGCTATTGTTTGGTTACGCGTATTAAAATCCTAGTGTTGTAATGTTTTTAAGATTGTTGTTGCGAATGCACTTTTGCGCATGTTTTTCTACATGTATGTTTGTGCATGTCCATTTGAGCGAGTGTGTTTGTGCATGTTTGTTGATTTGTATTAATGTGCTAGGATTGTAGTTTGTGTTTTCTTGATCCTTTTTGCGAATGCACTTTTGCGTGAGTACTTTTGTGCATGCTTTTGTACTTTTACTTATGTGCGTATCTTTTCTAGCGAGTGTTATCATTTTTCTTGATGCTCATTCATCTCCTCGAACTGTAGTACGTATTTTCATGATCGCTTTTGAAATCAAATTTTGACCATGTTCGAGTCCAAATTTGGAAATTTGATGTTAGACATGAATCGAAGCCTGCTGAAATAGCTTTCTAATGCCGCCAGAACCAGTTGATTTGGAGTCGGGATGAGAAAGTTATGCTCAACTTCGTGGACACTACCAAAGATGTTGAGGGATCCTCTCTTCGAATTTTATTTTATTTGCCTAATTGCAACTCTTTTTTTACTCTTTTATCATTTTTGATTCCTGGACAACTAATTTTCGATTTGTACCTATAAGATACTTCCTCCAATTAAAATAGAAATATAAATTGATCCAGAAAATAATCCACGTAAACGTAAACGTAGAGTGTTATTTCTACACTCCACTGTATCTTTTGTATCAAGTGTTTTTGCTATTGTTTGGTTATGCGTATTAAAGTCCTAGTGTTGTAATGTTTTTCAGAACGTTGTTGCGAATGCACTTTTGCGCATGTTTTTCTACATGTACGTTTGTGCCTGTCCATTTGAGCGAGTGTGTTTGTGCATGTTTGTTGATTTGTATTAATGTGCTAGGATTGTAGTTTGTGTTTTCATGATCCTTTTAGCGAATGCACTTTTGCGTGAGTACTTTTGTACATGCTTTTGTACTTTTACTTATGTGTGTATCTTTTCTAGCGAGTGTAATTGTGCATGTTTCTTGATGCGCATTCATGTCCTCGAATTGTAGTACGCATTTTCGTGATCGCTTTTAGAATCCAATTTTGACCATGTTAGACTCGGAATTCGGAAATTTGACATTAGACACGAATTGTAGCCAGCTGAAATAGCTTTCTTATGCCGCCGGAACCAGTTGATTTGGTGTCTAGATGAGAAAGTTATGCTCGACTTCGTGGACACTACCAAAGATGTTGAGGGAACCTCTCTTCTAATTTTATTTTATTTTTCCTAATTACAGCTCTTTTGTTACTATTTGATCATTTTTTCTTCCTGGACACCTTATTTTCGATTTGTACCTATAAGATATTAAATCCACCAATTAAAAGTGAAATATAAATTAATGAAAAAAAAAATCCACGTAAACGTTAACAAAGAGCGTTATTTCTACACTCCACTGTATGGTTTGTATCTAGTGTTGTTGCTGTTGTTTGGTTATGCGTATTAAAGTCCTAGTGTTGTAATGATTTTAAGAACGTTGTTGCGAATGCACTTTTGCGCATGTTTTTCTACAAGTAAATTTGTGGATGTCCATTAGAGCGAGTGTGTTTGTGCATGTTTGTTGATTTGTATTAATATACTAGGATTGTAGTTTGTGTTTTCATGATCCTTCTTGCGAACGCACTGTTGCGTGAGTACTTTTGTGCATGCTTTTGTACTTTTACTTATGTGCGTATCTTTTCTAGCGAGTGCTTCTGAGGATGTTTCTTGATGTGTATTCATGTCCTCGAACTGTAGTAAGTATTGTGTGATCGCTTTTAGATTCCAATTTTGACCATGTTCGAGTCCGAATTTGGAAATTTGACGTTAGACAGGAATTGAAGCCAGCTGAAATAGCTCTCTATTGTCGCCAGAACCAGTTTATTAGGAGTCTGGATGTGAAAGTTATGCTTGACTTCGTGGACACAACCAAAGATGTTGGGGGATCCTCTTTTCTAATTTGATTTAAGTTTCCTAATTGCAACTCTATTCTTACTCTTTGATCATTTTTCCTTCATGGACACCTAATTTTCGATTTGTACCTATAAGTGTTAGAGTAGGTGACCAACAAGCCAACCTGTGGCTGTGGTCTTTCGTATTTATTATTGTAATAAACGAACCTTTATTCGTATTAATGATAAAACACATTGGCATTCTATATCTTTGTCCCTTTGTCACAAGCATAGATATAGTCCTTACAGTTATTACAAGTACTAGTAATTGATCGTTAGGATCGTGAGATATTTACTTAAGTATTATAACTGTTAAACATGTTCCTAGTCGAAGGGTTACGCCACTAATGAGGATATCGGCCTTTCCCATTAAGACTAGCACTTAGTGTATGTGTATTGCATCTCATCAGTAAACGGTATTGTGATATCGGCATGCATAAGTGGGTGCTCGTAAGTTGACGAGTTCACTGAACTCCCTCACCCTAGAAATCTCTAAGTGGTTCCCAATAATCGAGTAGAGATATCTATGGTATAGTTGTACACCATTAGTCCTTATGACCTAGACATCACCTTGACTTCACTAGAGGACCAGCTGTATCGTGACCTGTCCCTGAGTTCCACCGAGGACCATCCCAAGGGCCAGTGTTCGTGCAGTCCGAAATCTAGAGGGAGGTCTGTGCATTGTAGTCGGGGATTCCATTGCTAGAATAGTCTTGGATGTCCTGTGTGTTCTGAAAGTTTGTAATCATTCTAAGTCTCTGGCCAGAGCTGACTAAAGTGATGATTAGAGAATTCGATTCTCTAAGTCATGCACATAAGGATTACAATACTTGGAACGATCGCACTGTCATCGAACATATAAAGAGGTCTCGATGAACCAATGCCTCTAGTTCGATCGGGACATATGAATCGAAGGGACCGTACTGTACATTAACTATATCTGAAGGTTCTTGCAGGCACTTCATTTGTATCTAGGGAATCATGACGCGTAGTTGCTAGACGCCAATCTTGATTCGTTGGGTGATTAAGGTGAAACGAACTTCATCTTAATCGTAACTCTAAGGGACGAGTTTTGACCACAAAGGGTTGTGGGCCCACGGCTAGCTTACACCTGAACCATCGAGGGTCACACTGCTCGTGCACATGAGATCTTTGAATAAACGGTCAAAGGTAAAATATGTTTATCTTTGCATGATTGGAAGTCAATATGATTGGGTCCAACATTCGTATTTTCGAATTATGAATGAGAATAAGAAAAGGAAAAGAATAGGCGAACGTATTAGTGAACTTTCTAAATCGGGAAGTTTCCAAATTTAGAAAGTGCACTGAATTAGGGTTTCCACTTTTGGAAAGTTGGAAATTGAGAATTGGCACTCGTAGTTACGAGGACATTATAATGATTCTGAAAATGTAATCGTTACAATTTTCCGATCATTGAATTGAGAGAGACGAGCAAGTAAAGGAACTAACGAACTTAAGCTGTTGGGCCCGGTCCAACTTAAGCCCGTTAGGGTTTTATGCAAGACACTATAAATACTTGATTTATAGGTCTTGCACAAAGAAACAACACGTCCAAAAACCCTAGCCGCTCCCTCTCTCACGCTCGGCCATCTCCCCTCGGCCTCCGCGCCGTCGTCGCCGGAATCTCGCCGGAATCGGCCATTCGTTGGCCGATTACTTTCGGTATTCATTTCCTTCTTTATTTTCTTCCGTTATTCTGACTATTACGTGTCTAGTGCCACGTGTTTAGTAGATCGAAGTATACGAGGTGAAATCCAAGAGGAGGAAGATAGAAGAATCAAAGATGCGAGAAGGCAATTCTGAAAAACTGCTCTCGGATTTTCTGCGCTGTCCAGCGAGAAAATTCGCCATAAATCAACCGGTGATCGGGTGGACGTGAAATTTTGACAGAAGCTTCACGACTCATAAATCTACATTCTTCCAGAAGGAATTGTCCATACAGTAAATAAGCATGGAGATATTGAAGTCGGAGCAAGGCTGTAATTCCAGATCAGCAAACAAGTTGGATCAAGAGGAGCAGCGCACAAGCTGAAGCCGCACGCATCCCCACACGCCAGCCGAAGACCGCGCGTGAGTCACACGCGCCCCCGTGGCTCGTACTGCCGCTGCTGCTGTTCCGCCGCTGCTGCCCCCTTCGGATTGTACGGATTGGTTTCCGTAGCAATCCCGCTTTGCTTGGTGTGTCTACCTCACGCTTCAAGAGGTAAACCTTCGAATCAATTATTGATAGATTCGTTTATGTTTAAATTGGATATGCATGTTCGTTCTTGTATGATTTTATGTGATTACATGGAATCATTTTATTTATTGCGAGCATGATATTTGATTTAAACGCGAGCATGCTAATTGATTTAAATTCGGTTAAATAATGAAGCATGTATGTTGTTTTTATTTTCGCTGGAAGCGCAAAGGTACGCAACTAATTGATTTTAATTTGTCGGGCATGTGCTTGTGTGCTTTAAAGTCGTTTAAATCACATTAAATTTTTGTTTTCCGCTGCGTACGCGTGCCCGAAACCCAACAATAAGATACTACTTCCACCAATTAAAACAGAAATATAAATTAATCCAAAAAAAACTCCACGTAAACGTAAACGTAGAGTGTTATTTCTACACTCCACTGTATCTTTTGTATCTAGTGTTTTTGCTGTTGTTTGGTTATGCGTATTAAAGTCCTAGTGTTGTAGTTCGTGTTTTCAAGAAAGTTGTTGCGAATGTACTTTTGCGCATGTTTTTCTACATGTACATTTGTGGATGACCATTTGAGCGAGTGTGTTTGTGCATGTTTGTTGATTTGTATTAGGGTCCTAGGATTGTGGTTTGTGTTTTCATGATCCTTTTTGCGAATGCACTTTTGCGTGAGTACTTTTGTGCATATCTTTTATGGCCTGTGTTTTTGTGCATGTTTCTTGATGCGCATTCATGTCTCAAACTATAGCACGTATTTTTATGATCGCTTTTGGAATACAATTTTGACCATATTCGAGTTTGAATTTGGAAATTTGACGTTAGACAGGAATTGTAGCCTGCTGAGATAGCTTTCTAATGCCGCCGGAACCAGTTGATTTAGAGTCCGGATGAGAAAGTTATGCTCGACATCGTGGACACTTCCAAAGATGTTGAGGGATCCTCTCTTCTAATGTGATTTTATTTTCCAAATTGCAACTATTTTCTTACTTTTTGATCATTATTGCTTCATAGACACCTAATTATCGATTTGTACCTATACGATACTAAATCCACCAATAAAAACAGAAATATAAATTTACCAAAAAAAAATCCACGTAAAGGTAAACGTAGAGTGTTATTTCTTCACTCCACAGTATCTTTTGTATCTAGTGTTTTTGTTGTTTTTTGGTTATGCGTATTAAATTCCTACTGTCGTAGTTCGTGTTTTTAAGAATGTTGTTGCGAGTGCACTTTTGCGCATGTTTTTTTACATGTACGTTTGTGCATGTCAATTTGAGCGAGTGTGTTTTCGCATGTTTGTTGATTTGTATTAATGTCCTAGGATTGTAGTGTAGATTGTGTTTTCATGATCCTATTTGCAAATGCACTTTTGCTTGAGTACTTTTGTGCATGCTTTTGTACTTTTACTTATGTGCGTATCTTTTCTAGCGAGTTTTTTTGTGCACGTTTCTTGATGCGCATTCATGTCCTGGAACTGTAGAACGTATTTTCATGATCGCTTTTGGAATCCAATTTTGACCATGTTCGAGTCCGAATATGGAAATTTGACGTTCGACAGGAATTGTAGCCAGCTGAAATAGATGTCTAATGTCGCCAGAACCAGCTGATTTGGAGTCCGGATGAGAAAGTTATGCTCGACTTCGTCGACACTACCAAATATGTTGAGAATTCTTCTCTTTTAATTTGATTTTATTTTCCTAATTGCAACTCTTTTCTTACTCTTTGATCATTTTTGCTTCATGGAAACCTAATTATCGATTTGTACCTATAAGATACCGAATCCACCAATTGAAATAGAAATATAAATTAATCAAAAAAAAATCCACGTAAACGTAAACGTAGAGTGTTATTTCGACACTCCACTATATCTTTTTTATCTAGAATTTTTGTTGTTGTTTGGTAATGCGTATTAAAGTCCTAGAGTTGTAGTTGGTGTTGTTAAGAATGTTGCTGCGAATGCACTTTTGAGCATGTTTTTCTACATGTACGTTTGTGCATGTCCATTTGAGCTAGTGTGTTTGTGCATGTTTGTTGATTTGTATTAATGTCCTAGTATTCCAGTTTGTGTTTTCATGATCCTTTTTGCGAATGCACTTTTGGGTGAGTACTTTTGTGCATGGTTATGTACTTTTACTTATCTGCCCATATTTTCTAGCGAGTGTATTTCTGCATGTTTCTTGATGCGCATTCATGTCCTCGAACTGTAGCACGTATTTTCGTGATCGCTTTTGGAATCCAATTTTGACAATGTTCGAGTCCGAATTTGGAAATTTGACGTTAGACAGGAATTGTAGCCATCTTACATAGCTTTCTAATGCCGTTGAAACTCGATGATTTGGACTCCGGATGAGAAAGTTATGCTCGACTTCGTGGACTCTACCAAAGATGTTGAGGGATCCTCTCTTCTAATTTGATTTTATTTTCCTAATTGCAAATCTTTTCTTTCTCTTTGATCATTTTTGCTTCATGGACACCTAATTATCGATTTGTACCTATAAGATACTAAATCCACCAATTAAAACAGAAACATAAATTTTCCAAAAAAACAAAATCCACCTAAACGTAAACGTAAATTTTGTATCTAGTGTTTTTGTTGTTGTTTGGCTATGCGTATTAAAGTCATAGTGTTGTAGTTCGTGTTTTTAAGAACGTTGTTGCGAATGCACTTTTGCGCATGTTTTTTTACATGTACGTTTGTGCATGTTCATTTGAGCGAGTGAGTTTGTGCATGTTTTTTGATTTGTATTAATGTCCTAGGATTGTTGTTTGTGTTTTCGTGATCCTTTTTGCGAATGCACTTTTTTTGTGAGTACTTTTGTCCATGCTTTTGTACTTTTACCTATGTGCGTATCTTTTCTAGCGAGTTTTTTTGTGCACGTTTCTTGATGCGCTTTCATGTCCTCGAACTGTAGCACGTATTTTTATGATCTCTTTTGGAATCCAATTTTGACATTTAGAAATTTGACGTCACACAGGAATTGTAGCCAGCTTAAATAGCTTTCTAATGCCGCCTGAACCAGTTGATTTGGAGTCTGGATGACAAAGTTCTGCTCGACTTCGTGGACTCTACCAAAGTTGTTGAGGGATCCTCTCTTCTAATTTGATTTTATTTTCCTAATTGCAACTCTTTTCTTACGCTTTGATCATTTTTGCTTCATGTGTTAGAGTAGGTGACCAACAAGCCAACTTTTGGCTGTGGTCTTTCGTATTTATTATGGTAATAAAAGAACCTTTATTCGTATTAATGATAAAACACCTTGGCATTCTATATCTTTGTCCCTTTGTCACAAACATAGATATAGTCCTTACAGTTATTACAAGTACTAGTAATTGATCGTAAGGATCGTGAGATATTTACTTAAGTATTATAACTGTTAAACGTGTTCCTAGTCGAAGGGTTACGCCACCAATGAGGATATCGGCCTTTCCCATTAGAAGACTAGCACTTAGTGTATGTGTACTGCATCTCATCAGTAAACGGTATTGTGATATCGGCATGCATAAGTGGGTGCTCGTAAGTTGACGAGTTCACTGAACTCCCTCACCCTAGAAATCTCTAAGTGGTTCCCAATAATCGAGTAGAGATATCTATGGTATAGTTGTACACCATTAGTCCTTATGACCTAGACATCACCTTGACTTCACTAGAGGACCAGCTGTATCGTGACCTGTCCCTGAGTTCCACCGAGGACCATCCCAAGGGCCAGTGTTCGTGCAGTCCGAAATCTAGAGGGAGGTCTGTGCATTGTAGTCGGGGATTCGATCGCTAGAATAGTCTTGGATGTCCTGTGTGTTCTGAAAGTTTGTAATCATTCTAAGTCTCTGGCCAGAGCTGACTGAGTGATGATTAGAGAATTCGATTCTCTAAGTCATGCACGTAAGGATTACAACACTTAGAACGATCGCATCGTCATAGAACATATAAAGAGGTCACGATGAACCAATGCCTCTAGTTCGATCGGGACATATGTATCGAAGGGACCGTACTGTACGTTAACTATATCTGAAGGTTCTTGCAGGCACTTCATTTGTATCTAGGGAATCATGACGCGTAGTTGCTAGACGCCAATCTTGATTCGTTGGGTGATTAAGGTGAAACGAGTTTCATCTTAATCGTAACTCTAAGGGGACGAGTTTTGACCACAAAGGGTTGTGGGCCCACGGCTAGCTTACACCTGAACCATCGAGGGTCACACTGCTCGTGTACATGAGATCTTTGAATAAACGGTCAGAGATAAAATAGTTTATCTTTGCATGATTGGAAGTCAATATGATTGGATCCAACATTCGTAATTTGGAATTATGAATGAGAATAAGAAAAGGAAAAGAATAGGCGAACGTGTTAGTGAACTTTCTAAATCGGGAAGTTTCCAAATTTAGAAAGTGCACTGAACTAGGGTTTCCACTTTTGGAAAGTTGGAAAATGAGAGTTGACACTCGTAATGACGAGGATATTATAATGATTCCAAAAATGTAATTGTTGCAATTTTCCGATCATTGAATTGAGAGAGGCGAGCGAGTAAAAGAACTAACGAGCTTAAGCTGTTGGGCCCGGTCCAAATTAAGCCCGTTAGGGTTTTATGCAAGACATATAAATACTTGATTTATAGGTCTTGCACACACACAACTAAGAGAACACACGTTCATAACCCTAGCCGCTGCCTCTCTCGATCAGCCACCCTCTCCCACGGCCACCACCACCGCGCCGTCGCCGGAAATTCGCCGGAATCGGCCACCCGTTGGCCGATCTCTTTCGGTATTCCTTTCCTTCTTTCTTTTCTTCCGTTATTCTAACAATTACGTGTCTAGTGCCACGTGTTTAGTAGATCGAAGTATACGAGGTGAAATCCAAGAGGAGGAAGATCGAAGAATCGAAGATGCGAGAAGGCAATTCTGAAAAACTGCTCTCGGATTTTCTGCGCTGCCCACCGAGAAAATTCGCCATAAATCAACCGGTCATCCGATGGACGTGAAATTTTGACAAAAGCTTCACGACTCATAAATCTACCATCTTCCAGAAGGAATTGTTAATCCAGTAAATACGCATGGAGATACTGAAGTCGGAGCAAGGCTGTAATTTCAGATCAGCAAACAGGTTGGATCAATAGGAGTGGGAAGAGCAGCTAGCCATCTTCTCTGCGCGTGAATCACATGCGCCGCCGTAGCTCGGATCATTGCCGTTGCTGCCCCGGATTGCACGGATTGGTTTCCGTGGCAATCTAGCTTTGCTTAGTGCGCCTACCTCACGCTCCAAGAGGTAATGTTTCGAATCTATTGTCATTCGATTCGGTTACGTTTAAATTAATATATGCATGTTCGTTTTAATAAGAAACTTGTATGATTTTATGTGACTACATGAAATTGGTTTTATTATTGCGAGCATGATTATTTGATTTAAACGCGAGCATGCTAATTGATTTAATTTGGATTAAGTAATTAAGCATGTTGTTGTTTTAATTTCGCTGGAAGCGCAAAGGTACGCAATGTATGTTGTTTTAATTTCGCTGGAAGCGCAAAGGTACGCAATTAATTGTTTTTAATTTGTCGTGCATGTGCTTATGTGCTTTAAAGTCGTTTAAATCGCATTAAATTTTTGTTTTCCGCTGCGTACACGTGCCCGAAACCCAACATCATGGACACCTAATTTTTTATTTTTACCTATAAGATACTAAATCCACCAATTAAATTAGAAATAGAAATTAATCGAAAAAAAATTGCCGTAAACATAAACGTAGAGTGTTATTTCTAAACTCCACTGTATCTTTTGTATCTAGCGTTTTTGCTGTTGTTTGGTTATGCGTATTAAATTCCTAGTATTGTAGTTCGTGTTTTGAAGAACTTTGTTGCGAATGCACTTTTGAGCATGTTTTTCTACATGTAGGTTTGTGCATGTCGAATTGAGCGAGTGTGTCTGTGCATGTTTGTTTATTTATATTAATGTCCTAGGATACTTGTTTGTGCTTTCCTGATCCTTTCTGCGAATGCACTTTTGCGTGAGTACTTTTGTCATGCTTTTGTACTTTTACTTAGGTGCGTCTTTTTTCTAGCGAGTGTTTTTGTGCATGTTTCTTGATGCGCAATCATGTCCTCGAATTATTGTACATATTTTCGTGATCTCTTTTGGAATCCAATTTTGACCATGTTCGAGTCCGAATTTGGAAAGAATTTGGAAATTTGACATTATACAAGAATTGTAGCCAGCTAAAATAGCTTTCTAATGCCGCTGAACCAGTTGATTTGTAGACGGCATGAGAAAGTTATGCTCGACTTCGTGGACACTACACTAGATGTTGAGAAATCCTCTCTTCTAATTTGATTTTAATTTCCTAATTGCAACTCTTTTCTTACTCTTTGATCATTTTTGCTTCATGAACCCCTTATTTTAGATTTCTACCTATATGATACTAAATCCACCAATTTAAACAGAAATATAAATTAATCCAAAAAAAATCAACGTAAACGTAAACGTGGAATGTTATTTCTACACTCCACTGTTTCTTTTGTATCTAGTGTTTTTGCTGTTGTTTGGTTATGCGTATTAAAGTCCTAGTGTTGTAATGTTTTTAAGAACGTTGTTTCGAATGCACTTTTGCGCATGTTTTTCTACATGTACGTTTGTGCATGTCCATTTGAGCGAGTGTGTTTGTTCATGTTTGTTGATTTGTATTAATGTCCTAGGATTGTAGTTTGTGTTTTCATGATCCTTTTTGCAATGAACTTTTGCGTGAGTACTTTTGTGCATGATTTTTGTACTTTTACTTATGTGCGTATCTTTTCTAGCGAGTGTAATTGTGCATCTTTCTTGACGTGCATTCATGTCCTCAAACTGTAGTACGTATTTTCGTGATCGCTTTAGAAATCCAATTTTGACCATGTTCGAGTCCGAATTTGGAAATTTGACGTTAGACAAGAATTGAAGCCAGCTGAAATAGCTTTCTAATGCCGCCGAAACCAGTTGATTTGGAGTCCGGATGAGAAAGTTATACTCCACTTCGTGGACACTACCAAAGATGTTGAGGGATCCTGTCTTCTAATTTGATTTTATTTTCCTAATTGCATCTCTTTTGTTACTCTTTGATCATTTTTGCTATATGGACACCTAATTTTCGATTTGTACCTATAAGATACTAAATCCACCAATTAAAACGGAAATATAAATTAATCCAAAAAAAATCCACGTAAACGTAAATGTAGAGTCACTACAACAAAAAACATCTATTAGGACACGAAAAAGTGTCTCTATATGGTACATATCGGGACATTTGTATATGTTAGGACACATATCATAAGTTTCGCATGTTTGAGTGTCCTATTAATTTTTGGGACACTTAAAGTGCCTCTAAATGAAAGTTTATCGAGCCACTTTGATATGTCATATAAGTTGAGATTTAGGATACATTCAAGTGTCTCTATATGAATCTTATTGAGACACTTAAATATGTCATACTAGCATGCCAATAGGATACATATAAGTGTCTCATGAGATATTTATTGGGACACTTATTAATGCCTTCAAACATATACGAGACATTTATATGTGCCCTTTAAAAATGAAAGAGTCGTATGAAAAGATTATATTAGGACATTTATAAGTATCGTAAATATAATTGGAGACAAAACTAACTGCCTCATAAGATATTATATTAGGACACACGTAAGTATCCTTTTATATTTTGAAGATAAATGTAAGTGCCCCATAAATATTGTATTAGGACATTTATATATATCATTATGTTTCGGTACAAATATTAATGTCACGTAATTATTATTTTGGGATATTTATAAGTATTGGTAAATAGTTTGAGACAATTCTAATTGTCCCATACAAACATTATTATCTTTTTTGGGACATTTTTATTTATCTAAAAGCCTACCATACATAATTTAAAGAACCTCAATAATTAGAATTAGTAAACTTGAATAAAAGTGCAAAAGAATTACTGTAATCAAATATAACTTAATCCATCATCAAAGGCATTGTTACTTGAACAATCCAAGCAAATATCATTCAACAAAGTCAAATCTCATTTATGAATTTAAAAATAGTATGAAATAAATAATCTGCTATCCTGCAACTAGCAAACACAATGGAAATTTATCTATGTCTCTTATGCTACACTATAAACTAATAAACAATAAAGTTCTATGATTGATGATAGAGTAGTTGTTTGTTTTTTACTCATACACTGCATAATTGATGGTTCAGAACTGCATTTTCTCTAAGCATGCCATGTCTTCTCTATGCATCTCTCTTGATATATCTGTAAATTTTGAATTAGAAATGTTAGAATATGAATAATGTACTTCAAAATTCTGCAACAGTAAGATAGAGTAACGTTGTAAAAAAGTAAACCTGTTATGCTAAAGCATTAAAATTCATTTTCATCCAAAACAACCTATAAAACAGAAAATACATATTAATATTTCATTTTAGGTAAATCAAAGCGATAAAGTATTCAAAAATGTAAATTCTAAGTTACCAACAATTCTATAATGATTAAAGAAAACTTCAATCCTTCAATACGATATTTGACTAAATTCAATTATTCACATAATCAAATTTATTACTACATACCAAGGATAACAGCCAAGCAACAGGTGCTCTAATAGAATCTCCGATGGTCTGTATGTGATCATAAGGTTTAAGCAAGCGCACATCTTTCTTAATATCAGACTGAATAGTTATTTCACACCATTCAGGTCCCAATTCCTCACCGTTTACTCTAATAGAACCAATATTACAAATATATCCACTTGCAACAATCTCATTGATATTTCCCAAACTTTTAAGCGTGCTTATAGTTTTTGTAATGAAATATTCATAACAATTTTTATTTAAATGAGTTAACAAGCTCCAAGTAAATTACCCGAATCTGTCTGGTTGAGAAATTGATGTAGACGGGCGTTGGTTGCTTTGAGAAGTAACGGGAACATTTTGTGCACTAGGTTGTGCTCGTCCATGAACTGCTGCTGCTAGGTTATCCACCTTCTCATTCAGTGCATCATATTGGCCTTTTGTTTTCAAATACTTGTCTTTATACTCCATCGCCAATCTATAACTTGCGTCACGACTTGGAATCGTGTCGTAGATATCAGCTGGTTTCACTCCCATACCATACATACGCACATATCCATGCTTATCCGTACCCAATACTTTTGCAAATGCATCATCAGGAGTAGGAGTAGGATCATCATCTGAATTCTGAGTTTCGTCTTCTTCTATTTCTTGCAATTGTTCCTGTAATAATTTAATATAATATTTAATCAACAATAAAGCTTGAGATTATATTGTAAAATAAACAAGGACATAAAATTTATAGTGAGATCTAACATAAATTTAAACTTACAATGGTTTCTAGCAACTTTGAACTTCTAGATGAACCATCTTCCTTATAATAGCATTCTTTGAATAACTCGGCTCTTGTAGGATATCTATCAAGAATCTTCTTCTGCATAAAAATGAGGTCATATTACAAGTTCCAACGGAATAAATCAGTTAATAATAATTAATCCAAAAGAGAGGATACCAGTTTTTCTTTGACTCGAGCGAAACATTTTTCCCCATACGGTGAAACAATTTCAATTCACCACGAGTGTCCCGATACTTTTCACTTGTTTTCTAAAATAATGAAAATAAAAAAACACATTAATAACCATAATTTTTCATAACTTGTCAATATTACAATGTCGTAGAGTATTTTGAAGAATAAAGTCTAAATATTTAAGAACGAGACAGTCTGAACACTAAAATATACAATTTTTTTTATTGTTAGTAGACGGAGTACTAATTCGTTACTTTTCTGTCATTTCTTGTTAATTGATTTCCATATGTAAGGCTCTTGTCCTGGCGGTAACTCAAATTTGGTCTATACAAACCAGATAATATCAACAACTAACTCCACACATTTGAATATTAAAAATAAATATGTAACTAGAGTCAATAACCTTAACTGTATTAATCATTTCATCCTTATACGTTTGTGGCATTAACCTCCAATCTTTGTACTGTAACGGGCAATATCTTCTGTTTCTTGCAATTGTTCCTAAGAAATGAGATAATGTGCTTGTCTTTTGTTCATCGTTTGGTTGCCCGAGGTCATTGAATGAAATATCCATAGGCTCTTCAACCGGTTGCCCCCAAACTTTAGGCATACGAGTAGGCTCTCTTACTCTTTTGTTTTTAGCCGCAGCTATAATTAAATACATGTATTTAATTCACTCTTCTAATATGAAAATTATATTCAAGAAAAAAAAATTTACCTAGCTCAGTAGCATCATCTTGAGATTCAGTCGCACTTCGTGTAGTTCTACCTTGTTCACTCTCACCAATTAGCATCTTGTGGATTTAAAGCCACTATATTCTGATTTCATGTACATATTTTGAGTTAATATTGTTCACATTAACTTAAATCTTGTATGATCTAAAAGTAAAGATATTGAAATCATAAACCACAAAAATATAAATTTCATTAACTCAAATAAATAAGTAAATACAACCCGACTGATTTTTACTTCCACCTGGTCTAGGTGGCGAAATCCAGACATTTGACTAGATTGGACACCTAAATCAGATCTGATGCGTTTGCCTCTACCTCCACGTGGTACAAATGAGGCAAATTCAGGTAATTCGTTGAGTTGATCGCTTAAATCCTGTCGATTTCATGAGCAAAATTTAGGTAATTGGTTGGATTGATCACCTGAATCATGTTTGATGCGGTTGCTTTTGGGTCTAGTAGCAGGAGTCATGACCTGTAGAAAAAAAATAAATAAGTTATCAAGTTAAAAAAAAAAACACACTGATAAAAGATGTGCATAATAAATTTAATAAAAAAACAAATCTAATAAATATTATCTAAATATTATCTAAATATAGAGAAAAAAAAATCCCTAAATATTATCTTAATCTAATAAATTTCAAGTACTGTTTGCTTGATTAAAAAAAGAAAAAAAAAACACTTCTTGGCTTTAAACAATCGTCCCGTCTACTTCTTCTCTAACCCAATTGGGTTCTTCATTGAGGAGGTCCAATAAGATATCACTACTACTACTTTGATGTAATATTACTCCATCCAAATTCAAAATTGGATCCATGTCAAATGAATCTCTTGTTTTAGTAGTGAGAACAATGTACCATCCCTTTTCTAGTGGATCTTCTACATAAAATACTTGATATGCTTGAGAAGCTAAAATAAATGGCTCGTCATGTTGTCTCGAATAAGAAAAATTGACTAAGGTGAAGCCATTGTCATCATGCTTTTGTGCCCTTCCAGGTGAAACCCAGTTGCACTCAAACATTACAATTTTGCGTCCCCCAAAATATTCTAATTCAATGATATCTTGTAGAACCCCATAGTAAGTAACATCACCAACAATGGGATTTTGATCTTTCTTTCTAGTGAAACTACTAGTTTGTGCATTGACGACGAATCCACTATTTTGTGATCTTCTCCGGTTTTCACATTAAATCGATAACCATTGACAATAAAGCCTGTATATCTCTTGCCAACTTCATTTGGGCCCCGAGCTAGAGCCCTATCTCCTCTGACAACTGATTTCCCTCAAGATGCATTCTCTCAACCTGTTAAGTACAATAAAGCGAGAATAATCGATTATTACTAGACAAACATAAAAATAAATCATAAGTATCTATTGAGAAGATATGATGTTATACTTACATGTTTCATAAACCAATTGGAGAATGTTCGACTGTGAATTCGTTCAATATCTCTTTTGCCAAGACGAGGATTTTGATCTTTGACAATGTTCTTGTGTTGTCTATATGTGAATTGTATTCAAATAAGCACAATTTCATAATAAATAATTAAATAATTGAACATCACTTATTCTTACTCGATAAATGATTCAATTGAATCACAATTGAACAACACATACTGGTGTGCCTACGAACGTGTTTCAGTTTCCAGAACAACACACTCTTGCCTCCCAATATGGCTCCCAGGATTAGAGAAAATCAGGAAGGTTGATGCAATATGACTATTGTTATCGTCATTTCTTTTAACCCTATTGAATTTGGTCTCCACATCTTCTAAGTACCTCGAACAGAAGGTCAAACTTTCTTCGATCAAGTATGCTTCTGCAATAAAACCCTCGGGATGACTTCGATTCCGCACATATGATTTCAATGTTGATAGATATCTAGTTGAATTTTTTTTGAAAGTTATCAAAAAATTCTGTACAATTTAAATAAAATATAATAATACTAAAAATAATATTTACCTTTCAATAGGATACATCAAACGACATTGAACTGGTCCCTAAATTCGAGCCTCATATGCTAGATGAATAGGTAGATGGATCATGATATGGAAGAATCATGGAGGAAAATTTTTCTCCAAATCACATAGAGTTTTAGCAACCTCTTTTTCCAAACAAATTAATTCTCGGGCATTGAGAACTTTAGAACAAAGTTCTCTAAAAAAAGTGCACAAACTAATCAAAGATGCTCTCACATGCTTTGGCAGTACTTTACGCAAAGCAATTGGAACTAGTTGCATTAAAATATGATTGTCATGACTTTTTAGACCTGATATTTTAGGTGGTTTAATCTGCACGTGCCTTGATATGTTTGATGCATAACCATCAGGTACTTTCACGTTCTTTAAAACTTCAATAAATATTACTTTCTCTTTTTTACTTATTGAAAACGAGGTTGCCGGCAAATACTTTTTTCCTGAATCAAGCTGCATAGGATGCAGACCAGGCCTTATGCCCATATCTTGCAAATCAAGGCGAGAATTTTCCTGGTCTTTTGTTTTCCCATCCAAATTTAATAAAGTCCCGAGCACACTGTCACATACATTCTTCTCTATATGCATTACGTCTAAATTTTGACGCAACAAATTGTCTTTCCAGTACGGCAAATCAAAAAAAATGCTTCTCTTTTTCCAATTGTGAGGTAACACAGGATTATCATTTACTTTTTTTCCAAATTTCATATTGAACCCATTTAATTCCTCCAAAATCATATTTCTAGTTAATGGTACGGGAGCTCGCCGATATTCTTCTTTCCCGTCAAATGATTTACTATCTTTTCTATAAGCATGATATTCACTTAGAAATCTCCGATGACCCATGTAACACTCTTTACGGCTATTGTACAAATATTAAAAGTAGGTATCTTTGTGGCATGATGGGCAGGCTAACTGTCCTTTCATGCTCCAACCAGACAAATTTGCATATGCTGGAAAATCGTTAATAGTCCATAACAAAGCTGCACGCATACAAAAATTTTGTTTATTTGATGAGTCATATGTTTCGACTCCTTTCCACAATTATTTTAGTTCCTCTATTAGTGGTTGCATGTAGACATCAATATTGTTGCCGGGAGCTGATGGACCAGGAATGAGTAGGGTCAAAAAGAAGTAAGGTTCTTTCATACACATCCATGGAGGTAAGTTGTACGGGGTTAATATGACTGGCCATATGCTATGAGTAACACTCATGGTCCGAAATGGACTAAATCCATCAGCCGCTAGACCAAGTCTTACATTTCTTTAGTCTTTTGAAAAGTCACGATGTCGACGATCAAAATCATGCCAAAGCGGAGAATCACTAGGATGTATCATGCAACCATCCTTAGTGCGAAGCTCTTGGTGCCACCTCATAAATGACGAAGTTTTAGATGACATAAAGAATCTTTGAAGACGAGTCTTCAATGGAAAATATCTCTATATTTTTGCTGGAATGTTTTTGAATTTACTTGAGGAATCTCCCTCATCAGCATTCGTTTGAGCTTGATCGTATCGAGATGTTTTACACACATGACAAGCTATATCATTCTCATGCTCTTTCCAATACAACATGCAATCATTAGGACAAGCATGTATTTAAATACAAGTGAGTCCTAATTTTTTTATTATCTTTTGAACTTCATAATAAGAACTGGGCAGTGACTTAGTTGCTTGAGGAAAGGCCTCTTTCAACAACTCAAGAAGCATTGTGCATGATTTATTAGACCATTTACCAGTACACTTCAGGTGAAAGAGTCGTATGAGAAATGTAAGTTTATAAAATTGTTTACATCCTGGATACAATTCCTTTTTAGCATCATCTAACAACTCAAAAAAAGCCTTAGCTTTCCGGTTGGGTTCTTCTTCCATGTTTAGGTTTGTATCATTAACACCAAATGCATCATGTACTAACCCTCCCCTAACATATTGAATTCGTTAAAATTTTGGGAATCCACATGATCAGACAATGTGTCTTCACCATGCGCGACCCAATTTGTGTAACCTTTCATAAAGCCATCAACTAACAAATGTTCTTCGGCAATGTCTCTAGTTACCCATTTCCCATTCCTACACTGTTTGCACGGACAAATAATTTTTCCACTAAGACTTACTTTAGCAAAAGCCATATCAAGAAATTGATTCAATCCATTTTCATATTCTTTTGTTGATCTTGGTTTACTCATCCAACACTTATCCATTATGAATCTACTAAAATCAAATAAGATATGTTAGATCAGATAATAAGCGAATACACCATCGTCAAAGATAAGAACAAAGTAATAACAATAAATTTTATGTCTCTAGATCTGTATTGAAACTTAAGTCTATAATTAAATATAAAAAGAACTACGCCAGATGAGCAAATTAATTAAATAAAAAAGAACTAATTATTTACCTCGACAGTGGAATTCAATAATTTCGAACAATCCCAAATCCAGTTCCACCTTTAGTATTCGTGAACCCAACATGATAAATACATATTAAATAACTCGAACCAACAAATATACAAATACTTACAAAATAAACCAACATAGATGGTATTCAAGTTTCACCTTACACAAATGCTAACAATAACAGGTTGTATAGTTTACATTAAGAGAGAATACATAGATCCACAAACTACACGAGGCTTTCCTTATGACGAATCTCAAGAAATAGATGCATCAGATATTTGCTCAATCCGATAATAAATTACAAGTAGGTGAACCAAATTACACCAAATAAATCGAATCAACAAGAAGAGATAAAATTGGAAACAATAAACTAATATGCATTAAGGTGTTTTGCATTACAATCACTCCACCGACCTAATAATGGAAGCCAGAATACAAAAAAATAGAGGCATGCGATAAACAAGCAAGTTAAAGTGCAAATTTAGTCTGTATAAAACTAATATATTTACTTAACATATATGCCACCAAAGTATCACACCAATTCATAGGTTCATAAACCACCACTGTAACAAACCTCATCACTTTTAACCTAACTCAATAAGTAATGAAGAATCATGCTAACAATCTCATTATATAAAACACATAAATCAAATAAAGGAAAAGCGAAAAAGAAAGTTCGGCTGAGCAAAATTTTCCGTAATGTGGCGAACTGACGTCGTTTCATCAAATAAAGTGACAAAAGAAAAGCAAAATGAAAAGGACTGCCTATCTGACCGTGTATATATATATATATATATATATATATATATATATATATATATATATATATATATAAACACATAATCCAAATATATATAAGCACACATAAATATACACACACAAAGAAATCAAACCCAAATACCTTTTATCTGATGATTAATAATCCATAATCTAATTATATTAACTTAAATTACAAAACAGCCAGCTTAATCACACCATTAACATATGAATTTTTTTTTCTTAATTTATCCAATATTAGGGCCCTGTATACGTTTTTTTTAATGATATGAAAACATGTCTATTTTTCTTGTTCGTTAAAAAAACATTTTTCCTCTATAAATTATACCGTTAGAATTTTATTACAATATACTACTAATTTATATAAGAAAAAACAATTGCACCACAAACACACTTTTCTAAATTCAGCCACAAAGGTAGGACAAAACATGAGCACATGCGTGATATCAATTAGTACACAAGATTCTTTTAAGAAAAGAAAAATAAAAAATTAGGGAAAAAAAGCAAACCCCCCATTTGATTCAATTCACAAAAATAGTACAATCATAGATTCAATTTCACTCTCTCTGATTCGCAAAACACACAACCCATTGATTTACAAAATGTTCAGTACATAGACCCAACTTATACAAAAATTAGGGATTAGGGATTAGGGATTAGGGATAATGGAAAGAGAGAACCAAAAGAGGGAAAAAATAATTAAAAAAAAATCGTACCTTGGAGAACACCGGCGCAAAATTATGGAGAAGTAGAATTGAATGGGTATATTCAAAGAGAATATTTTTAGAAGAAAAAAAGATACAGAAGAATTCAAGAGTCAGGAAATAAGAAGAGGGAAACGAAAAAAATTTGTGCGGTAAAATTCCACAAAGTTAAGTCTTAGCCTTTTTTTATTGTTTCCAAATAATAAAGTTATAAATTAAATTAAAATGTCCTAATAAGTATTATAAACGTAATATAATATTAGTTCCCTACTTCACCAAAAAGTAAAATCTCAGCCTTTTTAATGTTTCCAAATAATATAAATTATTGATTAATTAAAAATGTCCTAATAAATATTATTAACGGGATACTATATAAGTAGTGTCCTAATAAATAGTATTTTTGCTGTTGTTTGGTTATGCGTATTAAAGTCCTAGTGTTGTAATGTCTTTAAGAACGTTGTTGCGAATGCACTTTTGCGCATGTTTTACTACTTGTACGTTTGTGTATGTCCAGTTGAGCGAGTGTGTTTGAGCATGTTTGTTGATTTGTATTAATGTGCTAGGATTGTAGTTTGTGTTTTCATGATCCTTTTTGCGAATGCACTTTTGCGTGAGTACTTTTCTTCATGCTTTTGTACTTTTACTTATGTGCGTATCTGTCCAAGCGAGTGTAATTGTGCATGTTTCTTGATGTGCATTCATGTCCTTGAATGTAAAACATATTTTCGTGATCACTTTAGGAATCCAATTTTGACCATGTTCTAGTCCGAATACAGAAATTTGACGTTAGACACGAATTGAAGCCAGCTGAAGTAGATTTCGAATGCCGCCAGAACCAGTTGATTTGGAGTCCGGATGAGAAAGTTATGCTCGACTTTGTGGACACTACCGAAGATGTTGAGGGATCCTCTCTTATAGTTTGATTTTATTTTCCTAATTGCAACTCTTTTCTTACTCTTTGATCATTTTTGCTTCATGGACAACTAATTTTCGAGTTGTACCTACAAGATACTAAATCCACAAATAAAAAAAAGAAATATGAATTAATCCAAAAAAAATTCACGTAAAAGTAAACGTAGAGTGTTATTTCTACACTCCACTGTATCTTTTGTATCTAATATTTTTGCTGTTGTTTAGTTATGCGTATTAAAGTCCTAGTGTTGTTATGGTTTTAAGAACGTTGTTGCGAATGCACTTTTGTGTATGTTTTTCTAGTTTATGTTTTTCTAGTTTGTGTATTAATGTCCTACATTCTAGTTTGTGTTTTCATGATCCTTTTTGCGAATGCACTTTTGCGTGAGTACTTTTGTGCGTGCTTTTGTATTTGAACTTATGTGCATATCTTTTCTAGCGAGTGTTATTGTGCATGTTTCATGATGCGCATTCATCTCCTCGAATTGTGGAACGTATTTTCGTGATCGCTTTTGGATTCCAATTTTGACCACGTTCGAGTCCGAATTTAGAAATTTGACGTTAGACAGGAATTGAAGCCAGCTGAATAGCTTTCTATTGCCGCTGGAACCGTTTGATTTGGAGTCCGGATGAGTAAGGTATACTTGACTTCGAGGACACTACCAAAGAAGTTGAGGGATCCTTTCTTCTAATTTTGTTTTATTTTCCTAATTGCACCTCTTTTGTTACTCTTTAATCATTATTGCTTCCTAGACACCTAATTCTCGATTTATACCTATAAGATACTAAATCCACCAATAAAAAAAGAAATATGAATTAATCCAAAAAAAAAATTCACGTAAAAGTAAACGTAGAGTGTTATTTCTACACTGCACTGTATGTTTTGTATCTAGTGTTTTTGTTGTTGTTTGGTTATGCATATTAAAGTCCTAGTGTTGTAATGTTTTTAAGAACGTTGTTGCGAATGCACTTTTACGCATGTTTATCTACATGTACCTTTGTGCATGTCCATTTGAGCGAGTGTGTTTGTGCATGTTCATTAATTTGTATGAATGTCCTAGGATTGTAGTTTGTGTTTTCATGATCCTTTTTGCGAATGCACTTTTGCGTGAATACTTTTGTGCATGCTTTTGTACTTTTACTTATGTGCGTATCTTTTCTAGCGAGTGTATTTGTGCATATTTCTTCATGCGCATTCATGTCCTCGAACGGTAGTACGTATTTTCGTGATCGCTTTTGGAATCCAATTTTGACTATGTTCGAGTCCGAATTTGGAAATTTGACGTTTGACAGGAATTGTATCCAGCTGAAATTGCTTTCTAATGCCGCCAAAACTAGTTGATTTGCAGTCCGGATGAGAAAGTTATGCTCGACTTCGTGGACACTACCAAAGATGTTGAGGGATCTTTTCTTCTAATTTTATTTTATTTTCTTAATTACAACTATTTTCTTACTCTTTGATCATTTTTGCTTCATGGGCACTTAATTTTTGATTTGTACCTATAAGATACTAAATCCACCAATAAGAATAGAAATATAAATTAATCCAAAAAAAAAAAAATCAACGTAAGCGTCAACCTAGAGTGTTATTTCTACACTCCACTGTATCTTTTGTATCTAGTGTTTTTGTTGTTGTTATGTTAGGCGTATTAAATTCCTAGTGTTGTAATGTTTTTAAGAACATTGTTGCGAATACACTTTTGCGCATGTTTTTCTACATGTACGTTTGTGCATGTCCATTTGAGCGAGTGTGTTTGCATGTTTGTGATTTGTATTAATGTCCTAGGATTGTAGTTTGTGTGTTCATGATCCTTTTTGCGAATGCACTTTTGCATCAATACTTTTGAACATGCTTTTGTACTTTTACTTTTGTCCGTATCTTTTTATAACGAGTGTTTTTGTGCATGTTTCTTGATGCGCATTCATGTCCTCGAACTGTAGTACGTATTTTCATGATCGCTTTTGGAATCCAATTTTGACCATGTTCGAGTCCGAATTTGAAAATTTGACGTTAGACAGGAATTGTAACCAGCTGAAATAGCTTTCTAATGCCGCCGGAATCAGTTGATTTGGAGTCCGGATGAAAAATTTATGCTCGACTTCGTGGACACTACCTAAAGTGTGTAGGGATCCTCGCTTCTAATTTGAGTTTATTTTCCTAATTGCAACTATTTTCTTACTCTTTGATCATTTTTGCTTCATGGACACCTAATTTTCGATTTGTACCTATAAGATACTAAATCCACCAATTAAAACAGAAATATAAATTTATCCAAAAAAAAATCCATGTAAACGTAAACGTAGAGTGTTATTTCTACACTCCACTATATCTTTTGTGTCTAGTGTTTTTTCTGTTGTTTGGTTGTGCGTATTAAAGTCCTAGTGTTGTATCGTTTTTAAGAACGTTGTTGCGAATGCACTTTTGCACATGTTTATGTACATGTACGTTTGTGCATGTCCATTTGAGCGAGTGTGTTTGTGCATGTTTGTTGATTTGTATGAATGTCCTAGGATTTTAGTTTCTGTTTTCATGATCTTTTTTGCGAACGCACTTTTGCCTGAATACTTTTGTGCATGCTTTTGTACTTTTACTTGTGTGCGTATCTTTTCTAGCAAGTGTTTTTGTGCATGTTTCTTGATGTGCATTCATGTCCTCGAACTGTAGTACGTATTTTCGTGATCGCTTTTGAAATCCAATTTTGACCATGTTCGAGTCCGAATTTGGAAATTTGAGGAATTGTAGCCAGCTGAAATAGCTTCCCAATGCCACCGAAACCAGTTGATTTGGAGTTCGGATGAGAAAGTTATGCTCGACTTCGTGGACACTACCAAAGATGTTAAGGGATCCTCTCTTCTTATTTTATTTTATTTTCCTAATTGCAACTCTTTTCTTTTTCTTTGATGATTTTTTCTTCCTGGACACCTAATTTTCGATTTGTTCCTATAAGATACTAAATCCACCAATTTAAACAGAAATATAAATAATAAAAAAAAAAAAATATCCACGTAAAACGTAGAGTGTTATTTCTACACTCCACTGTATCTTTTGTATCTAGTGTTTTTGTTGTTGTTTGGTTATGCGTATTAAAGTCCTAGTGTTGTAATGTTTTTAAGAACGTTGATGCGAATGCACTTTGGCGCATGTTTTTCTACATGTACGTTTGTGCATGTCCATTTGAGCGAGTGTGTTTGTGCATGTTTGTTTATTTCAATTAATGTCCTAGGATTGTAGTTTGTGCTTTCATGATCCTTTTTGCGAATGCACTTTTGCGTGAGTACTTTTGTGCATGTTTTTTTACTTTTACATATGTGCGTATCTGTTCTAGCAAGTGTTTTTGTGCATGTTTCTTTATACGCATTCATGTCCTCAAACTGTAGTACTTATTTTCGTGATCGCGTTTGGAATCCAATTTTGAGACCATGTTAGATTCTGAATTTGGAAATGTGACGTTAGACAGTAATATTAACCAGCTGAAACAGCTTTCCAATGCCGCCGTATCCAGTTGATTTGGAGTCCGGATGAGTAAGTTATGCTCGACTTCATGGACACTACCAAAGATGTTGAGGGATCTGCTCTTCTAATTTTATTTCATTTTCCTAATTGAAACTATTTCGTTACTCTTTGATCATTTTTGCTTCGTGGACACCTAATTTTTGATTTGTACCTATAAGATACTAAATCCACCAATTATAAAACAGAAATATAAATTAATCCAAAAAAAAAAATCCACGTAAACATAAACGTAGAGTGTTATTTCTATACTGCACTATATCGTTTGTATCATGTGTATTTGTTGTTGTTTGGTTATAAGTATTAATGTCCTAGTGTTGTAATGTTTTTCACATCGTTGTTGCGAATGCACTTTTGCGCATGATTTTCTACATGTACGTTTGTGCATGTCCATTTGAGCGAGTGTGTTTGTGCATGTTCGTTGATTTGCATTAATGTCCTAAGATTGTAGTTTGTGTTTAGATGATCCTTTTTGCGAATGCACTTTTGCGTGAGTAGTTTTGTGCATGCTTTTGTACTTTTACTTATGTGCGTATCTTTTATAGCGAGTGTTTTTGTGCATGTTTCTTGATGCGCATTCATGTCCTCAAACTGTAGTACGTATTTTCGTGATCGCTTTTCGAATCCAATTTTGACCATGTTCGAGTACGAATTTGGAGTCTAGATGAGAAAGTTATGCTGGACTTCGTGGACACTACCAAAGACGTTGAGGGATCCACTCTTCTAATTTAATTTTTTTTCCTAATTGCAACTCTTTTGTTACACTTTCATCATTTTTGCTTCGTGGACACCTAATTTTTTATTTGTACCTATAAGATTCTAAATCCAGTAATTAAAACAGAAATATAAATTAATCAAAAAAAATCCTCGTAAACGTAAACGTAGAGTGTTATTTCTACACTCCAGGATGTAGAGTGTTCCTCTCTTATAATTAGATTTTATTTTCCTAATTGCAACTATTTTCTTACTCTTTGATCATTTTCGCTTCATGGACACCTAGTTTTCGATTTGTAACCAATTAAAATAGAAATATAAATAAATCCAAAAAAAAATCCACTTAAACGTAAATGATAGAGTGTTATTTCTACACTCCACTGTAACTTTTGTATCTAGTGTTTTTGTTGTTGTTTGGTTATGCGTACTAAAGTCCTAGTGTTGTAGTTAGTGTTTTTAAGAACGTTGTTGCGAATGCACTTTTGCGCATGTTTTTTTACACGTACGTTTGTGCATGTCCATTTGAGCGAGTATGTTTGTGCATGTTTGTTGATTTGTATTAATGTCCTTGGATTGTAGTTTCTGTTTTCGTGATCCTTTTTGCGAATGCACTTTTGCGTGAGTACTTTTGTGCATGCTTTTGTACCTTTAGTTATGTGCGTATCTTTTCTAGCGAGTGTTCCTGTGCATGTTTCTTGATGCGCATTCATGTCCTTGAACCGTGGTACGTATTTTCAAAATCGCTTTTGGCATCCAATTTTGACCATGTTCGAGTCCGAATTTGGAAATTTGACGTTAGACACGAATTGTAGCCAGCTGAAATGGCTTTCTAATGCCGCTAGAACCAGTTGATTTTGAGTCTAGATGAGCAAGTTATGCTCGACTTCGTGGACACTACCAAAGATGTTGCGGGATCCTGGCTTCTAATTTTATTTTATTTTCCTAATTGCAACTCTTTTCTTATTCTTTCATTATTTTTGCTTCCTTGACACCTAATTTTGGATTAGTACCTAAAAGATACTAAATCTACCAATTAAATCAGAAATATAAATTAATCCAAAAAGAAATCCACGTAAACGTTAACGTAGAGTGTTATTTCTACACTCCACTGTATCATTTTTATCTAGTGTTTTTTTCTGTTGTTTGTTTTTGCGTATTAAAGTCCTAGTGTTGTAATGTTTTTAAGAACGTTGTTGCGAACGCACTTTTGCGCATGTTTTTCTACATGTACGTTTGTGCATGTCCATTTGAGAGTGTGTTTGTGCATTTTGTTGATTTGTATTAATGTCCTAGGATTGTAGTTTGTGTTTTCATGATCCTTTTTGCGAATGCACTTTTGGAAGAGTACTTGTGTCCATGCTTTTGTACTTTTACTTATGTGCGTATCTTTTCTAGCGAGTGTTTTGTGCATGTTTCTTGATGCGCATTCAGCTGAAATGGCTTTCTAATGCCGCTAGAACCAGTTGATTTTGAGTCCAGATGAGAAAGTTATGCTCGACTTCGTGGACACTACCAAAGATGTTGAGGGATCCTGGCTTCTAATTTTATTTTATTGTCCTAATTGCAACTCTTTTCTTATTCTTTCATCATTTTTGCTTCCTTGACACCTAATTTTGGATTTGTACCTATAAGATACTAAATCTACCAATTAAAACAGAAATATAAATTAATCCAAAAAGAAATCCACGTATTCATGTCCTCGAACTGTAGCAAATATTTTCATGATCGCTTTTGTAATACAATTTTGACCATGTTTGTGTCGGAATTTGAAAATTTGATGTGAGACAGGAATTGTAGCCAGCTGAAATAGCTTTCTGATGCAGCCGGAACCATTTGATTTTCAGTTCGGATGAGAAAGTTATGCTGGACTTCGTGGACACTACTGAAGATGTTGAGGGATCATCTCTTGTAATTTGATTTTATTTTCCTAATTGCAACTCTTTTCTTACTCTTTGATCATTTCTGCTTCATGGACACCTAATTATCGATTTGTACCTATAAGATACTAAATCCACCGATAAAAACAGATATATAAATTAATCCAAAAAAAAATCCTCGTAAACGTGAACGTAGAGTGTTATTTCTACACTCCATTGTATCCAGTGTTTTTGCTGTTGTTTGGTCATGTGTATTAAAGTCCTAGTGTTGTAGTTCGTCCTTTTATGAACGTTGTTGCGAATGAACTTTTGCGTATGTTTTTTTACATGTACGTTTGTGCATGTCCAATTGAGCGAGTGTGTTTGTGCATGTTTGTTGATTTGTATTAATGTTCTAGGATTGTAGTTTGTGTTTTCATGATCGTTTTTGCGAATGCACTTTTGCGTGAGTACTTTTGTGCATGCTTTTGTACTGTTATTTATGTGCGTGTCTTTTCTAGCGAGTGTTTTTGTGAACGTTTCTTGATGCGCATTCATGTCCTCGAACTATAGCAAATATTTTCATGATCGCTTTTGGAATCCAATTTTGACCATGTTCGAGTCCGAATTTGGAAATTAATCCAAACAAAAATCTACGTAAACGTAAATGTAGGGTGTTATTTCTACACTCCAGTGTATCTTTGTATCTAGTGTCTTTACTGTTGTTTGGTTATGCGTATTAAAGTCGTAGTGTTGTAGTTCGTGTTTTTAAGAACGTTGTTGCAAATGCACTTTTGCGCAGTTCTTTTACATGTACGTTTGTGCATGTCCAGTTGAGCGAGTGTGTTTGTGCATGTTTGTTGATTTGTATTAATGTCCTAGGATTGTAGTTTGTGTTTTCATGATCCTTTTTGTGAATGCACTTTTGCGTGAGTACTTTTGTGCATGCTTTTGTACGTTTACTTATGCGCGCGTATTTTATAGCGAGTGTTTTTGTGCACGTTTCTTGATGCGCATTCATGTCCTCGAACTGTAGCACGTATTTTCATGATCGCTTTTGGAATCAAATTTTGACCATGTTCGAGTCCGAATTTGGAAATTTGACGTTAGACGGGAATTGTAGCCGACTGAAATAGCTTTCTAATGCCGCCGGAACCCTTTGATTTGCAGTCCGGATGAGAAAGTTATGCTTGACTTCGTGGACACTACCGAAGATGTTGAGGGATCCACTCTTCTAATTTGATTTTATTTTCCTAATTGCAACTCTTTTCTTACTCTTTGATCATTTCTGCTTCATGGACACCTAATTATCGATTTGTACCTATAAGATACTAAATCTACCGATAAAAACAGATATATAAATGAATCCAAAAAAAAAATCCTCGTAAACGTGAACGTAGAGTGTTATTTCTACACTCCACTGTATCTTTTGTATCGAGTGTTTTTGCTGTTGTTTGGTCATGTGTATTAAAGTCCTAGTGTTGTAGTTCGTCTTTTTAAGAACGTTGTTGCGAATGAACTTTTGCGCATGTTTTTTTACATGTACGTTTGTGCATGTCCAGTTGAGCGAGTGTGTTTGTGCATGTTTGTTGATTTGTATTAATGTTCTAGGATTGTAGTTTGTGTTTTCATGATCGTTTTTGCGAATGCACTTTTGCGTGAGTACTTTTGTGCATGGTTTTGTACTGTTACTTATGTGCGTGTCTTTTCTAGCGAGTGTTTTTGTGAACGTTTCTTGATGCGCATTCATGTCCTCGTACTATAGCAAATATTTTCATGATCGCTATTGGAATCCAATTTTGACCATGTTCGAGTCCGAATTTGGAAATTTGACGTTAGACAAGAACTGTAGCTAGCTGAATAGCTTTTAATGCCGCCGGAACCAGTTGATTTGGAGTTCAGATGAGAAAGTTATGATGGACTTCGTGGACACTACCGAAGATATTGAGGGATCCTCTCTTCTAATTTGATTTTATTTTCCTAATTGCAACTCTTTTCTTACTCTTTGGTCATTTTTGCTTCATGGACACCTAATTATCGATTTGTACCTATAAGGTACAAAATCCACAAATTAAAGAAGAAATATAAATTAATCCAAACAAAAATCTACGTAAACGTAAACGTAGGGTGTTATTTCTACACTCCACTGTATCTTTGTATCTAGTGTCTTTGCTGTTGTTTGGTTATGCGTATTAAAGTCCTAGTGTTGTAGTTCGTGTTTTTAAGAACGTTGTTGCAAATGCACTTTTGCGCAGTTTTTTTACAAGTACGTTTGTGCATGTCCAGTTGAGCGAGTGTGTTTGTGCATGTTTGTTGATTTGTATTAATGTCCTAGGATTGTAGTTTGTGTTTTCATGATCCTTTTTGTGAATGCACTTTTGCGTGAGTACTTTTGTGCATGCTTTTGTACGTTTACTTATGCGCGCGTATTTTCTAGCGAGTGTTTTTGTGCACGTTTCTTGATGCGCATTCATGTCCTCGAACTGTAGCACGTATTTTCATGATCGCTTTTGGAATCAAATTTTGACCATATTCGAGTCCGAATTTGGAAATTTGACGTTAGACAGGAATTGTAGCCAACTGAAATAGCTTTCTAATGCCGCCGGAACCGTTTGATTTGCAGTCCGGATGAGAAAGTTATGCTTGACTTCGTGGACACTACCGAAGATGTTATGGGATCCACTCTTCTAATTTGATTTTATTTTCCAAATTGCTACTCTTTTCTTACTCTTTGATCAATATTGCTTCATGGACACCTAATTATCGATTGGTACCTATAAGATACTAAATCCACCAATTAAAATATAAATATAAATTAATCTAAAATAAATCCACGTAAACGTAACCGTAGAGTGTCAATTCTACACTCCACTGTATATTTTGTATCTAGTGGTTTTGCTATTTGTTTGGTTATGCGTATTAAAGTCCTAGTGTTGCAGTTCGTGTTTTTAAGAAAGTTGTTGCGAATGCACTTTTGCGCATGTTTTTTTACATGTACGTTTGTGCATGTACATTTGAGCGAGTGTGTTTGTACATGTTTGTTGATTTGTATTAATTTCTTAGGATTGTAGTTTGTGTTTTCATGATCGTTTTTGCGAATGCACTTTTGCGTGAGTACTTTTGTGCATGCTTTTGTACTGTTACTTATGTGCGTGTCTTTTCTAGCGAGTGTTTTTGTGAACGTTTCTTGATGCGCATTCATGTCCTCGAACTGTAGCAACTATTTTCATGATCGCTTTTGGAATCCAATTTTGACCATGTTCGAGTCCGAATTGGGAAATTTGACGTTAGACAGGAACTTTAGCCAATTGAAATAGCTTTTGATGCCGCCAGAACCAGTTGATTTGGAGTTCGGATGAGAAAGGTATGCTGGACTTCGTGGACACTACCGAAGATATTGAGGGATCCTCTCTTCTAATTTGATTTTATTTTCCTAATTGCAACTCTTTTCTTACTCTTTGATCATTTTTGCTTCATGGACACCTAATTATCGATTTGTACCTATAAGGTACAAAATCCACAAATTAAAGAAGAAATATAAATTAATCCAAACAAAAATCTACGTAAACGTAAACGTAGGGTGTTATTTCTACACTCCACTGTATCTTTGTATCTAGTGTCTTTGCTGTTGTTTGGTTATGCGTATTAAAGTCCTAGTGTTGTAGTTCGTGTTTTTAAGAACGTTGTTGCAAATGCACTTTTGCGCAGTTTTTTTACAAGTACGTTTGTGCATGTCCAGTTGAGCGAGTGTGTTTGTGCATGTTTGTTGATTTGTATTAATGTCCTAGGATTGTAGTTTGTGTTTTCATGATCCTTTTTGTGAATGCACTTTTGCGTGAGTACTTTTGTGCATGCTTTTGTATGTTTACTTATGCGCGCGTATTTTCTAGCGAGTGTTTTTGTGCACGTTTCTTGATGCGCATTCATGTCCTCGAACTGTAGCACGTATTTTCATGATCGCTTTTGGAATCAAATTTTGACCATATTCGAGTCCAAATTTGGAAAATTGACGTTAGACAGGAATTGTAGCCAACTGAAATAGCTTTCTAATGCCGCCGGAACCGTTTGATTTGCAGTCCGGATGAGAAAGTTATGCCTGACTTCGTGGACACTACCGAAGATGTTGAGGGATCCACTCTTCTAATTTGATTTTATTTTCCTAATTGCTACTCTTTTCTTACTCTTTGATCATTATTCCTTCATGGACACCTAATTATCGATTGGTACCTATAAGATACTAAATCCACCAATTAAAACATAAATATAAATTAATCTAAAATAAATCCACTTAAACGTAAACGTAGAGTGTTAATTCTACACTCCACTTTTGACCATGTTCGAGTCCGAATTTGGAAATTTGACGTTAGACAAGAACTGTAGCCAGCTGAAATAGCTTTTAATGCCGCCGGAACCAGTTGATTTGGAGTTCAGATGAGAAAGTTATGATGGACTTCGTGGACACTACCGAAGATATTGAGGGATCCTCTCTTCTAAATTGATTTTATTTTCCTAATTGCAACTCTTTTCTTACTCTTTGATCATTTTTTCTTCATGGACACCTAATTATCGATTTGTACCTATAAGGTACAAAATCCACAAATTAAAGAAGAAATATAAATTAATCCAAACAAAAATCTACGTAAACGTAAACGTAGGGTGTTATTTCTACACTCCACTGTATCTTTGTATCTAGTGTCTTTGCTGTTGTTTGGTTATGCGTATTAAAGTCCTAGTGTTGTAGTTCGTGTTTTTAAGAACGTTGTTGCAATTTGCACTTTTGCGCAGTTTTTTTACAAGTACGTTTATGCATGTCCAGTTGAGCGAGTGTGTTTGTGCATGTTTGTTGATTTGTATTAATGTCCTAGGATAGTAGTTTGTGTTTTCATGATCCTGTTTGTGAATGCACTTTTGCGTGAGTACTTTTGTGCATGCTTTTGTACGTTTACTTATGCGCGCGTATTTTCTAGCGAGTGTTTTTGTGCACGTTTCTTGATGCGCATTCATGTCCTCGAACTGTTGCACGTATTTTCATGATCGCTTTTGGAATCAAATTTTGACCATGTTCGAGTCCGAATTTGGAAATTTGACGTCAGACAGGAATTGCAGCCAACTGAAATAGCTTTCTAATGCCGCCGGAACCCTTTGATTTGCAGTCCGGATGAGAAAGTTATGCTTGACTTCGTGGACACTACCGAATATGTTATGGGATCCACTCTTCTAATTTGATTTTATTTTCCTAATTGCTACTCTTTTCTTACTCTTTGATCAATATTGCTTCATGGACACCTAATTATCGATTGGTACCTATAAGATACTAAATCCACCAATTAAAACATAAATATAAATTAATCTAAAATAAATCCACGTAGACGTAACCGTAGAGTGTTAATTCTACACTCCACTGTATATTTTGTATCTAGTGTTTTTGCTATTTGTTTGGTTATGCGTATTAAAGTCCTAGTGTTGCAGTTCGTGTTTTTAAGAAAGTTGTTGCGAATGCACTTTTGCGCATGTTTTTTTACATGTACGTTTGTGCATGTACATTTGAGCGAGTGTGTTTGTACATGTTTTTTGATTTGTATTAATGTCCTAGGATTGTAGTTTGTGTTTTCATGATCGTTTTTGCGAATGCACTTTTGCGTGAGTACTTTTGTGCATGCTTTTGTACTGTTACTTATGTGCGTGTCTTTTCTAGCGAGTGTTTTTGTGAACGTTTCTTGATGCGCATTCATGTCCTCGAACTGTAGCAACTCTTTTCATGATCGCTTTTGGAATCCAATTTTGACCATGTTCGAGTCCGAATTGGGAAATTTGACGTTAGACAGGAACTGTAGCCAGCTGAAATAGCTTTTGATGCCGCCGGAACCAGTTGATTTGGAGTTCGGATGAGAAAGTTATGCTGGACTTCGTGGACACTACCGAAGATATTGAGGGATCCTCTCTTCTAATTTGATTTTATTTTCCTAATTGCAACTCTTTTCTTACTCTTTGATCATTTTTGCTTCATGGACACCTAATTATCGATTTGTACCTATAAGATACTAAATCCACCAATTAAAAAGAAATATAAATTAATCGAAACAAAAATCTACGTAAACGTAAACGTAGGGTGTTATTTCTACATTCCACTGTATCTTTGTATTTAGTGTCTTTGATGTTGTTTGGTTCTGCGTATTAAAGTCCTAGTGTTGTAGTTCGTGTTTTTAAGAACGTTGTTGCAAATGCACTTTTGCGCAGTTTTTTTACATGTACGTTTGTGCACGTCCAGTTGAGCGAGTGTGTCTGTGCATGTTTGTTGATTTGTATTAATGTCCTAGGATAGTAGTTTGTGTTTTCATGATCTTGTTTGTGAATGCACTTTTGCGTGAGTACTTTTGTGCATGCTTTTGTATTGTTACTTATGTGCGTGTCTTTTCTAGCGAGTGCTTTTGTGAACGTTTCTTGATGCGCATTCATGTCCTCGAACTGTAGCAACTCTTTTCATGATCGCTTTTGGAATCCAATTTTGACCATGTTCGAGTCCGAATTTGGAAATTTGACGTTAGACAGGAACTGTAGCCAGCTGAAATAGCTTTTGATGCCGCCGGAACCAGTTGATTTGGAGTTCGGATGAGAAAGTTATGCTGGACTTCGTGGACACTACCGAAGATATTGAGGGATCCTCTCTTCTAATTTGATTTTATTTTCCTAATTGCAACTCTTTTCTTACTCTTTGATCATTTTTGCTGCATGGACACCTAATTATCGATTTGTACCTATAAGATACTAAATCCACCAATTAAAAAGAAATATAAATTAATCGAAACAAAAATCTACGTAAACGTAAACGTAGGGTGTTATTTCTACATTCCACTGTATCTTTGTATCTAGTGTCTTTGTTGTTGTTTGGTTATGCGTATTAAACTCCTAGTGTTGTAGTTCGTGTTCTTAAGAACGTTGTTGCAAATGTACTTTTGCGCAGTTTTTTTACAAGTACGTTTGTGCATGTCCAGTTGAGCGAGTGTGTTTGTGCATGTTTGTTGATTTGTATTAATGTCCTAGGATTGTATTTTATGTTTTCATGATCCTTTTTGTGAATGCACTTTTGCGTGAGTACTTTTGTGCATGCTTTTGTACGTTTACTTATGCGCGCGTATTTTCTAGCGAGTGTTTTTGTGCACGTTTCTTGATGCGCATTCATGTCCTCGAACTGTAGCACGTATTTTCATGATCGCTTTTGGAATCAAATTTTGACCATGTTCGAGTCCGAATTTGGAAATTTGACTTTAGACAGGAATTGTAGCCAACTGAAATAGCTTTCTTATGCCGCCGGAACCCTTTGATTTGCAGTCCGGATGAGAAAGTTATGCTTGACTTCGTGGACACTACCGAAGATGTTATGGGATCCACTCTTCTAATTTGATTTTATTTTCCTAATTGCGACTCTTTTCTTACTCTTTGATCAATATTGCTTCATGGACACCTAATTATCGATTGGTACCTATAAGATACTAAGTCCACCAATTAAAACATAAATATAAATTAATCTAAAATAGATCCACGTAAACATAACCGTAGAGTGTTAATTCTACACTCCACTGTATATTTTGTATCTAGTGTTTTCGCTATTTGTTTGGTTATGCGTATTAACGTCCTAGTGTTGCAGTTCGTGTTTTTAAGAAAGTTGTTGCGAATGCACTTTTGCGCATGTTTTTTTACATGTACGTTTGTGCATGTACATTTGAGCGCGTGTGTTTGTACATGTTTGTTGATTTGTATTAATGTCCTAGGATTGTAGTTTGTGTTTTCATGATCGTTTTTGCGAATGCACTTTTGCATGAGTACTTTTGTACATGATGTTGTACTTTTACTTATGTGTGTATCTTTTCAAGCGAGTGTTTTTGTGCACGTTTCTTGATGCACATTCATGTGCTTGAACTGTAGCACGTATTTTCATGATCACTTTTGGAATCAAATTTTGACCATGTTCGAGTCCGAATTTGTAAATTTGACATTAGGTAGGAATTGTAGCCAGATGAAATAGCTTTCTACTGCCTTCGGAACAAGTTGATTTGGAGTCCAGATGAGAAAGTTATTCTCGACTTCGTGGACACTACCAAAGATGTTGAGGGCTCCTCTCTTCTAATTTGATTTTATTTTCCTAATTGCAACTCTTTTCTTACTCTTTGATCATTTTTGCTTCATGGACACCTAATTATCGATTTGTACCTATAAGATACTAAATTTACCATTAAAAGTAGAAATATAAATTAATCCAAAAAAAATCCACGTAAATGTAAACGTAGAGTGTTATTTCTAAACTCCATTGTATCTTTTGTATCTAGTGTTTTTACTGGTTGTTTGGTTATGCGTATTAAAGTCATAGTTTTGTAGTTCGTGTTTTTAAGAACGTTGTTGCGAATGCACTTTTGCGCTTGTTTTTTTACATGTACGTTTGTCCATGTCCAGTTGAGCGAGTGTGTTTGTGCATGTTTTTTGATTTGTATTAATGTCCTAGGATTGTAGTTTGTGTTTTCATGATACGTTTTGCGAATGCACTTTTGCATGAGAACTTTTGTGCATGCATTTGTACTGTTACTTATGTGCGTATCTTTTCTAGCTAGTGTTTTTGTGCACGTTTCTTGATGCGCATTCATGTGCTCGAACTGTAGCACGTATTTTCATGATCACTTTTGGAATCCAATTTTGACCATGTTCGAGTCCGAATTTGGAAATATGACGATAGACCGGTATTGTAGTCAGCTGAAATAGCTTTTTAATGCTGCAAAAACCAGTTGATTTGGAGTCCAGATGAGAAAGTTATCCTCGACTTCGTGGACACTACCGAAGATGTTGAGGGATCCTCTCTTGTAATTTGATTTTATTTTCCTAATTGCAACTCTTTTCTTACTTTTTGATCATTTTTGCTTCATGGACACCTAATTATCGATTTATACCTATAAGATACTAAATCCACAAATTAAAACAGAAATATAAATTAATCCAAAAAAAATACCCGTACACGTAAACGTAGGGTGTTATTTCTACACTCCATTGTGTGTTTTGTATCTAGTGGTTTTGCAGTTGTTTGGTTATGCGTATTAAAGTCCTAGTGTTGTAGTTCGTGTTTTTAAGAACATTGTTGCGAATGCATTTTTGCGCATGTTTTTTTACATGTACGTTTGTGCATGTCGAGTTGAGCGAGTCTGTTTGTGCATGTTTTTTGATTTGTATTAATATCCTAGGATTGTAGTTTGTGTTATCATGATTCTTTTTGTGAATGCACTTTTGCATGAGTACTTTTGTGCATGTTATTGTACTTTTACTTATGTGCGTATCTTTTCTAGCGAGTGTGTTTGTGCACGTTTCTTGATGCGCATTCATGTCCTTGAACTGTAGCACGTATTTTCATGATCGCTTTTGGAATCCAATTTTGACCATGTTCGAGTCCGAATTTGGAAATTTGTCATTAGACAAGAATTGTAGCCAGTTGAAATAGCTTTGTAATGCCGCCGAAACTAGTTGATTAGGAGTTCCGATTCGAAAGTTATGCTCGACTTCGTGGACACTACCGAAGATGTTGAGGGATCCTCTTTTCTAATTTGATCTTATTTTTCTAATTGCAACTCTTTTCTTACACTTTGATCATTTTTGCTTCATGGACACGTAATTATCGACTTGTACCTATAAGATACTAAATCCACCAATTAAAACAGAAATATAAATTAATCCAAAAAAAAAATCCACGTAAACGTAAACGTAGAATGTTATTTCTACACTCGACTGTATGTTTTGTATCTAGTGTTTTTGCTGTTTCTTTGGTTATGCGTATTAAAGTTCTAGTGTTGTAGTCCGTGTTTTTAAGAACGTTGTGCTGAATGCACTTTTGCGCATGTTTTTTTACATGTACGTTTGTGCATGTCCATTTGAGCGAGTGTGTTTGTGCATGTTTGTTGATTTGTATTAATGTCCTAGGATTGTAGTTTGTGTTTTCATGATCCTCTTTGCGAATGCACGTTCGCGTGAGTACTTTTGTGCATGCTTTTGTACGTTTACTTATGCACGTATCTTTTCTAGCGAGTTTTTTTGTACACGTTTCTTCTGCGTTTTCATGTCCTCGAACTGTAGCACATATCTTCATGATCACTTTTGGAATCCAATTTTGTCCATGTTCGAGTCCGAATACAGAAATTTGAGGTTAGACAGGAATTGTAGCTAGCTGAAATAGCTTTCTAATGCTCCCGGAACCAGTTGATTTGGAGTCCGGATGAGAAAGTTATGCTCGACTTCGTGGACTCTACCGAAGATGTTGAGGGATCCTGTCTTCTTATTTGATTTTATTTACCTAATTGCAACTCTCTTCTTACTCTTTCATCATTTTTGCTTCATGGACACCTTATTATCGATTTTTACCTATAAGATACTAAATCCACCAATTAAAACAGAAATATAAATTAATCCCAAAAAAAATCCACTTAAGCAAAAACGCAGAGTGTTATTTCTACACTCCTATGTATCTTTGTATCTAGTGTTTTTGCTGTTGTTTGGTATCCTCATTATTGGCGTAACCCATCGACTAGGAACAAGGTTTAACAGTTACATTACATTGCTGAGTTATCTCACGATTCTCCTAGATCAACTCACAGTAATAGAGTAACTCGTTAGGACTATATCTATGCTACTTGCATGGGATAACAGATATAGAATGCCAAATAAGATATTTTATTATTACGAACGAAAAAATTATTGTTTTATTACAAGATAAAAGGAAAGACCACAGCCACAAGTTGGCTTGCCGGTCACCTACTCCAACGTTCTCCCACTTGACCTAAAGCCAAATACTCATAAATCTAAGTCCCATCGACTCTCGATGTTTCTCGTGGACTAATCCTGACAATGGCTTGGTGAAGGGATCTGCAATATTCTCCTCCGAGGTGACTCTGTCTATTTTGACTTCACCTCTCTCTATGATCTCTCGGATCACATGGAATTTTCTCAACACGTGCTTCGACTTCTGATGAGCTCTTGGTTCCTTAGCTTGCGCTACGGCTCCGTTGTTATCGCAGTACAGTTGTACTGGATCGCTAGCGTTCGAAAATACACCCAACTCTTGGATGAATTTCCTAATCCATGACCATTCCTTTGAAGCATATGATGCTGCAATATATTCAGCCTCGGTGGTGGAATCAGCCGTTGTTTGGAACTCTTCCAACACACGGCACCCCCGTTGACTTTGAATAGATACCCCGAGTTTGACTTGGAGTCATCCACGTGTGATTGAAAACTAGAATCCGTGAAGCCTTCTAATTTCAACTCGGTATCCCCATAGACCAAAAATAAATCTCGAGTTCTTCGCAAGTACTTGAGAATGTCCTTCACAGCCTTCCAATGGGCTGGGCCGGGGTCGGACTGATATCTGCTTGTGACGCTCACAGCATATGCAATATCAGGTCGTGTACATAGCATGCCATACATTATGCTTCCTATAGCTGATGCATAAGGTGTCCTTTTCATCTCCTCGATTTCCTTTTGCGTTTGAGGACGCATGGATTTCGAGGGACAAACCCCATGGGACATTGGCAAGAATCCCTTCTTGGATTCTTCAATGCTAAACCGTTTAAGAATGGTGTCTATGTAGATGGATTGGGACAAGCCAAGTAATCTCCTCGATCTATCTCTATAGATCCGTATTCCCAATACGTAGGATGCTTCTCCCAAATCATTCATCGAGAAACGTGTGGATAACCATACTTTAGTTGACTGTAACATCCCTACATCATTCCCCATGAGTAGTATGTCATCAACATAAAGTACAAGGAAAGTCACTGCACTCCCACTAACCTTCTTGTAGACACAAGGTTCCTCCGGGTTTTTCACAAATTCAAACTCTTTGATAGTTGTGTCGAACCTTTTGTTCCAACTACGTGATGCTTGTTTCAATCCATAAATAGATCGCTGGAGTTTGCCAACCTTTTGCTCATCTCCAGAAGATATGAAGCCTTCCGGCTGCGCCATGTAAATTTCTTCCTCAATGTCCCCATTAAGGAAAGCGGTCTTCACATCCATTTGCCATATCTCGTAGTCATACCACGCAGAGATGGCCAGCAAAATCCTAATGGACTTAAGCATAGCAACTGTAGAGAAGGTTTCCTCATAGTCAACTCCTTGCTTTTGAGTATAACCCTTCGCTACCAATCTAGCCTTGTAGGTCGATACCTTTCCATCTACTCCAATTTTTTTCTTATAGATCCACTTGCAGCCTATGGGAACGATTCCCTCGGGTGGATCTACCAAGGTCCATACCTTTTTGGAGTACATAGAGTCCATTTTGGATTTCATTGCATTAGGCCATTATCTGATTGTTGTGCTTGAACTTCAGATTGTGGTTCTCGAGGTATGTGGAAACGCATATTGATCGTTTGTTAAATCTTATTAGCTCATCGGAAGTTTTAGGTTATGATCGTTTGTGATTCCTACAACTATGTTCTCTAGGTATGTGGAACGCATATTGATCCTAAGAGAGACATACGATCATCATCGTACTTAATCACAATTATTCATCTCATGAATTAATTAATAAATACGATTAATTGCAAATATAATTAACGGACTTCCTTCATTCATAAATCATTCAAATAAGAATGAAGTCCATTAATTATTTGCCATCTAATTTGTGTTCCATTAATTAAACTAATTTAACGATTAAATTAAATAATTAATCTAACTCTATTCTTTGAATTCAAATTAAATTAATGGATCAATTATCTAATTGGGTTTAATTGATAAATAATTTCAAAAATTAAAAATCAATTAATTTTAATATTAATTTCAGAAAATCAAATATTTTTTTTTTTTTTTTTTGTTGTTGCTGACCGGACCGGTCGGACCGGTCCGACCGGACCGGTTCGGTCAGCTGAAAAACAGCAGCAAAAAAAAAATCGAATTTTTCAAAATTAAATTTTTAATATTTTTTGAAATATTCAAAATATTTAATTAATATTAAACCACCCAATTTGATAACACCAAAAATTCAACAATTCAACAAATCGAAGCATGCTTTCGAAAGCGATAAATACGTTGACAAATAAACGATTAACCCGTGGCTCTGATACCACTGTTGGGGATCGTGCATGTATACGCAGCGGAATTTAAAATTTTTAGATCGAACTAGTTTCGATTACATGCAAAACTAATCACATAGTCAACGTACCTTAACGCTTCCGCCATACATATGGTAATTATCGATTGAATTGAAAAACACGTAAAACCGAAAATTACGAAACATGCTTATTCATCATTCAATAAAATTGAAACACGTAATCACATATTACTCATGCTCGTAAATTAAAAATCATACAAACATGTTCGAATCGAATTACGAAAGTCCCGATTTAATTACCTCTTGTAGCGTGAGATTTCGACGGATCGAAATCCAAACTTAAACACGTACAAGCTGCTTTATACCACTCCTAGGGGCTGCAGGAACACCACCAAACGGCAGCTGGTCCGAAGGTGAGGCGACGGCGGCGCGTGTGTGTCAGCGGCGGCGGCGCGTGGGCGGTGCAGCGGCGGTGTGGCAATTCCGTCGGGGCAGCAGCTCCTCTCCAATTAGGTTTCACCTCGAATAAACGGATCTCCCCCTACTGTAGCACTAGATACAGAGGGGTTAGATAACAAAGGGAATACGATAGAAAAAGGAGAGGAAAAAACCGGCGGATTCCGGCGGTGATCGGCGCCGGAGCAGCGGGGCAGCAGCGGCCGAGAGGCTGGACGGCTAGGGCTGGACGGCTAGGGTTTTGGTGTGTTAAAAATCTGTTCTCAAACTCTTGTTTGAGGTCTATTTATACTTAGGGTTTTCAACCCTAGCGGGCTTAAGTCATTGGGATTGACCCACTGATGCATTAAGCCCATTCCCTCGTCGGCCTCGTTTCTAATAAACGATCGTCCACAAAATTATATTTGTGACGAGCTCAAAGTCCTCATCGATACGAGTGCCTCTTCGAAATTTCCAATTTCCAAAATTGGAAACTTCCACTTTAGTAGACCTGCTAAATTGGGAAACTTCTCAATTTAGAAAGTTCACTAATTTCCGCGTATCTCTTTCTCTACGTTTATTCCGACTCGTAATCCACAATCACGAATCTTGGACTCAATCATATTGACCTCCAACTTTGCAAAGATTAACATATTAACCTATGCTCATTGTTATCAAGGATCCATGTTACACGAGAAGTGTGACCCTCAATGGTTCAGGTGTATGCTAGCCGTGGGCTCACAACTCTTTGTGATTCGAACAACACATTGTTCTTATACGAACTCCTCCCAAGAGTCCTGATTAGAGTAAAACTCATTTTACCTAATCCCCGATCAAATCGGTGCCCAACGAATCAAGATTGGCGTCTAGCAACTACGCATCATGATTCCCTAGATACAAGTGAAGTGCCTGCAAGAACCTTATGATATAGTTAGCGTACAATACGATCCTTTCGCAGCACATGTCCCGATTGAACTAGAGGCATTGGTTCACCGAGACCTCTTATAAAGTTCAATAACCGTGCGAACGTTCTAGGTATTATAAATCCGTTCGTGTGCGACTTAGGGAAACACATTTCCCTAATCACCCCACTATCAACTCTGGCCAGAGATTCCATGGATTATAAACCGTCAGAACACACAGGACATCCATGACTACTCAAGCGCTCGAATCCCCTACTACAATACACAGACTTCACACTAGATTTCGGATTGCACAAACGTTGGCCCTTGGTGTGGTCCGCGGTGGGACTCAGGGACTAGTCACGATACAATCGGTCCTCTAGTGAAGTCACAGTGATGTCTGGGTCTTAAGGACTAATGGTGTACAACTATATCTTAGAAACCTATTACTCGGTGAATGAGAACCACTTATAGATTTCTAGGGCGAGGGAGTTCAGTGAACTCATCCAGTATGAGCACCCACTCAAGTATGCCGATGTCACAACACCGAGGACTGATGAGACGCAGTACACATACACTAAGTGCTAGTCTCACAAGGGAAAGGCCGGTATCCTCATTATTGGCGTAACCCATCGACTAGGAACAAGGTTTAACAGTTACATTACATTGCTGAGTTATCTCACGATTCTACTAGATCAACTCACAGTAGTAGAGTAACTCGTTAGGACTATATCTATGCTGCTTGCATGGGATAACAGATATAGAATGCCAAATGAAATATTTTATTATTACGAACGAAAAACGATTGTTTTATTACAAGATAAAAGGAAAGATCACAGCCACAAGTTGGCTTGTTGGTCACGTACTCCAACAAATAATCCGGGTTAATTGCTTGCATAATTGAAGGAATTGGGGTAGTAATAATCACATAGGGGGAAGAATAAAATCTTAGGCTCGCTTATCTTGATTAAATCTTCGTTTTATTTGCTTTCTTGTTTCTACTTGCTTTTTAATTTAGTTTAATTTAGTTAATTATCTCTAAAAGTCGACTGTGTAGGGTGGGCTTGATAATAATTGCTAGAATTTAGCGTCTAGGATTAAGTAATTAATATTCCATGTGGGTTCGATATCCGGACTTAATTGTCCACTATATTACTTGTACGATACGTGCACTTGCGTGTAGGTTTTCGGCCAACAAGTTTTTGGCGCCGTTGCCGGGGATTATTTTAATTATTTATTTTATTCTAGCTCTAGATTTGAACAATTTTCACGATTCACCCATTTAATTTTCGTTTTATTTTATTTTTGTTTTAGGTACGTTGTATGCGCAGGAGACTCGATCTCGCTAGAGAACCGTTTGATCCCGAAATCGAACGCACTTTTCGAGCCGCTAGGAGACTTCAACGCGCAAATAATATAATGGAGGACGAAGAACGCAGGGCCGCGCGTAATTTACTCGAGGCCAACGAAAACCAAGTGCAAGACCCTCCCCCTCAACTTCCAGCACAGCCAGCAGTTCGTCCACGAGCACTTCAAGATTACATAATCCCACCTCTAGACGGATTCCGCCCGAGCATCCAATATCCACCCATTGAGGCGCATAATTTTGAGATCAAGCAAGGCCTTTTGACGATGCTCCAAAATAACGGGCTATTTAGTGGGTTGGCAGGTGAAGATCCCCATCTTCACATTGTCAATTTTCTAGATACCTATAATTCCCACCGTCAAAACGGCGTTTCCCAAGAGGCGCTTCAATTAATTCTCTTCAAGCACTCCCTACAAGGAAGAGCTCGCCAGTGGTTGATGTCCCAAGCCCCCCACTCTATCTCGTCGTGGCCTCAACTCCTCAATCTTTTCATGAAAGTCTATAGCTCACCCGAGAAGGACGAGAGAACCCGACGAGAAATTCACAATTTTTTCCAAGAGCAAGGGGAGCAATTATACGAGGCATGGGAGAGATTTAAAACTCTTTTGCGGCAGTGTCCAACACATGGAGTCGAACAATGGCGGCAAATCCACATCTTCTACCAAGGGATTAACGAGAATGCACGAACGGTCTTAGATGCATCAACCGGGGGGAATTTTATGAGTCAATCGATACCGGACGCATTTATCAAGTTAGATCAAATTGCTCAAAATCGATTTGCCAAGTCAAGCGAGAGGACGGTTAGTGGAGCCAAGAAAGTTCCCGGAGTGTTGGAGTTAGATGCAATTACAGCTCTTCAAGCGCAAGTGACCCAAATTGCTCAACAAAATCAACTCCTACTACAACACATCAAAGCAAATCCACCACAACAAGTCCAAGCCGTTGAGTCTCCATGTTGTGAAATTTGCGGTGGAAATCACTACACGCTCCAATGCCAACAAGATGTGGAGTCGCTCAACTACGTCAACAATGCGCCTTGCCAATTCCAAAATCAAGGGTGGAGATCACAAGGGCAATATGGAGGAAATCAACAAGGCCAAGGGTATCAAAGACCTCAAGGTAAATTCCAAAATCAAACCCCTCCTCAACAAAGCTATCAAGGCAACAATCCACTGGCCCAAAAATCAAGCACGGAGGAGATATTGGCCCAATTCATGACTGCTACCCAAGCTTCGCTGCGGAACTTAGAAAATAAATTCGCTCAATTTGCTTTGAATCAAGAGAACCGTCCGTAAGGAGCATTGCCATCAAACACGGAGGACCCAAGAAAAAGGCAAAACGAGCAAGTACAAGCGGTGAGCCTACGTAACGGACGACAATTGGAAGAAGCCCCGAGAAAAGAGACAAATATTGGAAAAACAAAAGCGACCGAGGCGGCGGAAGAGGACAAAAACGTTCAAGGCGAAACTTCAAGGGCGAAGGTTACACCGGCTCCTCCCATCCCATACCCACAAAGGTTCCAACCACCGAAGTTAAATGCCGAATACCAAAGCTTTGTTGACAAGATGAAGGAAATCCGTATCAATATCCCACTTATCGAAGCACTCCAACAAATGCCAAAGTGGGTGAAGTTTGTCAAAGAACTCGTAACAAAGGGACGAAAATTGCAAGGAAACGAGATGATTCAACTCACCGAACAGTGTAGTGCAATCCTTACGAGACCTCTCCCTCAAAAACTCGGCGACCCAGGTAAGTTTACTATCCCTTGTACAATAGGAGATAAATTTTTTCGATCACTCATTCATTTAGGGGCTAGCATCAACCTTATGCCTTTTTCTACATATAAGAGTCTTGGGTTGGGGGAAATTGAACCAACGGCTATAACACTCCAATTAGCCGATAGGTCTCTAGTCTACCCAAAGGGGGTTTTAGGAGATGTCTTAGTGAAGGTTGACGAATTTATTCTTCCTGCTGATTTTGTGATTCTTGATATGGATGAAGATAGAGAAATCCGAATTATTTTGGGAAGGCCGTTTTTAGCTACTTCACGTACTGTTATTGATTGTGCTAGTGGGGATCTCACCATGACGGTGCATGACCAAACTATTAAATTTAACGTTTTTAATGCAATTAAGCGGCCGCACAATTCTAATGAGTGTTTTTCTATCGATTTAGTGGAGTCTTGTTCTTTTGAAAATTTTGATTCGTTACACTTGGATTCTTTGGAGGCATCTTTGGTTGTAGGTAACGACTGTGGAGATGAAAGAGTGGAGGAGCAAATTTGTTGGTTAGATTCCGGTGATTTTCTCACCCGGCAAAAGTTTGAAAGTTTGGATTTGGCCACCCTTACCACCCCCAAGGCATTCAAAACATCATTGGAGGAACCACCATAGCTTGAGATGAAAGAATTACCCGGACACCTCAAATATGCCTACCTCGGTAAGAATGACACTTTGCCGGTAATTATCTCACAATCTCTATCTACTTTGCAGGAACAAAGGCTATTGGAAGTACTGCGGGAACACAAGACGGCGCTTGGATGGAAAATTGCGGATATCAAGGGAATTAGCCCTTCATTTTGTATGCACAAAATCAGCTTGGATGATCAACAACATCCGTCAGTAGAGCAGCAAAGGCGTCTCAACCCCATCATGAAAGAGGTAGTCAAGAAGGAAATTCTCAAGTGGCTCGACGCAGGTATTGTTTATCCGATTTCTTATAGCGCATGGGTAAGCCCCGTTCAATGTGTTCCTAAGAAAGGAGGTATGACAGTTATCCGTAATGCAAATAATGAATTAATTCCATCTAGAACCACAACGGGTTGGCGAATTTGCATGGACTATAGGAAATTAAATAAAGCCACTAAAAAGGATCAATTTCCTTTACCTTTTATTGATCAAATGCTTGATAGATTGGCAGGTAAAGAATTTTATTGTTTTTTAGATGGATATTCGGGATATAATCAAATAGCCATTGCACCGGATGATCAACACAAAACCACATTTACATGCCCTTATGATACTTTTGCATTTAGACGCATGCCTTTTGGTTTATGTAATGCACCCGCTACTTTTCAGCGGTGCATGATGGCTATTTTCACCGATATGGTAGAGAACGGTTTAGAAGTATTTATGGATGACTTCTCTATTTTCGGTGATACCTTTGACACTTGCCTTTGCATGTTGGCTAAGGTTTTGCGCAGGTGTGAAGAAACCAACTTGGTGCTAAATTGGGAGAAGTGCCACTTCATGGTGCACGAAGGAATTGTGCTTGGGCATAAAATCTCGCGAGAAGGCTTGGAAGTGGACAAAGCAATAATCTCCACAATTGAAAATCTTCCGTCACCTATTTCGGTCAAAGGCATTAGGATTTTTCTTGGACATGCGGGCTTTTATCGGCGTTTTATCAAAGATTTTTCAAAAGTTGCCAAGCCCCTTTGTAACCTACTCGAGAAGGAGACAAAATTCAATTTTGATGGTGAGTGTCTTCAAGCTTTCAACGAGCTTAAGCAAAGGTTAGTATCCGCTCCTATTATTTGTGTACCGAATTGGGATGAACTGTTTGAGCTTATGTGCGATGCTAGTGATTTTGCGGTTGGCGCCGTTTTAGGTCAAAGGAAAGAGAAAATTTTTCGATCAATTTATTATGCTAGTAAAACTCTTAATGATGCACAATTAAATTACACCACTACGGAAAAAGAGTTATTAGCTGTTGTTTTTGCTTTCGAAAAATTTCGCTCTTACTTGTTAGGACCTAAAGTTGTTGCTTTCACTGATCACGCTGCCCTCAAATATTTGTTCACTAAAAAGGATGCAAAACCTAGACTCATTAGGTGGATTTTAATGTTGCAAGAATTTGATATTGAAATTCGTGATCGAAAGGGTAGTGAAAATCAAATAGCCGATCATCTATCTCATCTTGAGAAAGATGTAGACGAAAGCGATAGAATTTGCATTAATGAAAATTTCCCTGATGAACAGTTGCTTGCTTTTGATAATAAGGTACCTTGGTTTGCCGATTATGTAAATTATTTGGTTAGTCAAGTGCTTCCACCAAATCTCAATTATCATCAAAAGAGGAAATTTTTGCATGATGTAAAATTTTATTTTTGGGAAAAGCCTTTTCTTTTTAGACAATGCAGTGATTTGTTGGTGCGAAGATGTGTCCCGGAACATGAGCAGCAAGACATACTCTTTCACTGCCATGGTTCGGATTATGGAGGACATTATGGGGGCGAAAGAACAGCACGTAAGGTTCTTCAATCAGGTTTTTTTTGGCCCACTCTTTTTAAAGATTCGTATAAATTTGCTATTACTTGTGATCGGTGCCAACGCACGGGCAATATTTCGGCTCGCCATGAACTCCCATTGAACACGATGATCGAAGTCGAGCCTTTTGATGTTTGGGGTATTGACTTTATGGGACCTTTTGTCCCTTCATTCAATAATCAATACATCTTAGTGGCCGTCGATTACGTTACTAAGTGGGTGGAGGCAATAGCCACCCCTACTAATGATGCATTTGTAGTGTGTGTTTTCTTGAAGAAACAGATTTTCACTAGGTTTGGAGCACCACGGGCAATTATTAGTGATGGTGGATCGCATTTCGTGAATAAGCAATTTGAGAACTTGATGGGCATATATGGTGTAAAGCACAAGGTTGCACTCGCGTATCATCCACAAACGAATGGGCAAGCCGAAGTTACGAACCGCGAAATCAAGAATATCTTGGAAAAAGTGGTAGGCCCAACAAGAAAGGATTGGTCGAAAAAACTCGATGATGCACTATGGGCATATCGCACAACTTTTAAAACGCCATTGGGAATGACCCCTTACCGTGCGGTGTTCGGTAAAGCATGCCACTTACCGTTAGAGTTGGAGCATTGTTCTTATTGGGCGCTAAAAAAGATGAATTTCGATTACAAGGAATGCAAAGAAAGAAGGCTATTGCAACTCAACGAGTTGGACGAATTACGAGAGCAAGCGTACGAGAGCAATTGGTTATACAAAGGAAAAGTCAAAAGGTGGCACGACAACAACATCTTGCACCGTCAATTTCAAAAAGGGCAAGAAGTTCTCTTGTTCAATTCACGGCTTTGGTTATTCTCGGGAAAGCTTAAATCAAGATGGTCGGGGCCGTTCATCGTTCAACATGTCTTTCCACATGGAGCTATAGAAATCAAGGACCGTGAATCGGAACGAGTATTCAAAGTAAATGGAAATCGACTCAAACACTGTTGGGGAGATGGTGGCGAACGTCAAGTGGCCTTGGTCACCTTTGCTTAACGAGAAAGAAGCAACATCCGGCTGAAGACTTTAAACTTAGCGCTTCTCGGGAGGCAACCCGAGCTTTATTGTTTTTCGTATTTTTCTTTAATTTTTCGTTTCGTTTTTAGTATCATAAGTATGCATTCTAATTTCTTATTTGAATTTTACTTTTCAGGGTCGAAAACGTGATCGAGGGTCGAGTCGGGCGTCCGAAAAAAAAAAAAAAAGGACTAAGGGTTGAGACGGCCGTCCGAAAATTGGTTATAAAACCGGGACAGCCGTCCCGGAACCAGAGAAGACCGGTAATTTCCGGACGGCCGTCCCAAAAATGGGCATAAAACCCGGACGGCCGTCCCGGAAACAGAGAGGGCCGATAATTCTCGGACGGCCGTCCGAGAAATAGGCATAAAAAACAACATGTTCGAGGGCCATATGTATGACGTGATGTTCACCAACCAGTTATACCTTATCCTGATAAAGAGGTAGCTCGTGATGAAAATTTTTGTGTGAATGCTACAAAATCAAGGAAGGAGAGTATGGGACGAGGGTCAGGATTGGATAGATCGAGCCGAGGATATTTTGGTGAAGAAAGAGATGGAGTTTATGAAAACCGTAGCTCAGTGATCCCGAGGCGTATATTCAATGGGAAAGAAAGGTTGAGCACGTATTCGATTGTGATTATTATTCCGAAAAGAAGAAAGTGAAGCTGGCCGTCGAAGCGTTCATTGACTATGCAATGAGTTGGTGGGACCAATTTGTCTTAACTAGGCGGCGTTGTGATGAACCACCAATTGATGATTGGGAGTCCATGAAGGCAGCTATGAGAAAGAGGTTCGTTCCTGCCCATTATTATAGGGAATTGAAGATGCAAAGCTTGAGGCAAGTTACTACGTCAAAAGAACGGAGTTCGCCGAAGTGGGAATCGCAAAGTAGTTATGCAGCGAGCATGGTGCAAAAGCCTAAAAGACATAAATAAAAAACCGAGCAGCAATTCAAGACTAAGAGAGGAGAGCGTCCGAGCAAGAAATTCGTGAACTTGTCGTCCAACTTTGAGGATGATTCTACAGAGGAGAAAAAGATCATTTACGTGTCACCATCTTAGAGGAATGATAACCTTGAAATTCCCATGGAGGAAAATGTTCTAGACATCGTTGAAAGCATTGGTGCAAAAATTGAAGTGATGCAAGACGATATTGTTGAGTTGCAGCCCAAGGAGGATCAAAAGTGCAAAACTGCCCCACCACTCGAAGAAAACATTGAAGATTCGGATTCGAGGACGAATCCTTTTGAAGAGATGGAGAATGATATGAGCCAGCCATGCACCGGAGTTAATGCCGAGCTAAGCAAAGTGCAAACTCTCAGTGTGAATGTTGATGAGATGGCGGTGCCTAGAGAGATGCTTCAATCATTCTCTATACAGAGGTTGAACGCATGGACCTTCAAGCTACAAAATACTCGCGTTCATATCCACTTCAATGGATGCTAGATAGTGTGTTTGGCGATGTGGTGCAGAGATGTGTAAGTTTGCTACCGAACAGAGAGATCGATTATGAGATCGATTTTGTTTATACTCCTTGTGATATTTGTCCGGATTCGAGGACGAATCCTTTTAAAGAGGGGGAGTATGATACGATCCCCACAAGCTCAAAGATGAAGAATTGGAAAAAGAGAAAACGAGTTCTTGTAAGGTAAGGATTTGCTTTTTTATTTATTTCTTTATTATAGTTTAGGTAGGAGTCCTTTTTCCTTGTGAAAAAGGAGCCTTTTTAGATCTTATAAATAGGTTGCCAATTTGGCTTATTTCACGGGACGAATTTTGACGATTTAGTTGAGAATATTCTCTTTGGTTCTTTAAGAACTCTTCGAACATATCGGTGGATTCTGTTTGTTCACCCGACTTATCAATCGATCTTTCACAATCGATTGTGACGTCTTCACATACCAAGGTTCTTGCCTCTTTATAGACAACGGGTCGCGGTTCCACCCTTTGAATCTTTGTATTTGGATGTTTTCGATCTGGCTTCCGCGTAGGGTAACAAGTTCTACGGGTTCGTATCACACTCGCTAGAAAAGATACACACACAAGTAAAAGTACATAAGCATGCACAAAAGTACTCACGCAAAAGTGCATTCGCAAAAACAATCATGAAAACACAAACTACAATCCTATGACATTAATACAAATCAACAAACATGCACAAACACACTCGCTCAAATGGACATGCACAAATGTACATGTAAAAAAACATCACAAAAGTGCATTCGCAGCAACGTTCTTTAAAACACGAACTACAACACTAGGACATTAATACGCATAACCAAACCACATCAAAAACACTACATACAAAAGATACAGTGGAGTGTAGAAATAACACTCTACGTTTACGTTTACGTGGATTTTTTTTGGATTATTTTATATTTCTGTTTTAATTGGTGGATTTAATATCTTATAGGTACAAATAGAAAATTAGGTGTCCATGAAGCAAAAATTATCAAAGAATAAGAAAAGAGTTGCAACTAGGAAAATAAAATCAAACTAGAAGAGAGAATTCCTGAACATCTTTGGTAGTGTCCACTAAGTCGAGCATAACTTACTCATCCCACTCCAAATGAACTGGTTCTGGCGGCATTAGACCGCTATTCTTGCTGGTTACAATTCCTGTCTAACGTCAACTTTCCATATTCGGACTCGAACATGGTCAAAAATTGGAGTCCAAAAGCAATCATGAAAATACGTGCTACAGTTCGAGGACATGAATGTGCATCAAGAAACGTGCACAAAAACACTCTCTAGAAAAGATACACACATAAGTAAAAGTACATAAGCATGCACAAAAGTACTCACGCAAAAGTGCATTCGTAAAAAGGATCATGAAAACACAAACTACAATCCTAGGACATTAATACAAATGAACATACATGCACAAAAACACTCGCTAAAATGGACATGCACAAACGTACATGTAAAACATGCGCAAAAGTGCATTCGCATCAACGTTCTTAAAAACACGAACTACAACTCTAGGACTTTAATACACATAACCAAACAACAACAAAAACACTAGATACAAAAGACACAGCGGAGTGTAGAAAATAACACTTTATGTTTACGTTTACGTGGATTCGTTTTTGGATTAATTTATGTTTCTCTTTTAATTGGTGCATTTAGTATCTTATAGGTACAAATAGAAAATTAGGTGTCCATGAATCAAAAATGATCAAAGAGTAAGAAAAGAGTTGCAATTAGGAAAATAAAATCAAATTAGAAGAGAGGATCCCTCAACATCTTTGGTAGTGTCCACAAAGTCGAGCATTACTTTCTCATCCAGACTCCAAATCAACTGGTTCAGGCGGCATAAGAAAGCTATTTAAGCTGGCTACAATTGCTGTCTAACGTCAAATTTTCAAATTCGGACTCGAACATGGTCAAAATTAGAGTCCAAAAGCGATCATGAAAATACGTGCTACAGTTCGAGGACATGAATGCGCATCAAGAAACGTGCACAAAAATACTCGCTAGAAAAGATACACATATAAGTAAAAGTACATAAGCATGCATAAAAGTACTCACGCAAAAGTGCATTCACAAAAAGGATCATGAAAACACAAACTACAATCCTAGGACATTAATACAAATCAACAAACATGCACAAACACACTCGCTCAAATGGACATGCACAAACGTACATGTAAAAAAACACGCGCAAATGTGCATTCGCAGCAACGTTCTTAAAAACACGAACTAGATTTTGTTTCCTATCCTTGGGATCCTTGAATATCTTGTCTTCTATTCCATATTTACTTCCTTCCTACACTCTTTTGTTTCCTATAATATTAATTTCGAAATTCAAACAAAATAAATTACTCGTGACTATCCAAAGGTCATTAAATTCTGCTTATATTCTATTTCGATTCAAGCTCATCGTTCATCTTCTATATCAATTCCTGATAATTCGCGGTGAACTGTTGCTGAAAATTCTGATATTTGTTTGGTGAGTTTGATTGGGACTATTGAGAATTTGAGAGGAAAAAGGCAAGAGTGGTGAGTTCATCAAAGGGTAAATGCCAAAATTGATTGTGTGCAAACACGAGTGAACTTGAGCGATATCCTTTTATTGAGTGAAACACGTAAGGGAGTGTTGTGTGAGGTTTTGGGGATCGTGCATGTATACGCAGCGGAATTTAATTTTTTTAGATCGAACTAGTTTCGATTACATGCATAAACTAATCACATAGTCAACGTACCTTAACGCTTCCGCTATACATATGGTAATTATCGATTTTATTAAAAACATGTAAAACCGAAAATTATAAAACATGCTTCTTCATCATACAATAAATCGAAACACGTAATCACATATTACTCATGCTCATGAATTAAAAATCATACAAACATGCTCGAATTAATTTACGAAAGTTTCGATTTAATTACCTCTTGTAGCGTGAGATTTCGACGAATCGAAAACTAGAACCAAACACGTACAAGCTGCAAATTACCAATCCTCGGGGCTGCAACTCACGGCTGGAGCAAACTGATCCAGCAAGCAGCGGTCGGCGGCACGTGGACGCAGCGGCGGCGGCGCGTGCGGCGGTGCGTGGATTCCGTCGGGGCAGGAGCTCCTCTCCAATTAGGTTTTACCTCGTATTTTTGACCCACTCGAACTACAGCACTAGATGTAAACTAGTTAGATAAACAACAAGAATAAACGATGGAGTAGAGAGGAGAAAACCGGCGGTTTCCGGCAGTGATCGGCGGCGGCGCGGCGGGGCAGCAACGGCCGAGAGGGATGAGTGGCTAGGGCTTGGGCGGCTAGGGTTTTGGTGCAAAAAATCTGATCTCAAACTCTTGTTTGAGGTCTATTTACACTTAGGGTTTTCAACCCTAGTAGGTTTAAGTCATTGGGCTCGACCCACTGATGCATTAAGCCTATTCCCTCGTCGGCCTCGTTTCTAATAAATGATCGTTCACAAAATAATAAAAAAATTATATTTGTGCCGAGCTCAAAGTCCTCGTCGATACGAGTGCCTCTCCGAAATTTCCAATTCCCAAAATTGGAAACTTCCACTTCAGTGGACTTGCTAAATCGGGAAACTTCCAAATTTAGAAAGTTCACTAAATTCCGCATTTCTCTCTTTCTCCACGTTTATTCCGATTTGCCATTCTCAATTACGAATCTTGGATTCAATCATATCAACATCCAATCGTTCAAAGATTAATATATTAATCTATGCTTGTTGTTATCAAGGATCTATATTACACGAGAAGTGTGAGCCTCAATGGTTCAGGTGTATGCTAGACGTGGGCTCACAACTCTTTGTGATTCGAACAACACATTATTCTTATACGAACTCCTCCCAAGAGTCCCGATTAGAGTAAAACTCATCTTACCTAATCCCTGATCAAATCGATGCCCAACGAATCAAGATTGGCATCTAGCAACTACGCATCATGATTCCCTAGATACAAGTGAAGTGCCTGCAAGAACCTTATGATACAGTTAGCGTACAGTACGATCCTTTCGCAGCACATGTCCCGATTGAACTAGAGGCATTGGATCACCGAGACCTCTTATAAAGTTCAATAACCGTGCCAACGTTCTATGTATTATAAATCCGTTCGTGTGCCACTTAGGGAAACACATTTCCTTAATCACCCCACTATCAACTCTAGCCAGAGATTCCTTTGATTATAAACCATCAGAACACACAGGACATCCATAACTACTCAAGCGCTCGAATCCCCTACTACAATGCACAGACTTCACACTAGATTTCGGATTGCACGAACGTTGGCCCTTGGAGTGGTCCGCTGTGGGACTCAGGGACAGGTCACGATACAATGGGTCCTCTAGTGAAGTCACGGTGATGTCTGGGTCTTAAGGACTAATGGTGTACAACTATATCTTAGAAACCTATTACTCGATGAATGAGAACGACTTGTAGATTTCTTGGGCGAGGGAGTTCAGTGAACTCATCCAGTATGAGCACCCACTCAAGTATGCTGATGTCAGAACACCGAGGACTGATGAGATGTAGTACACATACACTAAGTGCTAGTCTCAAAAGGGAAAGGCCGGTATCCTCATTATTGGCGTAACCCATCGACTAGGAACAAGGTTTAACAGTTACATTACATTGCTGAGTTATCTCACGATTCTACTAGATCAACTCACAGTAATAGAGTAACTCGTTAGGACTATATCTATGCTGCTTGCATGGGATAAGAGATATAGAATGCCAAATGTAATATTTTATTATTACGAACGAAAAATGATTGTTTTATTACATGGAAAAAGAGAAGGACCACAACCACAAGTTGGCTTGTTGGTCACCTACTGTAACATGAGGTCCATATTTTCTTTCTAACATTGATTTGCATGAATCATGTAAACAATCAAACATATTTTGAAGACACACATAGGGAGGTTGATCCAAAGTTTATGATGGAGGCGTTGATGAGTGAGATGAAGAGATTCGTGAGGGAAGAGATGGAGCAGATTCATGAGCGGATGGATCAAATGGAAAACTCACGGTAAGAGTTTCCCCAAACCACTCCTAATGTGCGAAGGATAGGACAAGCTCCACCTAGAGAGGCTACGGCAGAAGAGGATGAGTATTCCAGTGATGACTTCGATGACCAACATTCCGTTGCTGTAAATCGAAGGTTTGGAGCAAGGGTTCGCGATGCTCGAAACCGTGAGGATAAAAATTTGGGAAACATAAAGGTGAATATACCATTGTTTCACGGCAGAAACGATCCTGAAGCTTACATTGAGTGGGAGCGAAAGATGGAGCTGTTGTTTGATTGTCACAATTACTCGGAACACAACAAGGTGAAGTTGGCAGCGATTGAATTCTCCGTTTATGCCATCATTTGGTGGGATCAATTGGTGCTGAGTAGGAGGAGAAATAGGGAGAATCTAGTGGCAACTTGGGACGAGATGAAAACCCTAATGAGAAAGCGGTTCGTGCCAAGCTACTACTTCCGAGAGTTGTATCAAAAGCTACAGAATTTGAATCAAGGAAATCGGAGTGTTGAAGAGTACTTTAAGGAGATGGAAATTTAAATGATCCGAGTAAATATTTAGGAGGATCGGGAGGCTACTATGGAAAGGTTCTTGGCAGGGCTGAATAGAGAGATTTCTAACGTAGTGGAGTTGCAACACTATGTTGAGATGGAAGACATGGTACACATGGCCATCAAGATTGAGAATGAGCTCAAGCGGAGGGGTAACAATCCACGATCAGCCCCTAGTTCGAATTCATCTTGGAGGCATAATGTTGTTAGCAGAGATGAGAAGCCGGCTATGACTAAACCCAAATTCGAGCCAAAGCAAAACACTACCAACAATGCAGTCCAAGGTAAAATCGATTCTAATACAACTCGGAATAGTGATATAGAGTGTTTTAAATGCCATGGCAGGGGTCATAAAGCAAACCAATGTCCAAACAAGAAAGTTATGCTGCTGCGTGATGATGGTGGGTTTGAGACCGAAGAAGATGAGGATTCCACACCACCACTAGAGGATGATGGAGAATAAGAATATGCAGCACATGGTGAACTGTTGGTTGCAAGGAGAGCTCTAAACGTGCAAGAAAAGGGAGATGAAGAGGCACAACGAGAAAACATCTTCTACACTAGATGTCATGTTCGAGACAAGGTGTGTAGTATGATCATTGATGGAGGGAGTTGCACCAATGTTCCTAGCACTACGATGGTGGAGAAGTTAGGGCTGCCTACAACCAAACATCCACAACAATATAAGCTGCAATGGCTTAATGATAGTGGATAATTGAGGGTAAACAAGCAAGTGTTAGTATCATTTTGCATTGGAAAGTATGAAGATAAGGTACTGTGTCATGTTGTTCCGATGCAAGTTGGACACTTGTTACTTGGTCGACCGTGGCAATCTAATCGACGGGCCAAGCATTATCGTTTCACCAACAAGAACTCATTTGCGTTCAACCATAGAAAAATCACTCTAGTTCCTTTAACGCCACAGCAGGTCCATGAGGATCAAGTGAGGTTACAAAAAGAGAGTGATCGAAAGAAAATGAGTGAGAGTACAAAAGAAAGAGAGAGTGAGGCTGAGAAAAACAAGAGAGAAAATAAAAAAGTGAGTTCGGCCAATGAGAGAAAAGAAGAGGGAAAAACAAGTTTATATGCGAGGGCGAGTGATGTGAAGAGAGCTATGCATTCGAATCAGCCGATGATTCTAATTATGTACAAGGAGGCCTTTTTGAACACTAACAACGTTAACTCTTCTTTGTCTAGTGCTGTTGTTTCTCTTTTGCAGGACTTTGATGATGTATTCCCAGAGGAGCTACCACCGGGGTTGCCACTAATTCGAGTCATTGAACATCAAATTGATTTTGTGCCAGGAGCTTCTATTCCAAACCGACCAGCTTACCGAAGCAATCCAGAGGAGACTAAAGAGATACAAAGGCAGGTCAAGGAGTTGATGGAAAGAGGGCACGTGAGGGAGAGCAAGAGTCCGTGTGCTGTTCCGGTGCTTTTGGTGCCTAAGGCGGATGGAAAGTGGAGAATGTGTGTCGATTGTCGAGCAATCAACAATATAACGGTAAGGTATCGTCATCCTATTCCACGCTTAGATGATAAGTTAGAGGATATGCATGGTGCTTGTGTGTTTTCAAAAATTGATTTCAAAAGTGGGTATCATCAAATAAGAATGAGAGAGGGTGATGAATGGAAAACTGCTTTCAAAACAATGTATGGTTTATATGAGTGGTTAGTTATGCCGTTTGGGTTAACTAATGCCCCTAGTACTTTCATGCGATTAATGAACCATGTTTTGCGATCTTTCATAGGTAAATTTATTGTAGTTTACTTTGATGACATTCTTATCTGTAGCAAAAATCTGGATGATCATGTTGTGCATTTGAAATCCGTTTTACATGCGCTTAGGGAAGAGAAGTTGTATGCTAATTTGCACAAATGTACATTTTGGACGGATAAGCTTGTCTTTCTTGGTTTTGTTGTGAGTGCACAAGGTATTCATGTTGATGAAGAAAAGGTTCGAGCTATCCAAGAATGGCAAGTCCGACGAGTGTAGCGAATGTTCGAAGTTTTCATGGCCTTGTTGGTTTCTATAGGAGGTTCGTGAAGGATTTTAGCACTATTGCAGCACCAATGACCGAGGTGATAAGGAAGAATGTGGTGTTCAAGTGGGGGGACGAGCAAGAGAAAACATTTCAATTAATTAAGGAGAAGTTAACCAAAGCTCCTTTACTTGCCCTACCAAATTTTGCGAAAACATTCGAGATCGAGTGCAATGCTTCCGGAGTAGGCATAAGCGCTGTTTCGATGCAAGAGGGACGACCGATTGCATATTTTAGTGAGAAGTTGAGTGGGGCAGCCTTAAACTACCCGACTTATGATAAGGAGATGTATGCCTTGGTTCGAGCTTTAGAGACATGGCAGCATTATCTTTAGCCTAAGGAGTTTGTGATTCACATGGTTCATGAATCGTTGAAGCACTTGAAGGGACGACACAAGCTGAACAAGAGGCATGCCCGATGGATGGAATTCATTGAGACATTTCCTTATGTCATCAAATACAAGCAAGGTAAAGAGAACATTGTAGCTGATGCACTGTCTCGAAGGTACACCTTAATCTCTACTCTTAATGTTAAGTTACTTGGTTTTGAACAAATTAACGAGTTGTACAGTCAAGATGCTGATTTTGGTACTGTTTATCAAGCATGTGAAAAGGGTGCATTTGATAAGTTCTATAGGCATGAGGGATTCTTGTTTAGGGAAGATAAACTTTGCATTCCTATGTGTTCTATACGTGAATTACTTGTGCTTGAATCGAATGGGGGAGGTCTTATGGGTCATTTTGGTTTCGAAAAGACATTACACATGCTGAAAGTACACTTTTATTGGCCACACATAAAGAGAGAGGTTGAGAGAATTTGTGGTAGGTGTGTTACATGTCGTCAAGCTAAGTCTCGAGTACAGCCCCATGGTTTATACACACCATTGCCTATTCCCAATGAACCGTGGATTGATATTTCTATGGATTTTGTGTTAGGTTTGCCTAGGTCAAAACATGGTAGGGATTCGATCTTTGTTGTCATTGATAGATTTTCTATAATGGCACATTTTATACCATGCTACAAAACAGATGATGAGTCGCATGTTGCTGATTTGTTCTTTAAAGAAGTTGTTAGATTGCATGGCATGCCTAGGACAATTGTTTCTGATCGTGATGCTAAGTTCTTGAGTTTCTTTTGGAAGACCTTGTGGTGTAAGCTAGGAACAAAATTATTATTTTCTACTACTTATCACCCACAAAACGATGGTCAAACTGAAGTAGTAAATAGGACTTTGTCTGCCTTGTTGAGGGCTATAATCAAGAAAAACATTAAAACATGGGAAGAGTGTTTACCACATGGCGAGTTTGCATATAATCGAGCTGTTCATTCTCATACTATGTTTTCACCGTTTGAAATTGTTTATGGTTTTAATCCGTTAACTCCAATGGATTTAACTCCACTACCCTTATCTGAGCGTGTTAACTTTGATGGAAAAAAAAGGCTGAACTGTGAAGCAAATTCATGAAAAAGCAAGGCTCAATATGGAGAGGAGAACAGAACAATATGCAAAGCAAGTGAACAAGGGACGTCGCAAGTTGGTTTTTGAACTTGGGGATTGGGTTTGGCTGCAGATGAGAAAAGAACGATTTCCAGTACAAAGGCGTTCTATGTTGCTGCCGAGAGGAGATGGTCCTTTCCAAGTTCTCGAGCGAGTGAATGATAATGCATATAAGCTGGACTTGCCAGGTGACTATAATGTTAGTACCACCTTCAATGTTGCTGATTTGAGTTATTTTGATGTAGGTGATGATTTGAGGACAAATCCTTTTCAAGAAGAGAGGAATAATGGAGGTCCAACCAACGGTTGGCAAGATTATCCTATCCATGTCCCAACTGGACCAGTAAGGAGGAGCCGAGCTAAGCAATTGAAGGAGAAACTTGCTGCATTGATCCAAAATGCCTTAACTAAGAAAGCTTCTTTCAATGGTGATAAACAAGGGCGGATTATGCATATTCAAGTGGCAGAGTCACCGGACAAGTGTGGGAGCCATCCGGGCTAAAGATCTGTCCAAGTTGAGCAAATAAGAGCAAGCAGGATGAAGACCAAAGCCCACCCTACCTTAAATCCGTGGATTCATCTCTAATCAGCTCATATTAGTGTGTTTATGGGCCTATTCTATTAAGGCCCTCTTTAATTTCGTGGCTCACTTGTTTAGAGCCTTTACTAAGTAGATTTGGGGGCTACATACATGCCTTCTTATTCATGTGAAAAACAGCTTTTGATCATTAATTAAATTGTGAGATTATTCTCTCTAGTTCTTTAAGAACTCTTCGAACATATCGAAGGATTCCGTACGTTCACCCGACTTATCAATCAATCTTCCACATTGATCGTGGCGTCTTCACATACCAAGGTTCTTGTCTCTTTATAGCCAACTGGTCGCGGTTCCACCCCCCTTTTGATTCCTTCATTTGGACGGTCCATGAGTTGAAAACCGAAGTACTGTTTGGGTGAGTACTTTTGTGCATGCTATTGTACTTTTACTTATGTGCTTATCTTTTCTAGCGAATTTTTTTTTGCATGTTTCGTGATGCACATTCATGTCCTCGAACTGTAGCACGTATTTTCATGATCGCTTTTGGAATCTATTTTTGACCATGTTCGAGTACGAATTCGGAAATTTAACGTTAGACCAGAATTGAAGCCAGCAGAAATAGCTTTCTAATGCCGCCGAAACCAGTTGATTTGGAGTCCGGATGATAATGTTATGCTCGACTTCGTGGACACTACCAAAGATGTTGAGGGATCCTCTCTTGTAACTTGATTTTATTTTCCTAATTGCAACTCTTTTTTTACTCTTTGAACATTTTTGCTTCATGGACACCGAATTATAAATTTGTACCTATAAGATACTAAATCCACCAATTAAAACAGAAATATAAATTAATCCAAAAAACAAAATCCACGTAAACGTAAACGTAGAGTGTTATTTCTAGACTCCACTGTATCTTTTGTATCTAGTGTTTTTACTGTTGTTTGGTTATGCGTATTAAAGTCCTTGTGTTGTAGTTCGTGTCTTTAAAAAAATTGTTGCGAATGCACTTTTGCGCATGTTTTTTTTACATGTACGTTTGTGCATGTCCATAGGAGCGAGTGTGTTTGTGCATGTTTGTTGATTTGTATTAATGCCCTAGGATTGTAGTTTGTGTTTTCATGATCCTTTTTGCGAATGCACTTTTGCGTGAGTACTTTTGTGCATGCTCATGTACTTTTACTTATGAGCAAATATTTTCTAGCGAGTGTTTTTGTGCACGTTTCTTGATGCGCATTCATGTCCTCGAACTGTAGCACGTATTTTCATGATCGCTTTTGGAATCCAATTTTGACCATGTTCGAGTCCCAATTTGGAAATTTGACGTTAGACAAGAATTGTAGCCAGTTGAAATAGCTTTCTAATGCCGCCAGAACCAGTTGATTTGGAGTCCAGATGAGAAAGTTATGGTCGACTTCGTGGACACTACGAAAGATGTTGAGGGATCCTCTCTTCTAATTTGATTTTGATTTTCCTAATTGCAACTCTTTTTTGACTCTTTGATCATTTTTGCTTCATGGACACTTAATTATCGATTTGTACATATAAGATACTAAATCCTACAATTAAAAGAGAAGTATAAATTAATACAAAAAAAAAATCCACGTAAACATAAACGTAGAGTGTTATTTCTAGACTCCACTTTATCTTTTGTATCTAGTGTTTTTACTGTTGTATTGTTATGCGTATGAAAGTCCTAGTGTTGTAGTTCGTGGTTTTAAGAACGTTGTTGCGAATGCACTTTTGCGCATGTTTTTTTTTACATGTACGTGTGTGCATGTCCATTGGAGCGAGTGTGTTTGTGCATGTTTGTTGATTTGTATTAATGTCCAAGGATTATAGTTTCTGTTTTCATGATCCTTTTTGCGAATGCACTTTTGCGTGAGTACTTTTGTGCATACTGTTGTACTTTTACATATGTGCGTATCTTTTCTAACGAGTGTTCTTTTGCACGTTTCTTGATGCCCATTCATGTTCTCGAAATGTAGCACGTATTTCCATGATCGCTTTTGGAATCCAATTTTGATCATGTTCGAGTCCGAATTTGGAAATTCGACGTTAGACAGGAATTGTAGCCAGCTTAAACAGCTTTCTAATGCCGACGGAACAAGTTGATTTGGAGTCGGGATGAGAAAGTTATGCTGGACTTCGTTGACACTACCAAAGATGTTGGGGGATCCTCTCTTCTAATATGATTTTAGTTTCCAAATTGCAACTCTTTTCTTACTATTTGATCATGTTTGCTTCATGAACACCTAATTATCGATTTGTACCTACAAGATACTAAATCCACCAATGAAAATAGAAATATAAATTAATCCAAAAAAATATCCACGTAAACGTAAACGTTGAGTGTTATATCTACACTCCACTCTATCTTTTGTATCTATTGTTTTTGCTCTTGTTTGGTTGTGCGTATTAAACTCCAAGTGTTGTAGTTCGTGTTTTTAAGAACGTTGTTGCGAATACACTTTTGCGCATGTTTTTTTACATGTATGTTTGCGCATGTCCAGTTGAGCGAGTGTGTTTGAGCATGTTTGTTGATTTGTATTAATGTCCTAGGATTGTAGTTTGGGTTTTCATGATCCTTTTTGCGAATGCAATTTCGCGTGAGTACTTTTGTGCATGCTTTTGTACTTTTAGTTATGTGTGTATCTTCTCTAGCGAGTGTTTTTGTGCATGTTTCTTGATGCGCATTCATGTCCTCCAACTGTAGCACGTATTTTCATGATCACTTTTTTAATCCAATTTTGACCATGTTCGAGTTCGAATTTGGAAATTTGACGTTAGACAGGAAGTGTAGCGAGTTGAAATAGATTCTTAATGCCGCCGGAACCTGTTGATTTGGAGTCCTGATGAGAAAGTTTTGCTCGACTTCATGGACACTACCAAAGATGTTGTGGGATCCTCTCTTCTAATTTGATTTTATTTTCCTAATTGCAACTCTTTTCTTACTCTTTGATCATATTTGCTTCATGGACACCTAATTAACGATTTGTACATATAGAATACTAAATCAACCAATTAAAAAAGATATATAAATTAATCCAAAAAAAATCCACGTAAACGTAAACATGGGGTTTTATTTCTACACTCCACTGCATCTTTTGTATCTAGTGTTTTTTCTTTTTTTTTGTGTTAGCGTATTAATGTCCTAGTGTTGTAGTTCGTGTTTTTAAAAACGTTGCGAATGCACTTTTGAGCATGTTTTTGTACATGTATGTTTGTGCATGTCCAATTGAACGAGTGTGTTTATGCATGTTTGTTGATTTGTATTAATTGTTAGAGTAGGTGACCAACAAGCCAACATGTGGCTGTGGTCTTTCGTATTTATTAATGTAATAAACGAACTTTAATTCGTATTAATGATAAAACACCTTGGCATTTTATATCTTTGTCCCTTTGTCACAAGCACAGATATAGTCCTTACAGTTATTACAAGTACTAGTAATTGATCGTTAGGATCGTGAGATATTTACTTAAGTATTATAACTGTTAAACGTGTTCCTAGTCGAAGGGTTACGCCACTAATGAGGATATCGGCCTTTCCCATTAAGACTAGCACTTAGTGTATGTGTACTGCATCTCATCAGTAAACGGTATTGTGATATCGGCATGCATAAGTGGGTGCTCGTAAGTTGATGAGTTCACTGAACTCCCACACCTTAGAAATCTCTAAGTGATTCCCAATAATCGAGTAGAGATATCTGTGATATAGTTGTACACCATTAGTCCTTATGACCTAGACATCACCGTGACTTCACTAGAGGACCAGATGTATCGTGACCTGTCCCTGAGTTCCACCAAGGACCATCCCAAGGGCCAGTGTTCGTGCAGTCCGAAATCTAGTGGGAGGTCTGTGCATTGTAGTTGGGGATTCGGTCGCTAGAATAGTATTGGATGTCCTATGTATTCTGAAAGTTTGTAATCATTCTAAGTCTCTGGCCAGAGCTGACTAAGTGATGATTAGAGAATTCGATTCTCTAAGTCATGCACGTGACGATTACAACACTTGGAACGATCGCACCGTCATCGAACATATAAAGAGGTCTCGATGAACCAATGCCTCTAGTTCGATCGGGACATATGTATCGAAGGGACCGTACTGTACGTTAACTATATCTGAAGGTTCTTGCAGGCACTTCGTTTGTATCTAGGGAATCATGACGCGTAGTTGCTAGACGCCAATCTTGATTCGTTGGGTGATTAAGGTGAAACGAGCTTCATCTTAATCGTAACTCTAAGGGACGAGTTTTGACCACAAAGGGTTGTGGGCCCACGGCTAGCTTACACCTGAACCATCGAGGGTCACACTGCTCGTGCACATGAGATCTTTGAATAAACGGTCAGAGATAAAATAGTTTATCTTTGCATGATTGGAAGTCAATACGATTGGGTCCAACATTCATAATTTGGAATTACGAATGAGAATAAGAAAAGGAAAAGAATAGGCGAACATTGTAGTGGACTTTCTAAATCGGGAAGTTTCCAAATTTAGAAAGTGCACTGAACTAGGGTTTCCACTTTTGGAAAGTTGGAAATTGAGAGTTGCCCCTCGTAATGACGAGGACTTTATAATGATTCCGAAAATATAATCATTGAAATTTTTCGGTCATTGAATTGAGAGAAACGAGCAAGTAAAAGTACTAGCGAACTTAAACTGTTGGGCCCGGTCCAACTTAAGCCCGCTAAGGTTTTATGCAAGGCACTATAAATACAAGATTATAGGTCTTGCATACAGGAGAACCCTTACCCTAACCCTAGCCGTCACTCTCTCTCTCTCGGCCACTCTCCCCGCGGCCACCACCGCGCCGCCATCGCCGGATCGTCGCCGGAATCGGCCATCAATTGGCCGATCCCTTTCGGTACTCTTTTCTTCTTTCTTTTTCTTCCGTTATTTCTAACTATTACGTGTCTAGTGCCACGTGTTTAGTAGATCGAAGTATACGAGGTGAAATCCGAGAGGAGGAAGATCGAAGATCGAAGAATCGAGGAGCAGCACACGAGCCGAAGCCGCACGCAACCCCACGCGCCGCCCCGAAGACCGCGCGTGAGATTCACGCGCCGCCGTGGCCCGTCTCGCCGCTGCTGCCCCGGATTGTACGGATTGGTTTTCCGTAGCAATCTCGACTTGCTTAGCGCTCCTACCTCACGCTTCAAGAGGTAAACACACGAATTCAATGTTCTTGATTCGTTTACGTTTAAACAATATATTCGTGTTCGTTCTCGTATGATTTTATGTGGTTACGTGAAATCGTTTTAATTGTTGCGAGCATGTTAATTGATTTAAATTCGGTTAAATAAATTAGCATGTATGTTGTTTTTTAATTTCGCTGGAAGCGCAAAGGTACGCAATTAATTGTTTCAATTATCGGGCATGTGTTTATGTGTTTTAAATTTGTTTAAATTGCATAAAATTTTTGTTTTCCGCTGCGTACACGTGCCCGTTACCCAACAGTGGTATCAGAGCTTGTTGCGCAATTAATTGCGTTTGTTTTAATATGCTATGATTTTATGCATGTTCGATTTATTAAAGTAGTGATTGTTGTATTATGTAATTGGGAGTTTTCGTAAGTTTAAAGTATTTTTGAAATATTGTTTAGAATTTTTCTAGCTTTAAAATTGTTTAAAATTGGAAAATCGGATCTGAAATTATTTTAAAATGTCGGTTTTTCAATTGTTCGGATCGAACCAGTCGAACCGGTCGGTTCGATGGTTATGCACGATTCAATTGACCGAATCCACGTGGATTCGGGTCGGTCAGACCGGTTCTCGGTCCGACTGACCCGGCCCACTGATTTGGGTCAACTGGACCGGGCAGAACCGGACTGCTTCGGTCTGAACCGGTCAGACCGGTTGGGCCGAACCGGTTCACTGAAAAAAAAAAAAAAAAAAAATAAATAAATAAATTTATTTCAGATTTCTAAAATTAAACTTAAAACAAATTGATTTTAATTTTTGGAAAATTATTTTCAATTAATCCCAATTAGATAATTGGATCGACAATCATCTATTTTAGTAAATAGGTGTTATATTAATTAATTAATTTAAATTGTTAAATTGATTTCAATTGATAGAACACATTCATAATTTTGATTATGGTTCAACTTAATTAGTAGTACCTCAACATTATTTGAATGATTATGCTGGTTGAGGTTCTATGATTATTTTGAAAAACTCGATAATTAATTAATGTAATTAATTATGAAATTAGGTCGTATGTTCCTCTTAGGACAATATGCGCTTCCATATACCTTTAGAGAACATAGATGTAGGAATCACATAGACCAATCCAAACCTTCTGATGAGATAAAACATTTTAATAAAAATCCCTCATTCTTAATTTAATTAAGAATCATTTCAAGCTATAAAGAAAAACCCAATCTATTGAGTTATTTCTTTCCTTCTGCCAACGGTTGGATTATGTGTAGCCCTTTACTATAGTGCAGTAAGCCGTGTTAGAGGGTAGTGCTATGGTAGAGTAAGCTGTAATTCAATTGACATGGCGATGAAGGTAGCCATAGAAAATGGTTATGTTGAATTAACGTGGTCGGCTAGATTAACTAGGGACTGCATTAGTTTGGCATAATCAAGTTCTATGAACATCTTTGATTGGTAGGTTAGACTTGACACACGACGATTTTGATATTCGCGAGATTAACTTAGGTCATTATCAAGTGTGAAGAAAATTAATTTAGGGTCATATTGTGGATATGATTGATTGTGATCTACCTTTGGGCAAATATAATCGGGCTAGATTAACTACGGGTTATATTTTTCTATTGGACCTAAAGCCCATTAAGAAAAATCAGTTTTCTCGTTTGTCTACTAGAGGGAAGTGGAACTCGATAAAATTAGTGGGCGAACAATTAAATAACATAAGTCCAAACATTTAATTGTAACAATCATTTAACGCGAATCTCTAATAATCCTCTTCTCTATATGTCTCAGATAATCATGTCTAAGAATCCCATAATGTCAATCCTCGACAATAAACTCAATGGCCCTAATTACCTAGATTGGTTGCGTAGTGTTAAGCTTGTACTAACTGTTGAGGGGCGTCTCTATGTTTTGAACGAGAGACTTCCCGCCACTATACCTGACACAGCGAATGATGCTGAGAAGGAAACTTATGAAGTTTGGAAGAAAGATGACACTCATGCTAGGTGCTATATGATAGCCGCCATGGAGCCCGCGCTTGCGAGGAAATATGAGTCTCACATGCATGCTTTCGACATAAAGGCCCATCTCGATAGCATGTATAGTGAGAATATTAGGGCATCGAGGTACGCTGCTACAAAGGAGTTGATCACGGCAAGACTGCGCGAAAGGACTTCGGTCCACGAGCACTGTGTCAAAATGATCACTCTCCTTGAAAAGCTAGTGAATCTTGATGTCACCCTCCCAGCCGAGCTCTCGTTGGATTTGATCGTGTTATCTCTCCCTAGTTCCTATGAATCGGTCATAGTGAACTTCAACATGAACAAACTAGTGTTAGAGTAGGTGACCGGCAAGCCAACTTGTGGTTGTGGTCCTTCTCTTTTTCTTTGTAATAAAACAATCGTTTTTCGTTCGTAATAATAAAATATCTTATTTGGCATTCTATATCTGTTATCCCATGCAAGCAGCATAGATATAGTCCTAACGAGTTACTCTATTACTGTGAGTTGATCTAGTAGAATCGTGAGATAACTCAGCAATGTAATGTAACTGTTAAACCTTGTTCCTGGTCGATGGGTTACGCCAATAATGAGGATACCGGCCTTTCCCTTTTGAGACTAGCACTTAGTGTATGTGTACTGCGTCTCATCAGTCCTCGGTGTTGTGACATCGGCATACTTGAGTGGGTGCTCATACTGGATGAGTTCACTGAACTCCCTCGCCCTAGAAATCTATAAGTGGTTCTCATTCATCGAGTAATAGGTTTCTAAGATATAGTTGTACACCATTAGTCCTTAAGACCCAGACATCACCGTGACTTCACTAGAGGACCGATTGTATCGTGACCTGTCCCTGAGTCCCACCGCGGACCGCTCCAAGGGCCAACGTTCGTGCAATCCGAAATCTAGTGTGAAGTATGTGCATTGTAGTAGGGGATTCGAGCGCTTGAGTAGTCATGGATGTCCTGTGTGTTCTGACGGTTTATAATCCATGGAATCTCTGGCCAGAGTTGATAGTGGGGTGATTAGGGAAATGTGTTTCCCTAAGTCGCACACGAACGGATTTATAATACCTAGAACGTTCGCACGGTCATTGAACTTTATAAGAGGTCTCGGTGAATCAATGCCTCTAGTTCAATCGGGACATGTGCTGCGAAAGGATCGTACTGTACACTAACTATATCATAAGGTTCTTGCAGGCACTTCATTTGTATCTAGGGAATCATGATGCGTAGTTGCTAAACGCCAATCTTGATTCGTTGGGCACCGATATGATCGGGATTAGGTAAAATGAGGTTTACTCTAATCGGGACTCTTGGGAGGAGTTCGTATAAGAACAATGTGTTGTTCGAATCACAAAGAGTTGTGAGCCCACGGCTAGCATACACCTGAACCATTGAGGGTCACACTTCTCGTGTAATATAGATCCTTGATAACAACAAGCATAGATTAATGTGTTAATCTTTGAACGATTGGATGTCGATATGATTGAATCCAAGATTCGTAATTGTGGATTGCGAATTGGAATAAACGTAGAGAAGGAGAGACATGCGGGATTTAGTGAACTTTCTAAATTGGGAAGTTTCCCGATTTAGCAAGTCCACTGATGTGGAAGTTTCCAATTTTGGAAATTGGAAATTTCGAAGAGGCACTCGTATCGACGAGGACTTTGAGCTCGTCACAAATATAATTTTTTTATAATTTTGTGAACGATCGTTTGTTACAAACGAGGCCGACAAGGGAATGGGCTTAATGCATCAGTGGGTCAAGCCCAATGACTTAAGCCCACTAGGGTTGAAAACCCTAAGTATAAATAGACCTCAAAAAGAGTTTTGAGATCAGATTTTCAGCACCAAAACCCTAGCCACTCAGCCCCCCTCTCGGCCGTTGCATCTCTGCCGCGCCACCGCCATCCGCCGCCGGAATCCGCCGGTTTTTCCCTCTCCTTTCTCTATCGTATTCCCTTGTTATCTAACCCCTTTGTATCTAGTGCTACAGTAGGGGGAGATCCGTTTATTCGAGGTGAAACCTAATTGGAAAGGAGCTGCTGCCCCGACGGAATCGCCGCATCGCCGCTGCACCGCCGCACGCGCCGCTGCACCGCCCACGCGCCGCCGCCGTCGTCACGCACGCGCCGCCGTCGCCACACCTTCGGTCCAGCTGCCGTTTGGTGGTGTTCTTGCAGCCCCTAGGAGTGGTATAACGCAGCTTGTACGTGTCTAAGTTTGGATTTCGATTCGTCGAAATCTCACGCTACAAGAGGTAAATTAATCGAAACTATCGTAAATTAATTCGAACATGTTTGTATGAATTGTAATTTATGATTATGAGTAATACGTGATTACATGTTTCGATTTTATTGAATGATGAATAAGCATGTTTCGTAATTTTCGGTTTTATGTATTTTTTAATTAAATCGATAATTACCATATGTATGGCGGAAGCGTTAAGGTACGTTGACTATGTGATTAGTTTTGCATGTAATCGAAACTAGTTCGATGAAAAATTTTAAATTCCGCTGCGTATACATGCACGATCCCCAACAGTGGTATCAGAGCCACGGGTTAATCGTTTATTTGTCAACGTGTTTATCGCTTTCGAAAGCATGCTTCGATTTACTGAATTGTTGAATTTTTGGTGTTATCAAATTAGGTGGTTTAATATTAATTAAATATTTTGAATATTTCAGAAAATATAAAATTTTTAATTTTGAAAAAATTCGATTTTTGCTGCTGTTTTTCAGCTGACCGGTCCGACCAGTCCGGTCAGCGACAACAAAAAAAAAAAAAAAAAAAAAAAAAAAAAAAAAAATTCTTTTATTGATTTTCTGAGATTAATATTAAAATTAATTGATTTTTAATTTTTGAAATTATTTATCAATTAAACCCAATTAGATAATTGATCCATTAATTTAATTTGAATTCAAAGAATAGTGTTGGATTAATTATTTAATTTAATCGTAAAATTAGTTTAATTAATGGAACACAAATTGGATGGCAAATAATTAATGGGCTTCATTCTTATTTGAATGATTTATGAATGAAGGAGGTCCGTTAATTATATTTGCAATTTATCGTATTAATTCATGAGATGAATAATTGTGATTAAGTACGATGATGATCGTATGTTTCTCTTAGGATCAATATGCGTTTCCACATACCTAGAGAACATAGTTGTAGGAATCACAAACGATCATAACCTAAAACTTCCGATGAGCTAATAAGATTTAAAAATAAAATCCCTCATTCTTAATCAAGAATAATTATCAAGCTATAAAGAAAAACCAAATTGTTGAATTTTTCTTTCCTTCTACCAACAATTAAATTATGTGTAGCCTCTCATAATAGTGCAGTAACCCGTGTTAGCGGGGAGTGCTATTGTGGGATAAGCTGTAATTTAATTGACATTAGATGGAGATACGGTCATAGATAAAATTATGTTGGATTAATGTGGTCGGCTAGATTAACTAGGGATTGCATTAGTTTGATATAGTTGGATCTATGACATCTCATATTGGTAGGCTAGACTTGACACACGAAGATTTTGATATTCGCTAGATTAACTTAGGTCATTATCAAGTGTGAGGTAAATCGAACTTTAGTGTCACATAGTGATGTGATTGATAGTACTCTACCTTTAGGCTTATGTAATCGGGATAGATTAACTACGGGTTACATTAGCGCTATTGGACCTAAAGCCCATTAAAGAAAAATAAGTTTTCTCGATTGTCTGCTAGAGGGTGGTGGAATTCGATAAAATTAGTGGGAGAACAATTAAAATATAAAAGTCCAAAATTTTAATTGTAACGATTATTACGAACTAAACTCTAATTATTGTCTTCTTAAAATTTTCTCAGCTACAATGTCCAAACATCCCCTTTCCTCAATCCTCGACCAAAACAAACTCACCGGTCCAAACTATTTGGATTGGCTTCGCAATCTGAAACTTGTGCTCCAAGTGGAGGAGCGTCTCTATGTGCTCAATGAACGTCCCCCCGCTGCTCTTCCTGCGACTGCTACTGCTGACGAGACTGCCACTTTCGAGGCATGGAAGAAGGACGACCTCCATGCGAGGTGCTACATGCTAGCATCCATGGTGCCAGAGCTCACGAGGAAGTATGAGTCTCACGTGCATGCTTATGATATCAAGCACCATCTTGAAAGCATGTACAGTGAGAATACTAGGGCATCGAGGTAGTCAGCTACCAAGGAGTTGATCACCATGAGGCTGCGTGAAGGGGCTTTGGTCCACGAGCACGGTCTCAAGATGATCACTCTCCTTGAGAAGCTGGTCAGCCTTGATGTCACCCTCCCGGCCGAGCTCTCGGTGGATTTGATCCTACTGTCCCTTCCTAGTTCTTATGAATCGTTCATAGTGAACTTCAACATGAACAAGCTCGATCCACCATTGGATGAGTTGTTGAACATGTTGGTCAGCTATGAGTCCACGATCAAGAAGGAGAAATCTGTTCTCCTAGTTGCTCCTTCTGCGAAGAAAGGTTCTTTGCAGAAGAAAAGGAAAGAAAGAAGTTTCGGCCCGAGCAAGAAATTTGAGAAGGGCGAGTCGAGCGGAGTGAAGAATGACAATGTCATCAAGCAAGTTGATGACGCTTGCCATCATTGTGGAAAGAAGGGCCATTGGCGACGCAACTGCAAGGCTTACCTCGATCAGAAACGTTCTGAAAAGGGTACGTATTTAGTTGAAGTTAATTTGTCCGTTAAATCTTCTGCTTGGGTATTGGATACTGGTTGTGGCTCACATCTTTGTAATGATTTGCAGCTCATGACAAGAAGTAGGAAGCTTAATGTGGGTGAGACCTACCTAAGAATGGGCAACGGAGCAAGGGTTGCTGCTGAAGCCATTGGGACAATTTATCTTTCTGTTTTGGATTTCAGTTTTTCCATTGTTTTGAACAATTGTTTATTTGTTCCGTCACTTATTCGAAACCTTATTTCTATTCCTGTTTTGGATAATGAAGGTTTTACTTTTGTTTTTGGAAATTCGATTTGCATTATACAAAAGGAACAAAATGTGATTTGTAAGGGACAACTTATAAACAACTTATATGAACTAAATCCAAATGAAATACCTATTAACGTTATATCAGCAAAACGAAAAGATATAAGTCTTAACCCCGCACAACTTTGGCACGCTCGACTAGGTCACATTTCCTTGAGAAGGAAGAACAAGTTTGTAAGTGAAGGAATGTTCTCCTTGGAGGACGTTAAATCACTTCAAACTTGTGTATCCTGCCTTAAAGGAAAAATGACCACAAATAATCTCCCAGACACCGCTAACGTTATTCTCGGTCTGTCTAACCTTATCCGCGAGCAAGCGCAGAATCATCACGATCTAGTGCTAGGGGTGGTTTTAACTACTTCGTTACCTTTACCGATGATTATTCTAGGTATGGTTTCGTATACTTAATGAAGTATTGATAAGTGTTCGTTTTGCACGATTTTTGCTTATCAAATCTTCGAGTTTTGGTCTTCGTTCGTCCGAGTTTCGGCTTTATTTGTGTATATTATTGCGTTTCTTGTTTTATTTCCTTTTTTAGGTTTTGTTAGCTTTTGTTGCCAAGTCGAAGCCATTTGGAAGCGAAACCGATTTTTCAAGCCGAGAAAGTGGTCATTAAGACCCAGATCGCGATCCAGGAAAGCCGGATCGCGATCTGGGGGCAAATTCCAGTAGTGTGCAAAGTTCAGACCCAGATCGCGATCCAGGAAAGTCGGATCGCGATCTGGTGACAAATTCCAGTGGCAGACTAGATTCAGACCCAGATCGCGATCCGCACTTCCTGGATCGCGATCTGGGAGGCGGTTCGCGTTTTTTTTAAAGAAGCCAGATCGCGATCTGGCTTTATTGGATCGCGATCTGGCGCGTTTTTCAAGGCTAGATATTTTAAATTGCAAAGCTTCTTGAGGAAGCTTTGCAATTTACTATAAATAGAAGCAAGCCCTCACTCTTCATTCTTCTTCGACTTTTTACGGTTTTCGACGGTTCTTCGCGGGAATCATCAACGGGGGTTCCGACTTGGGTTTTTCTTACGCAATTTCTTTACGTTTTGTTCTTCATTTCCTTTGTACATTCTTTTGATACTATGTTTGTTATGAACTAAGAACATTTTCTTCTAGGGTAATGAAGCCTTGTATATATTGATTTCGATCGTCATTTCTACTTTCTATTTGTCGTGTTTTGATTTCGTTTATGTTTTCCTGTATTAAATGCTTCTGATTGTGTTGATCAGCTCTCAGACTGATATTAAATAGGAAAGAACTCGAGAGAGGATTTCTTGTTTGAAGTTAGGAAAACATAGCCCGGGGTGTGGAAACGGAGACGTGATGCACTTCGGGTAGCCCTTAAGGACTTGACCTAAATGCTCTCTTAATAGCAGGTTCTGAACGGAGACGTCGGACCTGTGGGTAGACTCTAGCTACACTGGAGACGGGGGTTAGAGTATATTAGCGTCTGGGTTAACGAATAGGAACGTGATTTTAGATGGTGGATTTGTCGATCGTTGTTGATTATACCTAGGTGGATTTGGCCCTAGAAGTCCCTTTTAAATCGAAGTCCCCCGCGTTGAGTTGTCGTTACTTTATTTTACGTACATTTTATATTTGCATGTTTACGTTCTTGCATGCTTTTAAATTAGGGTTTCTCACCAATCCACTTATTTACGATCGGCTAGATAATATAACGATAATATAATTACACTACTCAGCATTTGAATCTACAAGGTCCCTGTGGATCGATATCCGGAACCACTGTTCTGCAAAATGCGATACCGTATACTTGCGGTAATTTATACGTGAGGAAAACGCGTATCAAGTTTTTGGCGCCGTTGCCGGGGACCAATTTGATTTTATCTATGTTGATAGTGTTACCAATTATCTGAGTATTACTTTAGCCATTTACTTGTTTTATTTTCGATTTTTACCTTGATCTTAACCACTCACTTTGTTTATGCCCAGGCGTCGAAATTTGGAAATCATACCTTACGATCCCGAGATTGAAAGAACATTACGTAGACTAAGGGCCACGCGCAACCAACAAAGTGAACCAATGGCCGAAGATCAAGGAAATCCAGAGCACCTGGCCTTTGAGTACGATCAAGAGCCAGGACGAGATCACGAGCAGCCAAGACCGAACCTGCCACCCGAGCGAACAATGCGAGAATACCGAACTCCAGCTATGAATGAGAACTATTCGGGAATCAGGAAACCGACGATAGCCGCAAATAACTTCGAGCTGAAAACGGGGCTAATCAACATGGTCATGGCGAACCAATTCTCCGGAGCAGCCACTGCGGATCCGAATCTCCATCTTGCCAATTTCTTGGAAATTTGTGACACGATCAAAGTTAACGGCGTTTCTGATGATGCCATTCGGTTGAAGCTATTCTCATTTTCTGTCAGAGACAAAGCGAAGAGTTGGCTTCTGAGTCTCAATCCAGGATCACTCACCTGTTGGGAAGAATTATCACAAGCCTTTCTGGCACGATTCTTTCCACCCTCGAAGACCGCACAACTACGAAGAGATGTAGGCAACTTCAGACAGATGAGCCAAGAGCCGATGCACGAGTCTTGGGAGAGATTCAAGGACTTATTACGACAATGCCCTCAACACGGATTCAACCCGTGGGATCAAATGGAGTTATTCTACAATGGGCTCGATCAACCAGCCCGATCTCTAGTCGATGCTGCTTCAGGTGGATCATTACAAAACAAGACTCCCACAGACGCTCGAGACATTGTCGAGCGAATGTGTGAGAATGCGTACCATTGGCCGTCCGAACGGAGTGGTGTACAAAAGGTGGCCGGAGTCCATCAACTCGAACCTTTAGCCGCAGTTTCAGCACAATTAGCGATCCTATCAAATCAGGTCGCCCAAATTTCAGTTCGAGGGCCACAGACCGAACGAGTAGCAGCAGCAAGTACCTCACAAGCCACAAACGACGATTGGGAGCAGGCACACTTTATGAACCACCGATTCAACAATTTCCGAGGAACCAACAATCAGAACCAAAACCCTACTCATTACCACCCGGGAATTCGGAATCACGAGAACTTCTCCTATGCCAATCCGAAGAATGCTCTACAACCACCTCCCGATTTCAACCATCAAAGAGAGCAACGAGGGCCAACGTATGACGAGCGTCTTCACCGACAAGAACAGGAAATGGAGGGGCTGAAATCAACAATGAAGAACATGGAAAAGCAAATAGGGCAAATCGCCCAATCCATGTCCACAATGGCAAAAGGTGGATTCCCGAGCAATACCGAAGTCAATCCAAAAGAAAGCTGTCAAGCCATAACCACCCGAAGTGGTCTGCAAATGACCGATCCTCCTTATCCGACAGACGAATCACCAAGGCCAGCTGTACAACCGACCCCGGTCGAGCCGGAAATCACCGTTTCAGGGAGTAATACAAAAGAGGCTAGTAAGCCCAATAACATTTCTTTTCCTGATAATCCCCCTCTTTTGGTAACTCCTATTCCTTTTCCAGAAAGACAGAAGAAGAAGAAGTTCAAGGATCAATTGAAGAAGTTCATTGAAAAGATCAAGCAGATTCGAATCAACATCCCTTTTGCAGAAGCCTTGGAGGTAATGCCAAACTACACCAAGTTCATGAGGGAAGTCCTATCCAAGAAAATTCGAATCGAAGAAGACACACCAGTGACACTCACGGCAACTTGCAGTGCCATTCTTCAGTCGAATCTACCACCAAAAATGAAAGATCCAGGGAGTTACACTATTCCTTGTATTATTGGCAATTCCACTTTCGATAAAGCTTTATGTGATTTGGGGGCAAGTATTAATTTGATGCCTATGTCTGTGTTTCTAAAACTGGGCTTAGGAAATTTGAACCGCACTCGCATGACTTTACAGCTAGCTGATCGTTCATTGAAATATCCCGATGGGATTGTAGAAGATGTGCTAGTTAAAGTAGATAAATTCATTTTGCCTGTTGATTTTGTGGTACTTGAAATGCCTGAAGATGATGAAGCACCAATCATTTTAGGTCGTCCATTCTTAGCCACTGGTAAGGCGATGATTGATATGGAATTAGGATCTTTAATGCTTAGGGTAAATGGGGAAGAAGTTGTTTTTAATTTGACAGATGCATTTAAACACTCTGAGCATGTTGAGCATTGCAGTAGAATAGACGTGATCGAGGACTGTGTTTCCTCCTTTTTTGATTTGTATGAATTGTGTGATTCTATTGAGCACTGCATTGTTAATTCTATTGATTTGCATTCTGCCTCCCCCGAAACCCCTATTGAAAATGATGTGCTTGACTGCGTGTTGTTTCTTGAGTGTGCCGAGATTTTAGGCATAGACGAGGTAGGGATCGTCCCCGAGATACCAGTTAGTGTGAAAACGGCCCCCGTACTGGAATTGAAGCAATTACCGGATTATCTTTGTTATGCTTTTCTTGGAGCAGACAAGACTTATCCGGTGATTATTTCTTCTAGTTTGAGCGAGTCCGAAACAAACACACTGCTGGAGGTCCTTAGAGAATATAGGTCAGCTATAGGTTGGTCTATTGAGGATATTAAGGGAATTAGCCCGTCTATTGTTCAACACAAAATTCTAATGGAAGACGTCTATAAACCGAGAGTCCAACCTCAGAGGCGGTTAAACCCGTCAATGAAAGAGGTAGTCAAAAAAGAAGTCTTGAAATTGTTAGGCGCTGGTATGATTTATGCAATTTCTGACAGTCCGTGGGTCAGTCCGGTGCAGGTTGTGCCAAAAAGGGGTGGGATGACGGTTATTGTGAATGACAAAAATGAACTTATTCCGTCTAGAACAGTCACTGGGTGGCGTGTATGCTTCGATTACCGATTATTGAATGCAGCCACTAGAAAAGACCATTTCCCCCTTCCCTTTATCGATCAAATGCTAGACAGGCTAGGAGGTTTCGAGTATTACTGTTTTCTTGATGGTTATTCGGGGTACAATCAAATTTCAATCGCCCCGGAAGACCAAGAGAAAACTACTTTTACTTGCCCCTACGGTACTTTTGCATTTCGTAGGATGCCTTTCGGTTTGTGTAATGCGCCTGCTACCTTTCAACGTTGTATGATGTCTATATTTCACGATATGGTAGAAGAGTTTCTTGAGGTGTTTATGGATGATTTTTCTGTGTTTGGATCGTCTTTCGATCATTGTGTGCACAATCTAGAACTTGTTTTGAAAAGATGTACAGAAACGAACCTTGTTTTAAATTGGGAAAAATGTCATTTTATGGTTCGTGAAGGTATTGTTCTAGGCCACAAGGTCTCGAAAAAGGGTCTTGAGGTGGATAGGGCAAAAATCGAAACGATTGAAAAATTGCCTCCACCGAAGGATGTGAAGGGAGTTAGAAGTTTTTTAGGGCATGCTGGGTTTTACCGTAGATTCATTAAAGATTTTTCGAAAATAGTAAAACCATTATGTCATTTGCTTGAGAAGGAAGCTGTCTTTGATTTTGATTCTGCTTGTTTGCAGGCTTTCACGTTTCTCAAGGAGAAGCTAACCCAATCACCGATTATGATTACTCCCAATTGGGAGGAACCATTCGAGATCATGTGCGATGCGAGCGACTATGCTGTAGGTGCAGTATTGGGACAAAGGAGGGACAAAATCTTCAAAGCCATCTACTATTCGAGTCGTACACTTGACCAGGCACAGAAGAACTATTCAACGACCGAAAAGGAAATGCTTGCTGTCGTTTATGCTGTTGACAAGTTCAGACCGTATATTTTGGGGTCTCAGGTGATCATTTACACCGACCACGCAGCTATTCGTTACTTGTTCGCAAAGAAGGACGCCAAGCCCAGACTCATCAGATGGGTACTCCTACTCCAGGAGTTCGACTTGGAAATCAGAGACAAGAAGGGGAGCGAGAATGTGGTAGCAGATCATCTTTCCAGACTCATACTAGAAGAAGTTCCAGCTGAAGGAAATATTCAGGAATCCTTCCCAGACGAGCAACTGCTCGCCATTAGTACTCACACTCCGTGGTATGCTGATGTGGCCAACTTCTTGGCCAGTGGAATCATTCCTGACGATCTTTCGTATCACCAAAAGAAAAAATTCCTTCACGACAGTCGTTTCTATCTTTGGGACGAGCCATTGCTTTTCAGAACCGGCCCCGATCGTGTCATCCGAAGATGTGTTCCGGAAACAGAAGTACGTGAGATTCTCACACATTGCCACTCTTCACCTTGTGGCGGGCATCACGGGGAATCTCGCACTGCCGCCAAGGTTCTGCAGTCAGGCTTCTTTTGGCCAACCCTTTTCCGAGATAGTTACGAGTTCGTGAAACGGTGTGATCGATGCCAACGAACAGGGAACCTTTCCAACAAAAGCCAAATGCCTTTGAACAACATGCAAGAGGTGGAGCTTTTCGATGTTTGGGGCATAGACTTCATGGGACCATTCCCATCTTCGAACGGGAAGTTATACATTTTGCTTGCCGTGGACTACGTGTCCAAATGGGTCGAAGCGATTGCCACCACCACCAACGATGCTCGTACGGTCCTCAAATTCTTCCACAAGAACATCTTCTCGAGGTTTGGGACACCCAGGGCAATCATTAGCGATGAAGGATCTCACTTCTGCAACAAACTGCTCACTAATCTCACGAACAAGTTGGGAATCCGACACAAAATTGCGCTTGCCTATCATCCGCAGACAAATGGCCTTGCTGAGTTGTCAAACCGAGAAATCAAACAGATTCTGGAGAAGACCGTGAGCACGAACCGAAAAGATTGGGCATTGAAGCTCGATGATGCACTTTGGGCCTATCGAACCGCATTCAAAACACCGATTGGGATGTCTCCGTACAAACTCGTGTATGGGAAAGCGTGCCACCTGCCAGTGGAATTGGAGCACCGAGCTTATTGGGCAGTCAAAAAGCTCAATTTCGATCAAACAGCTACCGGCGATCGTCGATTGCTTCAACTCAACGAAATGGAGGAGTTCAGAAATGATGCTTACGAAAATGCCAAGATTTACAAAGAAAAGACGAAAAAGTGGCATGACAAAAGAATTACGAAGCGAGAGTTCCGGGCAGGTGACCAAGTCCTGCTATTCAATTCTCGGCTACGACTATTTCCGGGAAAGCTCAAGTCCCGTTGGTCGGGACCATTCGTAGTCCTGAGCGCCACCCCACAAGGAGTAATCGAAATACGAGGACGAGACGGTCCGTCGTTCAAAGTGAATGGGCAACGAGTTAAGCATTACTACCCGAATGGTGCTCCCGAGGAAGTGGAGCGTGTCGCACTAATTTTCTCCCAATAAATCCAAAAGAAGTCGAGCCGTCGACTGTAAAACAGGCGCTAAATGGGAGGCAACCCATTGTTGCTCATGTTCTGTCATTTTTCTCTTGTTTTCGTTTTTATCTTTTTTAGCTTTTTCGTGCATTTTTATATTTTAGGGTTCAGCATCTCTATCTCACCCTCACCCTCATTTAAAATTTTCGTTTTGGCAGGTTTTAGGCGTCCCAGATCGCGATCCAGGTAAGCCGGATCGCGATCTGGGGTGTTTTTCCAGTGGCAGCGAATTTTGGGCCCGGATCGCGATCCAGGTAAGTCGGATCGCGATCTGGGACGTTTTTCCAGAAGCTGAAATTTTAAGGGCCAGATCGCGATCCAGGTAAGCCGGATCGCGATCTGGGGCCTTTTTCCAGAAGCAGCAAGGTGAGCCTCCAGATCGCGATCCGGGTATTGTGGATCGCGATCTGGGGCCGAAAAACAGCTCAAAAGGCTGAACCCCCCCCCTTCATTTTCTTATTTCCCCTTTTTCTAATTCCAAACCCTAACCCCTCCCCAATTTCAAAATCTTCAAATTTCTTTCATAAAAGTACATCAATCACACACTTGAACATCACAAATTCACGATTTGCACATTTACTCCAAGAATTTGTGGGTGAATCTTCAAGAAAAGGTAAATTTTCAATCTAATCTTCATTCCTTTCATTTTCTTCAATTCTTTCGAATTTCCCCAAAATTTCATGATTTTTTCCCCTTGTTTGTTAATTGTGTATGCTAGTACGTGATTTTGTACTTGGTGTTGGGATTCAAAACATGAATTTGCGGGTGAACCAATGTTTAGATATAGGAATTGCCCTATTGTTCTTAATTTCGAACTAAAGGATAAAATAAAGATTTGAATGACTTGGGTTGATTATTTAGCTACCTATTGTTAATTGTGGTGGTAGATTCTCACTTGGGTGTTGTGATTGATGTAGGAGGGATAGGTACCGAACAACCGGTGGAAATCAAAAGGCTTACCAAGTTGGGCACGCCAAGTGTTCGACAAAATTCCCGAACCAACTTCCAAAGGCTTTCGACCCTCCATCTCGCACAAATTCGATCGAAATGACGTCGCCGGCCAAGAAACTCTTAAAGACGGGCGAAACCACCAAAAAAGCCCAACCCAAGGAGAAGGCACCGGCAAAGGGAAAAGCCGCACCGAAGAAAAAGGCGGCTTCTCGAGGTACGGGAAGCCAAGAAGGCACTTCGAGCGCACCACCACCATCTCAAGTGCCGGAGGAGCAACAAACCCCACGCACGGGAAACGTGCAACTTGAGATGGGATCCCGGGCTAATCAACACACCATCCTTGACCGCGTAGTCCTCGAACCGGGAGATGAGCTTTTGTACGTGAACGTCGAGGCAAAAAGGGAATTCATACGTCGCCACAGCCGACCGTTTGTTCCAGAAAGGGAATTAGATCTCGATGGCATGCCAAGAGAGTCGATCTTCGAAAACTTTGATCGTCGACAATGGAAGTACTTGGCCAAACGACCGGAGGACTACAACGAGAATCTAGTGAGGCTCTTCTATGCCAATGCCGGTTTTCACCCGGGGTCGGTGGTCGTTCTTCGAAACCAAGAGGTGCGCTATGACGCTGCTACAATCAACAGGTTTTTCCACCTACCCGAAGTCCCGACCGAGCCGTTTCAACAACTGAAGATGGCAACGACCTATGAGGAGCTGATTCAGACTCTTTGCCCGAGGGGTTCGAAGTGGGAAAAAGGAGAGCACTGGTTTCGTCGGGGAGAACTTTCAAGAGAAGCGAAGGTTTGGATGTACTTCGTCAGTAGCAGGCTAATGCCCACAAAATCGACGGCCAAGACCTATGCCCCACGTCTTACACTGATGTATGCCATAATGAAGAGGACACCTGTGAACGTGGGCGCGATCATACACTCTGAGATCCGACGATGCTTAGGTGATACCTCTCTAGGTCTGATGTTCCCTTCCCTCATCACTACACTGTGTGATCGTGCAGGGGTCCCCACATACGCTGATGACCGGCTCATCAGGTCACCACAGCCGATCTTCCCTTACCACAAGCTCCAGCCAGCGAGTGGACCCCTAGGCGAGGGCGACTCGGACTTACCAGATGCGGGTCCCTCAGGTGTTCATGCGGCTGGACCACAACCAAGGGCCAGAAGAGGCAGACAAGAAGCAGCACCACAGCTCCCGGAGTATGTCGGCCAATGGATGGATGTTATGGAGGAAAACGTGGGATGGTTCAAGAAAATGATAAAGGCCATGGCTGCAGCGCTTCAGTGCAGGACCGATGACATTGTCGAGCCACGGCCGTTCCCACCACGGCCTCGATATGATGGAGCATCAACCTCCGCCGCCGACGAACAAGCACAAGCGGCTGCCACTACACTGGTGACACAGGCCTGGGAGGAGTACGAGCGGGGACGACCGGAAGAGGAGGGAGGAGCCCACGAGGACGATCACGACAACTAGGGGACGTTGTGTTTTCTTTCCCTTTTATTTTTTATTCTGCTTTTGAGCATAGGGACTATGCTAGAATTTAAGTTTGAGGGTGGTGTGTGTTGAACCTGTTTGTTTTTAGTTCGTTTGTTTTGGGATGAGTCGTTGGATTGATATTTCGTTTACGATGTATCTTTGCTAGACTTTGTTTATTTTTTTTTATTTTATTTATCTTATTTTGATTTATCTTATTTTGATTTGGTCTTTTGCATGCATATCATATAATTTAGTCTCGTTTATGTATTTCGATTTCCGTAATTGTGTTATGTTTGTCACATGCATCTCATTTAGGATCGAGTGTAATTTGCATTTCCGGGTTCTTTTGAAGCAAAGCAATTAATGAATTAGTAGATGGGCTAGTTGATTTTAAAATTGAAATTTTGGATCACCGGCTAATTATAGATGAACCTTCCGACTGCGTTTTTGCAACTTGTGTGGATAGCCTTTCGAATCCTTTCCGATTAAGCTTGAGCGCATTTTTCTGAGGGGTATAATAGCCTGAGGTTTGGGGGGCAGGTTAGAATTGAATTATGTGTTCACGATTTCGAGTTGTTGGCTAGAAGTTCTATCAATGGTCTTTACGTTTTTATTCGATATTGAAAAAAAAAAAAAAAAAAAAAAAAAAAAAAAAAAAAAAAAAAAAAAGAAAAGAAAAAAAAAAAAAAAAGAAGAAAGTTGTGAGAAAAATCACAATTTATTGTTGTTGTCGTATCATATTGAATAAAAGGACCTACTTATGCCCAACTCGAGTTTTTGAATTTCAGAATCAAAACTTACTTTTCACCCACATTTCTACTCAAAACCCTCGATGATTGTGTTTATTGTTTAATTACGGATTCTTGAGTCTATCTTTCATTTTGGTGTAGAAACAACTAATTGCGTCGGTAGGAAAGTCGAATACCTTAAAGCCGGGGGCCACTCTGAGATTTTAGGTTATCTAGCTCGTTTTATCTTTCGAATTAATTGCAATGCTTTGACCAATCCGGCAACTTTGTGGGTGTGTTGTCTGAAAACCCTCACGAGACACAACTCGTCCTTTGGTGGTACCCAGGGGTTCAACGGCTTGTTGCATACGCTTAATGCAATCGTGTTTCCCTACGTTAGTGGCCTAGTTTAGTTTGTCGTTTTTATTTCATTTTTCGTTTTGATTTACTCGGGACGAGTAAAGATCTAAGTTTGAGGGTGTGATAAGTGTTCGTTTTGCACGATTTTTGCTTATCAAATCTTCGAGTTTTGGTCTTCGTTCGTCCGAGTTTCGGCTTTATTTGTGTATATTATTGCGTTTCTTGTTTTATTTCCTTTTTTAGGTTTTGTTAGCTTTTGTTGCCAAGTCGAAGCCATTTGGAAGCGAAACCGATTTTTCAAGCCGAGAAAGTGGTCATTAAGACCCAGATCGCGATCCAGGAAAGCCGGATCGCGATCTGGGGGCAAATTCCAGTAGTGTGCAAAGTTCAGACCCAGATCGCGATCCAGGAAAGTCGGATCGCGATCTGGTGACAAATTCCAGTGGCAGACAAGATTCAGACCCAGATCGCGATCCGCACTTCCTGGATCGCGATCTGGGAGGCGGTTCGCGTTTTTTTTAAAGAAGCCAGATCGCGATCTGGCTTTATTGGATCGCGATCTGGCGCGTTTTTCAAGGCTAGATATTTTAAATTGCAAAGCTTCTTGAGGAAGCTTTGCAATTTACTATAAATAGAAGCAAGCCCTCACTCTTCATTCTTCTTCGACTTTTTACGGTTTTCAACGGTTCTTCGCGGGAATCATCAACGGGGGTTCCGACTTGGGTTTTTCTTACGCAATTTCTTTACGTTTTGTTCTTCATTTCCTTTGTACATTCTTTTGATACTATGTTTGTTATGAACTAAGAACATTTTCTTCTAGGGTAATGAAGCCTTGTATATATTGATTTCGATCGTCATTTCTACTTTCTATTTGTCGTGTTTTGATTTCGTTTATGTTTTCCTGTATTAAATGCTTCTGATTGTGTTGATCAGCTCTCAGACTGATATTAAATAGGAATGAACTCGAGAGAGGATTTCTTGTTTGAAGTTAGGAAAACATAGCCCGGGGTGTGGAAACGGAGACGTGATGCACTTCGGGTAGCCCTTAAGGACTTGACCTAAATGCTCTCTTAATAGCAGGTTCTGAACGGAGACGTCGGACCTGTGGGTAGACTCTAGCTACACTGGAGACGGGGGTTAGAGTATATTAGCGTCTGGGTTAACGAATAGGAACGTGATTTTAGATGGTGGATTTGTCGATCGTTGTTGATTATACCTAGGTGGATTTGGCCCTAGAAGTCCCTTTTAAATCGAAGTCCCCCGCGTTGAGTTGTCGTTACTTTATTTTACGTACATTTTATATTTGCATGTTTACGTTCTTGCATGCTTTTAAATTAGGGTTTCTCACCAATCCACTTATTTACGATCGGCTAGATAATATAACGATAATATAATTACACTACTCAACATTTGAATCTACAAGGTCCCTGTGGATCGATATCCGGAACCACTGTTCTGCAAAATGCGATACCGTATACTTGCGGTAATTTATACGTGAGGAAAACGCGTATCAAGTATAAGTCTGAAACTTTTGAAAAGTTCAAAGATTTTAGACACCAAGTAGAAAACCAACTCGGTAGACGTATTAAGAAACTACGATCCGATTGTGGTGGCGAATACTTAAGTACTAAGTTTATAGACTATCTTAAAGAGAATGGGATTCTGTCTCAATGGACTCCTCCTGGAACTCCTCAACTTAATGGAGTTTCCGAACGTCGGAATCGAACACTGTTAGACATGGTTCGATCTATGATGGGGTTCACCGAGCTACCGGCATACCTGTGGGGTCATGCACTCCTAACTGCCGTGTATTTGCTGAATAGGGTTAATACCAAAGCAGTTAACTCCACACCTTATGAACTTTGGCACTCCAAGAAACCCACGTTTAAACATATTAGGATATGGGGTTGTCCCGCTTACGTGAAGCGGCTAGTGGGAGATAAGTTGGATACAAAATCCGACCTATGCTATTTTGTGGGGTATCCCGATGATTCCATGGGATACGAATTCTACTATGTTTCCGAGGCAAAGGTGTTCGTCTCGAGAAATGCCGTGTTCCTTGAGAAGGAATTTCTATCGGATAGAAAGGGCAGTGTAGTTGATCTCGAAGAAGTTCGAGAACCACAATCTGAAGTTCAAGCACAACAATCAGATAATGAACCAATTCAACAAACCACTAATATACCTCCTGAACCGTCGCTGCGTAGATCCGAAAGAGTTCGGAGAGCGCCCGATAGGTTATTCCTCGTTGATGAAGTTGACCAAGGATGTGATCCTAGAACTTTCAACGAAGCTGTATCGGATACAGACAAGGGACATTGGCTTAATGCCATGAAATCCAAAATGGACTCTATGTACTCCAACAAGGTATGTGTTGGGGATCGTGCATGTATACGCAGCGGAATTTAAAATTTTTTCATCGAACTAGTTTCGATTACATGCAAAACTAATCACATAGTCAACGTACCTTAACGCTTCCACCATACATATGGTAATTATCGATTTAATTAAAAATACGTAAAACCGAAAATCACGAAACATGCTTATTCATCATTAAATAAAATCGAAACACGTAATCACATATGACTCATAATCACAAATTACAATTCATACAAACATGTTCGAATTAATTTACGATAGTTTCAATTTGTTTACCTCTTGTAGCATGAGATTTCGACGAATCGAAATCAAGAACCAATCACGTACAAGCTGCGAATTACCAATCCTCGGGGCTGCAACTTCACGGCTGGAACGAGCTTATCCAGCAAGCGACGAACGCCGGTGAATGGCAGCAGCAGCGGCGGCGCGTGGCAGCGGCAGCGGCGGCGCGTGGGCGGCGCGTGCTGCGTAACAGCGGCGCGTGCGGCTTCGGCGGTGGAGCAGCGGCTTTCTTCTCCTCCAATTAGGTTTCACCTCGTATATTTTGACCCACTCGAACTACAGCACTAGATGTAAACGAGTTAGATAAACAACAAGAATAAACGAAGGAATAAAAGGGAGAAAACCGGCGGTTTCCGGCGAAGATCGGCGGTGGCGCGGCGGAGATGCAACGGCCGAGAGGAGGGGCTGAGCGGCTAGGGTTTTGTGCTGAAAAAAATCTGATCTCAAAACTCTTTTTGAGGTCTATTTATACCTAGGGTTTTCAACCCTAGTGGGCTTAAGTCATTGGGCTTGACCCACTGATGCATTAAGCCCATTCCCTCGTCGGCCTCGTTTCTAATAAACGATCGTCCACAAAATTATAACAAAATTATATTTATGACGAGCTCAAAGTCCTCGTCGATACGAGTGCCTCTTCGAAATTTCCAATTTCCAAAATTGGAAACTTCCACTTCAGTGGACTTGCTAAATCGGGAAACTTCCCAATTTAGAAAGATCACTAAATTCCGCATGTCTCTCTTTCTCTACGTTTATTCCAATTCGAAATTCACAATTACGAATCTTGGATTCAATCATATTGACATCCAACCGTTCAAAGATTAACACATTAATCTATGCTTGTTGTTATCAAGGATCTATATTACACGAGAAGTGTGACCCTCAATGGTTCAGGTGTATGCTAGCCGTGGGCTCACAACTCTTTGTGATTCGAACAACACATTGTTCTTATACGAACTCCTCCCAAGAGTCCCGATTAGAGTAAAACTCATTTTACCTAATCCCGATCAAATCGGTGCCCAACGAATCAAGATTGGCGTCTAGCAACTACGCATCATGATTCCCTAGATACAAATGAAGTGGCTGCAAGAACCTTATGATATAGTTAGCGTACAGTACGATCCTTTCGCAGCACATGTCCCGATTGAACTAGAGGCATTGGTTCACCGAGACCTCTTATAAAGTTCAATAACTGTGCGAACGTTCTAGGTATTATAAATCCATTCGTGTGCGACTTAGGAAAACACATTTCCCTAATCACCCCACTATCAACTCTGGCCAGAGATTCCATGGATTATAAACCGTCAGAACACACAGGACATCCATGACTACTCAAGCGCTCGAATACCCTACTACAATGCACAGACTTCACACTAGATTTCGGATTGCACGAACGTTGGCCCTTGGAGTGGTCCGCGGTGGGACTCAGGGACAGGTCACGATACAATCGGTCCTCTAGTGAAGTCACGGTGATGTCTGGGTCTTAAGGACTAATGGTGTACAACTATATCTTAGAAACCTATTACTCGATGAATGAGAACCACTTATAGATTTCTAGGGCGAGGGAGTTCAGTGAACTCATCTAGTATGAGCACCCACTCAAGTATGCCGATGTCACAACACTGAGGACTGATGAGACGCAGTACACATACACTAAGTGCTAGTCTCAAAAGGGAAAGGCCGGTATCCTCATTATTGGCGTAACCCATCGACTAGGAACAAGGTTTAACAGTTACATTACATTGCTGAGTTATCTCACGATTCTACTAGATCAACTCACAGTAATAGAGTAACTCGTTAGGACTATATCTATGCTGCTTGCATGGGATAACAGATATAGAATGCCAAATAAGATATTTTATTATTACGAACGAAAAACGATTGTTTTATTACAAGTAAAAGAGAAAGACCACAACCACAAGTTGGCTTGTTGGTCACCTACTCTAACAATCTCCCACTTGACCTAAAGCCAACTACTCATAAATCTAAGTCCCATCGACTCTCGATGTTTCTCGTGGACTGATCCTGACAATGGCTTGGTGAAGGGATCTGCAATATTGTCCTCCGAGGTGACTCTGTCTAGCTTGACTTCACCTCTCTCTATGATCTCTTGAATCACATGGTATTTTCTCAACACGTGCTTCGACTTCTGATGAGCTCTTGGTTCCTTAGCTTGTGCTACGGCTCCGTTGTTATCGCAGTACAGCTGTACTGGATCGCTAGCGTTCGGAAATACACCCAACTCTTGGATGAATTTCCTAATCCATGACCCTTCCTTTGAAGCATCTGATGCTGCAATATATTCAGCCTCGGTGGTGGAATCAGCCGTTGTGGCTTGCTTGGAACTCTTCCAACACACGGCACCCCCGTTGACTTTGAATATATACCCCGAGTTTGACTTCGAGTCATCCACGTCCGATTGAAAACTAGAATCCGTGAAGCCTTCTATTTTCAACTCGGTATCCCCATAGACCAAAAACAAATCTCGAGTTCTTCGCAAGTACTTGAGAATGTCCTTCACAGCCTTCTAATGGGCTGGGCCGGGGTCAGACTGATATCTGCTTGTGACGCTCACAGCATACGCAATATCAGGTCGTGTACATAGCATGCCATACATTATGCTTCCTATAGCGGATGCATAAGGTGTCCTTTTCATCTCCTCGATTTCCATTTGCGTTTGAGGACGCATGGATTTCGAGAGACGAACCCCATGGGACATTGGCAAGAATCCCTTCTTGGATTCTTCCATGCTAAACCGTTTAAGAACGGTGTCTATGTACATGGATTGGGACAAGCCAAGCAATCTCCTCGATCTATCTCTATAGATCTGTATGTTAGAGTAGGTGACCAACAAGCCAACTTGTGGTTGTGGTCTTTCTCTTTTCCTTGTAATAAAACAATCGTTTTTCGTTCGTAATAATAAAATATCTTATTTGGCATTCTATATCTGTTATCCCATGCAAGCAGCATAGATATAGTCCTAACGAGTTACTCTATTACTGTGAGTTGATCTAGTAGAATCGTGAGATAACTCAGCAATGTAATGTAACTGTTAAACCTTGTTCCTAGTCGATGGGTTACGCCAATAATGAGGATACCGGCCTTTACCTTTTGAGACTAGCACTTAGTGTATGTGTACTGCGTCTCATCAGTCCTCGGTGTTGTGACATCGGCATACTTGAGTGGGTGCTCATACTGGATGAGTTCACTGAACTCCCTCGCCCTAGAAATCTATAAGTGGTTCTCATTCATCGAGTAATAGGTTTCTAAGATATAGTTGTACACCATTAGTCCTTAAGACCCAGACATCACCGTGACTTCACTAGAGGACCGATTGTATCGTGACCTGTCCCTGAGTCCCACCGCGGACCGCTCCAAGGGCCAACGTTCGTGCAATCCGAAATCTAGTGTGAAGTCTGTGCATTGTAGTAGGGGATTCGAGCGCTTGAGTAGTCATGGATGTCCTGTGTGTTCTGACGGTTTATAATCCATGGAATCTCTGGCCCGAGTTGATAGTGGGGTGATTAGGGAAATGTGTTTCCCTAAGTCGCACACGAACGGATTTATAATACCTAGAACGTGCGCACGGTTATTGAACTTTATAAGAGGTCTCGGTGAACCAATGCCTCTAGTTCAATCGGGACATGTGCTACGAAGGGATCGTACTGTACGCTAACTATATCATAAGGTTCTTGCAGGCACTTCATTTGTATCTAGGGAATCATGACGCGTAGTTGCTAGACGCCAATCTTGATTCGTTGGGCACCGATTTGATCGGGATTAGGTAAAATGAGTTTTACTCTAATCGGGACTCTTGGGAGGAGTTCGTATAAGAACAATGTGCTGTTCGAATCACAAAGAGTTGTGAGCCCACGGCTAGCATACACCTGAACCATTGAGGGTCACACTTCTCGTGTAATATAGATCCTTGATAACAACAAGCATAGATTAACGTGTTAATCTTTGAACGGTTGGATGTCAATATGATTGAATCCAAGATTCGTAATTGTGAATTGCGAATTGGAATAAACGTAGAGAAATAGAGACATGCGGAATTTAGTGAACTTTCTAAATTGGGAAGTTTCCCGATTTAGCAAGTCCACTGAAGTGGAAGTTTCCAATTTTGGAAATTGGAAATTTCGAAGAGGCACTCGTATCGACGAGGACTTTGAGCTCGTCACAAATATAATTTTGTTATAATTTTGTGGACGATCGTTTATTAGAAACGAGGCCGACGAGGGAATGGGCTTAATGCATCAGTGGGTCAAGCCCAATGACTTAAGCCCACTAGGGTTGAAAACCCTAGGTATAAATAGACCTCAAAAAGAGTTTTGAGATCAGATTTTTCAGCACAAAACCCTAGCCGCTCAGCCCCTCCTCTCGGCCGTTGAATCTCCGCCGCGCCACCGCCGATCTTCGCCGGAAACCGCCGGTTTTCTCCCTTTTATTCCTTCGTTTATTCTTGTTGTTTATCTAACTCGTTTACATCTAGTGCTGTAGTTCGAGTGGGTCAAAATATACGAGGTGAAACCTAATTGGAGGAGAAGAAAGCCGCTGCTCCACCGCCGAAGCCGCACGCGCCGCTGTTACGCAGCACGCGCCGCCCACGCGCCGCCGCTGCCGCTGCCACGCGCCGCCGCTGCTGCTGCCATTCACCGGCGTTCGTCGCTTGCTGGATCAGCTCGTTCCAGCCGTGAAGTTGCAGCCCCGAGGATTGGTAATTCGCAGCTTGTACGTGATTGGTTCTTGATTTCGATTCGTCGAAATCTCACGCTACAAGAGGTAAACAAATCGAAACTATCGTAAATTAATTCGAACATGTTTGTATGAATTGTAATTTGTGATTATGAGTAATATGTGATTACGTGTTTCGATTTTATTGAATGATGAATAAGCATGTTTCGTGATTTTCGGTTTTACGTATTTTTAATTAAATCGAAAATTACCATATGTATGGCGGAAGCGTTAAGGTACGTTGACTATGTGATTAGTATTGCATGTAATCGAAACTAGTTCGATATAAAAATTTTAAATTCCGCTGCGTATACATGTACGATCCCCAACAGTGGTATCAGAGCCACGGGTTAATCGTTTATTTGTCAACGTGTTTATCGTTTTCGAAAGCATGCTTCGATTTGTTGAATTGTTGAATTTTTGGTGTTATCAAATTGGGTGGTTTAATATTAATTAATATTTTGAATATTTCAGAAAATATAAAATTTTTAATTTTGAAAAAATTCGATTTTTGCTGCTGTTTTTCAGCTGACCGAACCGGCCCGGTCGAACCGGTCCGACCGGTCCGGTCAGCGACAACAAAAAAAAAAAAAAAAATTCTTTTATTGATTTTCTGAGATTAATATTAAAATTAATTGATTTTTAATTTTTGAAATTATTTATCAATTAAACCCAATTAGATAATTGATCCATTAATTTAATTTGAATTCAAAGAATAGTGTTGGATTAATTATTTAATTTAATCGTTAAATTAGTTTAATTAATGGAACACAAATTAGATGGCAAATAATTAATGGGCTTCATTCTTATTTAAATTATTTATGAATGAAGGAGGTCCGTTAATTATATTTGCAATTAATCGTATTTATTAATTAATTCATGAGATGAATAATTGTGATTAAGTACGATGATGATCGTATGTCTCTCTTAGGATCAATATGCGTTTCCACATACCTAGAGAACATAGTTGTAGGAATCACAAACGATCATAACCTGAAACTTCCGATGAGCTAATAAGATTTAAAAACAAAATCCCTCATTCTTAATCAAGAATAATTATCAAGCTATAAAGAAAAACCAAATTGTTGAATTTTTCTTTCCTTCTACCAACAATTAAATTATGTGTAGCCTCTCATAATAGTGCAGTAAGCCGTGTTAGCGGGGAGTGCTATTGTGGGATAAGCTGTAATTTAATTGACATTAGATGGAGATACGGTCATAGATAAAATTATGTTGGATTAATGTGGTCGGCTAGATTAACTACGGATTGCATTAGTTTGATATAGTTGGATCCATGACATCTCATATTGGTAGGCTAGACTTGACACACGAAGATTTTGATATTCGCTAGATTAACTTAGGTCATTATCAAGTGTGAGGTAAATCGATCTTTAGGGTCACATAGTGATGTGATTGATAGTACTCTACCTTTAGGCTTATGTAATCGGGATAGATTAACTACGGGTTACATTAGCGCTATTGGACCTAAAGCCCATTAAAGAAAAACAAGTTTTCTCGATTGTCTGCTAGAGGGTGGTGAAATTCGATAAAATTAGTGGGAGAACAGTTAAAACATACAAGTCCAAAATTTTAATTGTAACGATTATTACGAACTAAACTCTAATTATTTTCTTCTTAAAATTTTCTCAGCAACAATGTCCAAACATCCCCTTTCCTCAATCCTCGACCAAAACAAACTCACCGGTCCAAACTATTTGGATTGGCTTCGCAATCTGAAACTTGTGCTCCAAGTCGAGGAGCGTCTCTATGTGCTCAATGAACGTCCCCCCGCTGCTCTTCCTGCGACTGCTACTGCTGACGAGACTGCCACTTCGAGGCATGGAAGAAGGACGACCTCCATGCGAGGTGCTACATGCTAGCATCCATGGTGCCAGAGCTCGCGAGGAAGTATGAGTCTCACGTGCATGCTTATGATATCAAGCATCATCTTGAAAGCATGTACAGTGAGAATACTAGGGCATCGAGGTACTCAGCTACCAAGGAGTTGATCACCATGAGGCTGCGTGAAGGGGCTTCGGTCCACGAGCACGGTCTCAAGATGATCACTCTCCTTGAGAAGCTAGTGAATCTTGATGTCACCCTCCCGGCCGAGCTCTCGGTGGATTTGATCCTACTGTCCCTTCCTAGTTCTTATGAATCGTTCATATTGAACTTCAACATGAACAAGCTCGATCCACCATTGGATGAGTTGTTGAACATGTTGGTCAGCTATGAGTCCACAATCAAGAAGGAGAAATCTGTTCTCCTAGTTGCTCCTTCTGTGAAGAAAGGTTCTTTCCAGAAGAAAAGGAAAGAAAGGAGTTTCGGCCCGAGCAAGAAACTTGAGAAGGGCGAGTCGAGCGGAGTGAAGAATGACAAGGTCACCAAGCAAGTTGATGACGCTTGCCATCATTGTGGAAAGAAGGGCCATTGGCGACGCAACTGCAAGGCTTACCTCGATCAGAAACGTTCTGAAAAGGGTACGTATTTAGTTGAAGTTAACTTGTCCATTAAATCTTCTGCTTGGGTATTGGATACTGGTTGTGGCTCACATCTTTGTAATGATTTGCAGCTCATAACAAGAAGTAGGAAGCTTAATGTGGGTGAGACCTACCTAAGAATGGGCAACGGAGCAAGGGTTGCTGCTGAAGCCATTGGGACAATTTATCTTTCTGTTTTGGATTCTAGTTTTTCCATTGTTTTGAACAATTGTTTATTTGTTCCGTCACTTATTCGAAACCTTATTTCTATTCCTGTTTTGGATAATGAAGGTTTTACTTTTGTTTTTGGAAATTCGATTTGCATTATACAAAAGGAACAAAATATGATTTGTAAGGGACAACTTATAAACAACTTATATGAACTGAATCCAAGTGAAATACCCATTAACATTATATCAGCAAAACGAAAAGATATAAGTCTTAACCCCGCACAACTTTGGCACGCTCGACTTGGTCACATTTCCTTGAGAAGGATGAACAAGTTTGTTAGTGAAGGAATGTTCTCCTTGGACGACGTTAAATCACTTCAAACTTGTGAATCCTGCCTTAAAGGAAAGATGACCAAGACTCCCTTCAAAGGGAAGATGGAACGGGCCGAGGGTCTTTTGGATTTGATCCATTCAGACGTGTGTGGTCCACTAAGCGTTAGTGCTAGGGGTGGTTTTAACTACTTCGTTACCTTTACCGATGATTATTCTAGGTATGGTTTCGTGTACTTAATGAAGTATAAGTCTGAAACTTTTGAAAGGTTCAAAGATTTTAGACACCAAGTAGAAAACCAACTCGGTAGACGTATTAAGAAACTACGATCCGATCGTGGTGGCGAATACTTAAGTACTGAGTTTATAGACTATCTTAAAGAGAATGGGATTCTATCTCAATGGACTCCTCCTGGAACTCCTCAACTTAATGGAGTTTCCGAACGTCGGAATCGAACACTGTTAGACATGGTTCGATCTATGATGGGGTTCACCGAGCTACCGGCATACCTGTGGGGTCATGCACTCCTAACTGCCGTGTATTTGCTGAATAGGGTTAATACCAAAGAGTTAACTCCACACCTTATGAACTTTGGCACTCCAAGAAACCCACGTTTAAACATATTAGGATATGGGGTTGTCCCGCTTACGTGAAGCGGCTAGTGGGAGACAAGTTGGATGGAAAATCCGACCTATGCTATTTTGTGGGGTATCCCGAGGATTCCATGGGATACGAATTCTACTATGTTTCCGAGGCAAAGGTGTTCGTCTCGAGAAATGCCGTATTCCTTGAGAAGGAATTTCTATCGGATAGAAAGGGCAGTGTAGTTGATCTCGAAGAAGTTCGAGGACCACAATCTGAAGTTCAAGCACAACAATCAGATAATGAACCAATTCAACAAACCACTAACATACCTCCTGAACCGTCGCTGCGTAGATCCGAAAGAGTTCGGAGAGCGCCCGATAGGTTATTCCTCGTTGATGAAGTTGACCAAGGATGTGATCCTAGAAATTTCAACGAAGCAGTATCGGATACAGACAAGGGACATTGGCTAAATGCCATGAAATCCGAAATGGACTCTATGTACTCTAACAAGGTATGGACCTTGGTAGATCCACCCGAGGGAATCGTTCCCATAGGCTGCAAGTGGATCTATAAGAAGAAAATTGGAGTAGATGGAAAGGTATCGACCTACAAGGCTAGATTGGTAGCGAAGGGTTATACTCAAAAGCAAGGAGTTGACTATGAGGAAACCTTCTCTCCAGTTGCTATGCTTAAGTCCATTAGGATTTTGCTGGCCATCTCTGCGTGGTATGACTACGAGATATGGCAAATGGATGTGAAGACCGCTTTCCTTAATGGGGACATTGAGGAAGAAATTTACATGGCGCAGCCGGAAGGCTTCATATCTTCTGGAGATGAGCAAAAGGTTTGCAAACTCCAGCGATCCATTTATGGATTGAAACAAGCATCCCGTAGTTGGAACAAAAGGTTTGACACAACTATCAAAGAGTTTGAATTTGTGAAAAACCCGGAGGAACCTTGTGTCTACAAGAAGGTTAGTGGGAGTGCAATGACTTTCCTTGTACTTTATATTGATGACATACTACTCATTGGGAATGATGTAGGGATGTTGCAGTCAACTAAAGTATGGTTATCCACACGTTTCTCGATGAAGGATTTGGGAGAAGCATCCTACGTATTGGGAATACGGATCTATAGAGATAGATCGAGGAGATTGCTTGGCTTGTCCCAATCCATGTACATAGACACCGTTCTCAAACGGTTTAGCATGGAAGAATCCAAGAAGGGATTCTTGCCAATGTCCCATGGGGTTCGTCTCTCGAAATCCATGCGTCCTCAAACGCAAATGGAAATCGAGGATATGAAAAGGACACCTTATGCATCCGCTATAGGAAGCATAATGTATGGCATGCTATGTACACGACCTGATATTGCGTATGCTGTGAGCGTCACAAGCAGATATCAGTCCGACCCCGGCCCAACCCATTGGAAGGCTGTAAAAGACATTCTCAAGTACTTGCGAAGAACTCGAGATTTGTTTTTGGTCTATGGGGATACCGAGTTGAAATTAGAAGGCTTCACGGATTCTAGTTTTCAATCGGATGTGGATGACTCGAAGTCAAACTCGGGGTATATATTCAAAGTCAACGGGGGTGCCGTGTGTTGGAAGAGTTCCAAACAAGGCACGACGGCTGATTCCACCACCGAGGCTGAATATATTGCAGCATCAGATGCTTCAAAGGAAGGGTCATGGATTAGGAAATTCATCCAAGAGTTGGGTGTATTTCCGAACGCTAGCGATCCAGTACGGCTGTACTGCGACAACAACGGAGCCGTAGCGCAAGCTAAGGAACCAAGAGCTCATCAGAAGTCGAAGCACGTGTTGAGAAAATACCATGTGATCCGAGAGATCATAGAGAGAGGTGAAGTCAAGCTAGACAGAGTCACCTCGGAGGACAATATTGCAGATCCCTTCACCAAGCCATTGTCAGGATCAGTCCACGAGAAACATCGAGAGTCGATGGGACTTAGATTTATGAGTAGTTGGCTTTACGTCAAGTGGGAGATTGTTCGAGTAGGTGACCAACAAGCCAACTTGTGGCTGTGGTCTTTCCTTTTATCTTGTAATAAAACAATCGTTTTTCGTTCGTAATAATAAAATATCTTATTTGGCATTCTATATCTGTTATCCCATGCAAGCAGCATAGATATAGTCCTAACGAGTTACTCTATTACTGTGAGTTGATCTAGTAGAATCGTGAGATAACTCAGCAATGTAATGTAACTGTTAAACCTTGTTCCTAGTCGATGGGTTACGCCAATAATGAGGATACCGGCCTTTCCCTTTTGAGACTAGCACTTAGTGTATGTGTACTGCGTCTCATCAGTCCTCGGTGTTGTGACATCGGCATACTTGAGTGGGTGCTCATACTGGATGAGTTCACTGAACTCCCTCGCCCTAGAAATCTATAAGTGGTTCTCATTCATCGAGTAATAGGTTTCTAAGATATAGTTGTACACCATTAGTCCTTAAGACCCAGACATCACCGTGACTTCACTAGAGGACCGATTGTATCGTGACCTGTCCCTGAGTCCCACCGCGGACCGCTCCAAGGGCCAACGTTCGTGCAATCCGAAATGTAGTGTGAAGTCTGTGCATTGTAGTAGGGGATTCGAGCGCTTGAGTAGTCATGGATGTCCTGTGTGTTCTGACGGTTTATAATCCATGGAATCTCTGGCCAGAGTTGATAGTGGGGTGATTAGGGAAATGTGTTTCCCTAAGTCGCACACGAACGGATTTATAATACCTAGAACGTGCGCACGGTTATTGAACTTTATAAGAGGTCTCGGTGAACCAATGCCTCTAGTTCAATCGGGACATGTGCTACGAAGGGATCGTACTGTACGCTAACTATATCATAAGGTTCTTGCAGGCACTTCATTTGTATCTAGGGAATCATGATGCGTAGTTGCTAGACGCCAATCTTGATTCGTTGGGCACCGATTTGATCGGGATTAGGTAAAATGAGTTTTACTCTAATCGGGACTCTTGGGAGGAGTTCGTATAAGAACAATGTGTTGTTCGAATCACAAAGAGTTGTGAGCCCACGGCTAGCATACACCTGAACCATTGAGGGTCACACTTCTCGTGTAATATAGATCCTTGATAACAACAAGCATAGATTAATGTGTAAATCTTTGAACGATTGGATGTCGATATGATTGAATCCAAGATTCGTAATTGTGAATTGCGAATTGGAATAAACGTAGAGCAAAAGAGACATGCGGAATTTAGTGAACTTTCTAAATTGGGAAGCTTCCCGATTTAGCAAGTCCACTGAAGTGGAAGTTTCCAATTTTGGAAATTGGAAATTTCGAAGAGGCACTCGTATCGACGAGGACTTTGAGCTCGTCACAAATATAATTTTGTTATAATTTTGTGGACGATCGTTTATTAGAAACGAGGCCGACAAGGGGATGGGCTTAATGCATCAGTGGGTCAAGCCCAATGACTTAAGCCCGCTAGGGTTGAAAACCCTAGGTATAAATAGACCTCAAAAGGAGTTTTGAGATCAGATTTTTCAGCACAAAAACCCTAGCCGCTCAACACCTCTCGGCCGTTGCATCTCCGCCGCGCCACCGCCGACCACCACCGGAAACACCGCCGGTTTTCTCCTCTTTCTCCTTCGTTTTATTCGTGTTGTTATCTAACTCGTTTATATCTAGTGCTATAGTTCGAGTGGGTCGAAAATACGAGGTGAAACCTAATTGGAGAGGAGCTGCTGCCCCGACGAATCCGTGCACCACCGCACGCGCCGCACCACCGCTCACGCGCCGCCGCTGCCGCTGCCACGCGCCGCCGCTGCTGCTGCCATTCGTCGCCGCTCGTTGCTTGCTGGATCAGCTCGGTCCAGCCGTGAGGTGCAGCCCCGTGGATTGGTAATTAGCAGCTTGTACGTGACTCGTTCTAGGATTTCGATTCGTCGAAATCTCACGCTACAAGAGGTAATCAAATCGGAACTTTCGTAATTCGACTCGAACGTGTTTGTATGATTATTAATTTGCAAGCATGAGTAATACGTGATTACATGTTTCGATCTTATTAAATGATGAATAAGCATGTTTCGTGATTTTTCGGTTTTATGTATTTTTCAATTAAATCGAAAATTACCATATGTATGGCGGAAGCATTAAGGTACGTTGACTATGTGATTAGTATTGCATGTAATCGAAACTAGTTCGATATAAAAATTTTAAATTCCGCTCCGTATACATGTACGATCCCCAACATCTTAACCCCGCACAACTTTGGCACGCTCGACTGGGTCATATTTCCTTGAGAAGGATGAACAAGTTTGTAAGTGAAGGATTGTTCTCCTTGGAGGACGTGAAATCACTACAAACTTGTGTATCCTGCTTTAAAGGAAAAATGACCAAGACTCCCTTCAAAGGGAAGATCGAACGAGCCGAGGGTCTTTTGGATTTGATCCATTCAGACGTGTGTGGTCCACTAAGCGTTAGTGCTAGGGGTGGTTTTAACTACTTCGTTACCTTTACCGATGATTATTCTAGGTATGGTTTCGTGTACTTAATGAAGTATAAGTCTGAAACTTTTGAAAAGTTCAAATATTTCAGACACCAAGTAGAAAACCAACTCGGTAGACGTATTAAGAAACTACGATCCGATCGTGGTGGCGAATACTTAAGTACTGAGTTTATAGACTATCTTAAAGAGAATGGGATTCTGTCTCAATGGACTCCTCCTGGAACTCCTCAACTTAATGGGGTTTCCGAACGTCGGAATCGAACACTGTTAGAGATGGTTCAATCTATGATGGGGTTCACCGAGCTACCGGCATACCTGTGGGGTCATGCACTCCTAACTGCCGTGTATTTGCTGAATAGGGTTAATACCAAAGCAGTTGACTCCACACCTTATGAACTTTGGCACTCCAAGAAACCCACGTTTAAACATATTAGGATATGGGGTTGTCCTGCTTACGTGAAGCGGCTAGTGGGAGATAAGTTGGATAGAAAATCCGACCTATGCTATTTTGTGGGGTATCCCGATGATTCCATGGGATACGAATTCTACAATGTTTCCGAGGCTAAGGTGTTCGTCTCGAGAAATGCCGTGTTCCTTGAGAAGGAATTTCTATCGGATAGAAAGGGCAGTGTAGTTGATCTCGAAGAAGTTCGAGAACCACAATCTGAAGTTCGAGCACAACAATAAGATAAAGAACCAATTCAACAAACCACTAATATACCTCCTGAACCGTCGCTGCGTAGATCCGAAAGAGTTCGGAGAGCGCCCGATAGGTTATTCCTCGTTGATGAAGTTGACCAAGGATGTGATCCTAGAACTTTCAACGAAGCTGTATCGGATACAGACAAGGGTCATTGGCTTAATGCCATGAAATCCGAAATGGACTCTATGTACTCCAACAAGGTATGGTGGACCTTGGTAGATCCACCCGAGGGAATTGTTCCCATAGGCTGCAAGTGGATCTATAAGAAGAAAATTGGAGTAGATGGAAAGGTATCGACCTACAAGGCTAGATTGGTAGCGAAGGGTTATACTCAAAAGCAAGGAGTTGACTATGAGGAAACCTTCTCTCCAGTTGCTATGCTTAAGTCCATTAGGATTTTGCTGGCCATCTCTGCGTGGTATGACTACGAGATATGGCAAATGGATGTAAAGACCGCTTTCCTTAATGGGGACATTGAGGAAGAAATTTACATGGCGCAGCCGGAAGGCTTCATATCTTCTGGAGATGAGCAAAAGGTTTGCAAACTCCAGCGATCCATTTATGGATTGAAACAAGCATCCCATAGTTGGAAGAAAAGGTTCGACACAACTATCAAAGAGTTTGAATTTGTGAAAAACCCGGAGGAACCTTGTGTCTACAAGAAGGTTAGTGGGAGTGCAGTGACTTTCCTTGTACTTTATGTTGATGACATACTACTCATTGGGAATGATGTAGCGATGTTGCAGTCGACTAAAGTATGGGTATCCACACGTTTCTCGATGAAGGATTTGGGAGAAGCATCCTACGTATTGGGAATACGGATCTATAGAGATAGATCCAGGAGATTGCTTGGCTTGTCCCAATCCATGTACATAGACACCGTTCTTAAACGGTTTAGCATGGAAGAATCCAAGAAGGGATTCTTGCCAATGTCCCATGGGGTTCGTCTCTCGAAATCCATGCGTCCTCAAACGCAAATGGAAATCGAGGAGATGAAAAGGACACCTTATGCATCCGCTATAGGAAGCATAATGTATGGCATGCTATGTACACGACCTGATATTGCGTATGCTGTGAGCGTCACAAGCAGATATCAGTCTGACCCCGGCCCAGCCCATTGGAAGGCAGTGAAGGACATTCTCAAGTACTTGCGAAGAACTCGAGATTTGTTTTTGGTCTATGGGGATACCGAGTTGAAAATAGAAGGCTTCACGGATTCTAGTTTTCAATCCGACGTGGATGACTCGAAGTCAAACTCGGGGTATATATTCAAAGTCAACGGGGGTGCCGTGTGTTGGAAGAGTTCCAAGCAAGGCACAACGGCTGATTCCACCACCGAGGCTGAATATATTGCAGCATCAGATGCTTCAAAGGAAGGGTCATGGATTAGGAAATTCATCCAAGAGTTGGGTGTATTTCCGAACACTAGCGATCCAGTACGGCTGTACTGCGATAACAACGGAGCCGTAGCACAAGCTAAGGAACCAAGAGCTCATCAGAAGTCGAAGCACGTGTTGAGAAAATACCATGTGATCCGAGAGATCATAGAGAGAGGTGAAGTCAAGATAGATAGAGTCACCTCGGAGGACAATATTGCAGATCCCTTCACCAAGCCATTGTCAGGATCAGTCCACGAGAAACATCGAGAGTCGATGGGACTTAGATTTATGAGTAGTTGGCTTTAGGTCAAGTGGGAGATTGTTAGAGTAGGTGACCAACAAGCCAACTTGTGGTTGTGGTCTTTCTCTTTTCCTTGTAATAAAACAATCGTTTTTCGTTCGTAATAATAAAATATCTTATTTGGCATTCTATATCTGTTATCCCATGCAAGCAGCATAGATATAGTCCTAACGAGTTACTCTATTACTGTGAGTTGATCTAGTAGAATCGTGAGATAACTCAGCAATGTAATGTAACTGTTAAACCTTGTTCCTAGTCGATGGGTTACGCCAATAATGAGGATACCGGCCTTTCCCTTTTGAGACTAGCACTTAGCGTATGTGTACTGCGTCTCATCAGTCCTAGAAATCTATAAGTGGTTCTCATTCATCGAGTAATAGGTTTCTAAGATATAGTTGTACACCATTAGTCCTTAAGACCCAGACATCACCGTGACTTCACTAGAGGACCGATTGTATCGTGACCTGTCCCTGAGTCCCACCGCGGAACGCTCCAAGGGCCAACGTTCGTGCAATCCGAAATCTAGTGTGAAGTCTGTGCATTGTAGTAGGGGATTCGAGCGCTTGAGTAGTCATGGATGTCCTGTGTGTTCTGACGGTTTATAATCCATGGAATCTCTGGCCAGAGTTGATAGTGGGGTGATTAGGGAAATGTGTTTCCCTAAGTCGCACACGAACGGATTTATAATACCTAGAACGTTCGCACGGTTATTGAACTTTATAAGAGGTCTCGGTGAACCAATGCCTCTAGTTCAATCGGGACATGTGCTACGAAGGGATCGTACTGTACGCTAACTATATCATAAGGTTCTTGCAGGCACTTCATTTGTATCTAGGGAATCATGATGCGTAGTTGCTAGACGCCAATCTTGATTCGTTGGGCACCGATTTGATCGGGATTAGGTAAAATGAGTTTTACTCTAATCGGGACTCTTGGGAGGAGTTCGTATAAGAACAATGTGTTGTTCGAATCACAAAGAGTTGTGAGCCCACGGCTAGCATACACCTGAACCATTGAGGGTCACACTTCTCGTGTAATATAGATCCTTGATAACAACAAGCATAGATTAATGTGTTAATCTTTGAACGATTGGATGTCGATATGATTGAATCCAAGATTCGTAATTGTGTATTGCGAATTGGAATAAACGTAGAGAAAGAGAGACATGCGGAATTTAGTGAACTTTCTAAATTGGGAAGTTTCCCGATTTAGCAAGTCCACTGAAGTGGAAGTTTCCAATTTTGGAAATTGGAAATTTCGAAGAGGCACTCGTATCGACGAGGACTTTGAGCTCGTCACAAATATAATTTTGTTATAATTTTGTGGACGATCGTTTATTAGAAACGAGGCCGACGAGGGAATGGGCTTAATGCATCACTGGGTCAAGCCCAATGACTTAAGCCCATCTAGGGTTTTCAGGTGTATGCTAGCCGTGGGCTCACAACTCTTTGTGATTCGAACAACACATTGAGGGTCACACTTCTCGTGTAATATAGATCCTTGACAACAACAAGCATAGATTAATATGTTAATCTTTGAACGGTTGGATGTCAATATGATTGAATCCAAGATTCGTAATTGTGAATTGCGAATTGGAATAAACGTAGAGAAAGAGAGACATGCGGAATTTAGTGAACTTTCTAAATTGGGAAGTTTCCCGATTTAGCAAGTCCACTGAAGTGGAAGTTTCCAATTTTGGAAATTGGAAATTTCGAAGAGGCACTCGTATCGACGAGGACTTTGAGCTCGTCACAAATATAATTTTGTTATAATTTTGTGGACGATCGTTTATTAGAAACGAGGCCGACGAGGGAATGGGCTTAATGCATCACTGGGTCAAGCCCAATGACTTAAGCCCACTAGGGTTGAAAACCCTAGGTATAAATAGACCTCAAAAAGAGTTTTGAGATCAGATTTTTCAGCACAAAACCCTAGCCGCTCAGCCCCTCCTCTCGGCCGTTGAATCTCCGCCGCGCCACCACCGATCTTCGCCGGAAACCGCCGGTTTTCTCCCTTTTATTCCTTCGTTTATTCTTGTTGTTTATCTAACTCGTTTACATCTAGTGCTGTAGTTCGAGTGGGTCAAAATATACGAGGTGAAACCTAATTGGAGGAGAAGAAAGCCGCTGCTCCACCGCCGAAGCCGCACGCGCCGCTGTTACGCAGCACGCGCCGCCCACGCGCCGCCGCTGCTGCTGCCATTCACCGGCGTTCGTCGCTTGCTGGATCAGCTCGTTCCAGCCGTGAAGTTGCTGCCCCGAGGATTGGTAATTCGCAGCTTGTACGTGATTGGTTCATGATTTCGATTCGTCGAAATCTCACGCTACAAGAGGTAAACAAATCGAAACTATCGTAAATTAATTCGAACATGTTTGTATGAATTGTAATTTGTGATTATGAGTAATATGTGATTACGTGTTTCGATTTTATTGTATGATGAATAAGCATGTTTCGTGATTTTCGGTTTTACGTATTTTTAATTAAATCGATAATTACCATATGTATGGCGGAAGCGTTAAGGTACGTTGACTATGTGATTAGTTTTGCATGTAATCGAAACTAGTTCGATGAAAAATTTTTAAATTCCGCTGCGTATACATGCACGATCCCCAACACCGTATTCCCAATACGTAGGATGCTTCTCCCAAATCCTTCATCGAGAAACGTGTGGATACCCATACTTTAGTCGACTTCAACATCCCTACATCATTCCCAATGAGTAGTATGTCATCAACATAAAGTACAAGGAAAGTCACTGCACTCCCACTAACCTTCTTGTAGACACAAGGTTCCTCCGGGTTTTTCACAAATTCAAACTCTTTGATAGTTGTGTCGAACCTTTTGTTCCAACTACGGGATGCTTGCTCAAGTATGCCGATGTCACAACACCGAGGACTGATGAGACGCAGTACACATACGCTAAGTGCTAGTCTCAAAAGGGAAAGGCCGGTATCCTCATTATTGGCGTAACCCATCGACTAGGAACAAGGTTTAACAGTTACATTACATTGCTGAGTTATCTCACGATTCTACTAGATCAACTCACAGTAATAGAGTAACTCGTTAGGACTATATCTATGCTGCTTTCATGGGATAACAGATATAGAATGCCAAATAAGATATTTTATTATTACGAACGAAAAACGATTGTTTTATTACAAGGAAAAGAGAAAGACCACAACCACAAGTTGGCTTGTTGGTCACCTACTCTAACAATCTCCCACTTGACCTAAAGCCAACTACTCATAAATCTAAGTCCCATCGACTCTCGATGTTTCTCGTGGACTGATCCTGACAATGGCTTGGTGAAGGGATCTGCAATATTGTCCTCCGAGGTGACTCTGTCTATCTTGACTTCACCTCTCTCTATGATCTCTCGGATCACATGGTATTTTCTCAACACGTGCTTCGACTTCTGATGAGCTCTTGGTTCCTTAGCTTGTGCTACGGCTCCGTTGTTATCGCAGTACAGCCGTACTGGATCGCTAGTGTTCGGAAATACACCCAACTCTTGGATGAATTTCCTAATCCATGACCCTTCCTTTGAAGCATCTGATGCTGCAATATATTCAGCCTCGGTGGTGGAATCAGCCGTTGTGCCTTGCTTGGAACTCTTCCAACACACGGCACCCCCGTTGACTTTGAATATATACCCCGAGTTTGACTTCGAGTCATCCACGTCGGATTGAAAACTAGAATCCGTGAAGCCTTCTATTTTCAACTCGGTATCCCCTTAGACCAAAAACAAATCTCGAGTTCTTCGCAAGTACTTGAGAATGTCCTTCACTGCCTTCCAATGGGCTGGGCCGGGGTCAGACTGATATCTGCTTGTGACGCTCACAGCATACGCAATATCAGGTCGTGTACATAGCATGCCATACATTATGCTTCCTATAGCGGATGCATAAGGTGTCCTTTTCATCTCCTCGATTTCCATTTGCGTTTGAGGACGCATGGATTTCGAGAGACGAACCCCATGGGACATTGGCAAGAATCCCTTCTTGGATTCTTCCATGCTAAACCGTTTAAGAACGGTGTCTATGTACATGGATTGGGACAAGCCAAGCAATCTCCTCGATCTATCTCTATAGATCCGTATTCCCAATACGTAGGATGCTTCTCCCAAATCCTTCATCGAGAAACGTGTGGATACCCATACTTTAGTCGACTGCAACATCGCTACATCATTCCCAATGAGTAGTATGTCATCAACATAAAGTACAAGGAAAGTCACTGCACTCCCACTAACCTTCTTGTAGACACAAGGTTCCTCCGGGTTTTTCACAAATTCAAACTCTTTGATAGTTGTGTCGAACCTTTTCTTCCAACTATGGGATGCTTGTTTCAATCCATAAATGGATCGCTGGAGTTTGCAAACCTTTTGCTCATCTCCAGAAGATATGAAGCCTTCCGGCTGCGCCATGTAAATTTCTTCCTCAATGTCCCCATTAAGGAAAGCGGTCTTTACATCCATTTGCCATATCTCGTAGTCATACCACGCAGAGATGGCCAGCAAAATCCTAATGGACTTAAGCATAGCAACTGGAGAGAAGGTTTCCTCATAGTCAACTCCTTGCTTTTGAGTATAACCCTTCGCTACCAATCTAGCCTTGTAGGTCGATACCTTTCCATCTACTCCAATTTTCTTCTTATAGATCCACTTGCAGCCTATGGGAACAATTCCCTCGGGTGGATCTACCAAGGTCCACCATACCTTGTTGGAGTACATAGAGTCCATTTCGGATTTCATGGCATTAAGCCAATGACCCTTGTCTGTATCCGATACAGCTTCGTTGAAAGTTCTAGGATCACATCCTTGGTCAACTTCATCAACGAGGAATAACCTATCGGGCGCTCTCCGAACTCTTTCGGATCTACGCAGCGACGGTTCAGGAGGTATATTAGTGGTTTGTTGAATTGGTTCATTATCTTATTGTTGTGCTCGAACTTCAGATTGTGGTTCTCGAACTTCTTCGAGATCAACTACACTGCCCTTTCTATCCGATAGAAATTCCTTCTCAAGGAACACGGCATTTCTCGAGACGAACACATTTGCCTCGGAAACATAGTAGAATTCGTATCCCATGGAATCATCGGGATACCCCACAAAATAGCATAGGTCGGATTTTGTATCCAACTTATCTCCCACTAGCCGCTTCACGTAAGCGGGACAACCCCATATCCTAATATGTTTAAACGTGGGTTTCTTGGAGTGCCAAAGTTCATAAGGTGTGGAATCAACAGCTTTGGTATTAACCCTATGCAGCAAGTACACGGCAGTTAGGAGTGCATGACCCCACAGGTATGCCGGTAGCTCGGTGAACCCCATCATAGATCGAACCATGTCTAACAGTGTTCGATTCCGACGTTCGGAAACTCCATTAAGTTGAGGAGTTCCAGGAGGAGTCCATTGAGACAGAATCCCATTCTCTTTAAGATAGTCTATAAACTCAGTACTTAAGTATTCGCCACCACGATCGGATCGTAGTTTCTTAATACGTCTACCGAGTTGGTTTTCTACTTGGTGTCTAAAATCTTTGAACTTTTCAAAAGTTTCAGACTTATACTTCATTAAGTATACGAAACCATACCTAGAATAATCATCGGTAAAGGTAACGAAGTAGTTTTTTTTTTTTTTTTGGCCAAAATGTTTTTATTCCATTAAATACTTGTGAAAGTACAAGGGGGCCTCGTTAAAAACCTTATGGGCCTACACAAGGAAAAGAGTACCCCTACAATCGGAACGGAATAAAAACGGGACAATCAAAGTCCTATACAATCGATTACAAAACAGCCCAAAAAACGGGTTAAAAAAGACATAAACAAAAATTACTATGTCTAATATGGACAATTTTTGGAAATTGCTCAAGAACCCCATGTGTGGATAAAAGTGCAAATACGCATAAGAACCATGTGTAAGTTGATATTCCTGCTCACCAATACAAAAATTGCAATTTGACCCCTTATTAAATTGAGAAACCCACATGTCATCATTGGTCCACATCAATTTAGGGGCGGAAATTAGCAATCCCCAACCTATCACTGATCAAAGCAGCTCGAACCTCCACTGGAAGACTAATTTCGGTAAAATATTCTTGACTTGATTGGTGATTATACGCCCAATTAGCTAATCGATCCGCCACCGTATTCTTTTGACGAACTACGTGCTTGAATTGAAAAGAAGAATCCACTTCCTGCAAGCATAGCCGAAGAGTATATTCTAACTCCCATGTAACGACCTTGGTTTTAATTGCATTAATAGCCAACAACGAGTCACTCTCCACCGTAACATGAAGGATCCCCATGTGCCTACACATTTTTAATCCATAAACTATAGCCAAAAATTCTGCAGAGTTGTTCGTACCATGCCCGAAAAACAAAGAGTATGCATCAACAATATTCCCCCTCGAATCTCTAATAATACCGCCTCCTGAACTCATCCCACCTTTTGCCGAACCATCTGTATTAAGCGTATACTTTCCTGCCAGAGGAAATTCCCATTTGTGCCATGCCCCCCGTTTATGAGGCGGCTGCACCACCGGGAGACCAGCGGCTTGAATACGGAGGCTTTGAATCTTCGTAGAAGATTGCCTGGGACGATGCAAAGCCACCATGTTCTGCGTGTGGTAGTAAACCTTACGAATAATTTCCTCACTTGACATATCCCCATCAGCATATACCACCCGGCACCGAGCATTCCAAATTTCACGAAAAATGTGACATACCACCGAATTCCTAATCATCGCATAAAGAGAGAGATCGGATGGCCGCGGGACCCAAACACACAAAGCATGTTTGGGCGACTCAAACCGATCTTGGACATGGAAAAGGGAGCCGAAGTGCTTCCAAACCCTTACCGTAATCTCTGAGTGCAAAAATAGGTGAGCAATATCTTCCTGGCAAGGCGATTGGCAGCAAACACATCTTGAAGCCAATGGAATACCCCGAGAAATTATTCGTTGATCAACCGGCAATGCATGATGAATTAACCTCCATAAAAATCCACTAGTTCGATGAGGTAAGTAAGGCTGCCAAATACGAGTTGTCCACGAGACGCGCAAACGTGGCATATTAATATGACGCCAATATTCCTTACTCGAAAATTCACCAGATTGAGTGAGGGTAAAAATCAAACGATCCGGTTTATTCATCTCTAAAGTAATCTTCTTCATCTTCTCATGCCATTTTTGTGGTATAATTTGCAGCAGATCCGCAAATTGGGGCCAGGCTTCCGCAATTGTCAAGTTATTATCGCTCGGTAAAGGTCCGACTAACACCTCTCCTAGCCAATTATCTGTCCAGAATTTAATAGCACCACGACCCACCAACCATTGAGTACAGTCTGCTAAGCTCTCCGCATGGCTACAAATCGACATCCATAATGGAGAGGCGGATCTCCTTGTAATATGAACTCGTTTATCACAATACTTCGCCCGAGCAAATTTGGACCATAATGAGGAATTTTGCAGCACCTTCCAGAATAGTTTACCATGTAAGCACCGCATGACTTGTTTGAGATCTCGAATACCCAAACCCCCTTCGTCAATAGGGGTACAAACCGTTTTCCACCTCACCCACTGGGTCCGCGATTCTCCACCCGAGCTCCACAAGAAGGAAGACATAAGTTGTTCTATGCGAACAAGAACAGAGGCCGGGACTTTGGAGCACGCTAGCGAGTAAATCGGGATGCTTGCCATAACTGATTTAATCAACGTTAGTTTGCCCGCAAATGAGAGAAGTTTACCGTGCCACCCCAGAAGTTTACCACGCACTTTTTGTACTAGATATTCGAAGTATTCAGCCTTGGTACGACCAGAATAAATCGGTATGCCAAGATATCGAAAGGGCAGAGATTTACGGCGAAAACTTGTCAATTGTTCAATAGACTGACCCACAGATTCAGCCCACTTACCCACATACACGTGGCTTTTAGAACCATTCACCAATTGCCCTGAAGAGCGTTCGTAAGATTTTAAAACCTCCATAAGAGCTTGCATAGATTGTTGCCCTCCGTTCGAGAAAATAAGTATGTCGTCCGCATACAAAAGATGAGATACCACCTCTTCATTTCGACCAACCTTGAATGGAATAATCTGTTTCGTCACCATTTTCCGATTAATATTGATGGTCAAAATTTGTTGTGCCAAGATGAATAAAAGAGGAGAGAGGGGATCGCCTTGCCTAACCCCGCGAGAAGATTTGAAGTTTCCGGTCAGGAGTCTGTTGATGTTAAAAGAATAAGAGATGTTGCAAATATTTCGATAAATCAAATCACATGATTTGTGGGAGAAAGCAAACGAGCGCATGGCCTTCAAGAGAAACCTCCACTCCAATCGGTCATAAGCCTTCGCCATATCCAGTTTAATAATGATGTTCCCACCCGAACACTTTCGATCAATATCTCGCGTCAACTCTTGTGCCATAACAATGTGAGTAGTCATATCCCTTCCCTGTACAAATCCAGCTTGCTCCTCAGAGATAATAAAAGGAAGAATCTTGCCTAATCGGTTCGCTAGAATTTTAGAAACAATCTTTCCCGAGAAATTACCCAAACTAATGGGTCTGAAATCGCTCATACTCCTTGCATTCTCGACTTTTGGCAACAAAACAATTGTGGATAGACACATTTCCTTCAGTAAATAACCCCCGCGAAAGAAATCAACAATAAAATTTGCCAGCTCATCTTTAATAATTTCCCAACATGCTATATAAAAGTGCCCTGTGAATCCGTCATTGCCGGGAGAACTAGACGCCTTCATTCCCTTAATAGCATTGAGAATTTCTTCTAGATCCGGAACTCTGCAAAAATTTTCATTTAATGAGTTACTCACCACAGTAGTAACCTCATGGAATAAAGTCTCGTCCATATGATAGTCTGATGCCTTGAAAAGATTAGCGAAAAAAGATTCCGCTATAGCACCTATTTCGTTAGGATCAGTCGTAATGGATCCATCCTCTCTCTTAATTTGAATGGCCAAACGCTTACACCGATCTTTGATGCACGCATGGTAAAGAGCGGTGTTGCGATCCCCATCCTTTTCCCATGCAAGTCGAGCCTTGGCACTTAACATCTCCGCTTCCCAGTCTTCGAGACGATTAAGATGTTTCTTCGTCTCCACAAGCTGCTCCAAAATCTCGTCATTCCAGCCCTGTTGAAGCTCATTTTCAAGTGCTTGAATTGTTTGTTGAGAAGCTTTTATATTACTTTGTAGGTCACCAAACACTTCCCAATTCCACCGCTTAAGAACACGCCTGACATTATGCAATTTCTGCTGAAAAATATACGACGGAGACCCAAATACAGGAATAGTCCATGCCTTCTTGACTGTCTCTAGAAAAGAGCTATGATCTACCCACATACGCTGAAAAATAAATCTGGTTCGAACCGAATCCAGGGGCTGCTCAAAACTCACACATAAAGGCGCATGATCGGACAACGTGCGCTCCAAATGAACGACCTTCAAATTTGGAAAAGAAAGATGAAACGAGGGACTGACCAGGATCCGATCAAGGCGCTTCCAAATCCTCGCAGGTCCCGTCCTATTATTGCTCCAAGTGAATGGATTCCCAATAAATCCCGCGTCCATTAAACCACTTTGCAACACCAAATTCTGAAAATCATGTAGACGGGAGATATCAACCAAACCTCCTTTCTTCTCCGTAACGTCTAAAATGGCATTAAAGTCTCCACCTACTAACCATGGAGTAGATATAACAGCATGCATGGCGGTAATGTGAGCCCAAAGATTTTTCCGTTCAGTATGCGAACAACTTGCATAAATGAAGGAAGCAGTGAACAACGGCTGGCTAGGACTCGATATAGTAACAGTGATTGCTTGGGCGAAAATATTTAAGCATTGTATATCAACAAAAGGTTTCCATAGAATCCAAATATATTGATTAGTGTCTGCCCCATCCATGAACGAAGGAAACCCTAGTTTCTAGGCGAAAATTTTCAATTTTACCGATGGTAATTTAGGCTCCAAAATAACTAATACTGTGATTTTATGTTGACGAATAAGAAGCTTAAGGTGATTTACTGTAGCTTTCTGATTTACCCCCCGAGCATTCCAAATCAATCACGACATAATTAAACTTGGGGATTATTGGAGAACTTTGCCAGAGACCTGGTAACTCGATCTGTAGGTGGAACGTAATACCGACTTGACGGAGGAATTATTTTTCTCTCCTTATTGCCAGCTTTTCCATTTGCTGGGACTTCACTATCTGATTTAGGGGTCATAGAAATCTCTGCTTCGTCATCATGTTCACCCTCTGAATGGTACATAGCTAGCGCATAATTCTCCTCACCGAGGAGTTGTAGAGCTTCAAACTGGTTATCCACTTCAAAATTATCAGTCCTCTCTGCATGAGTACTTTCTAGAGCCTGGAAATTGTCAACGTTTTCCGGCATGGTGTTTTCAGTCTCCTTGGGTTCTTCATGGTTTGATGACTGATCTGCTACTCCACCCATATGTAGGTTGGAGGCGGCATCTACACCAGGTTTGTGTCTTTCAGACAAAGGTGTAGGGTTTGTGCGTTCCTCGTGGGGTTGTTTCGACAAGTTCCCCTTCTCAGAAACGTTTAACGTTACAGCCGTATGTTTATGACCAACGGAGAACTTTTGCGGCTCAGAATGTATACCATCAGTAGTAACGACTGTATCATCTTCTACTACAACGGGAACGGTCTCAGCTGCGCCCCGACGGGGCATATGGCGAGGCTGTCCCACCGGGTTTGTATTCGCTACAGGGGGTTTTGTCACTCCTTGTTTCTTTCGACATGCTCCTACTAAGTGCCCCAATAATCCACAATGAGCGCAATATGTGTGATTACCCTCATAGTCTACCTTCTGCCACCACCCATCATCCTTCGATACGCCGATAAAAATCGACTCCGGCAAATGTTGAGCCACATTAACCTCAATACACACACGGGCGTAATGAGTGTGCGTGAATGCAAGAGTTCTTTCATCCACTCGTAAAACATTGCCGAGAGCCGCTCCAATTCTTTCCAACGACGAGACATTGAAATATGGGAGCGGCAATTTCGGTAAACGAACCCAAACTGCTACTTTGCTACTGTCTTTACCAATAGTAAATTCCGGCGTCCAACGAAACAAACGGAACATACAATTCTTGATATTGTTAGAGTTGCGGGAGAGTGCTAATTTCGCATCTTGGATAGAGCCCATATGAATGGTGATATGTCGGGGATCCAAGAATCCAATTGCAGGCTCGGACATCAAGTTCCACTCCGAGTTGATGTGGGATCTGATATCTTGTAAACTTGGACGACCAGCAGAGAATTTCATGATCAACGTGTTATCGACTTGGCGATTTAATTGATCTATTTCAATCGGCGAGAAAAACACCGCAGGGGCGTGTTCAACGGAGGCTGTGGGACGAGGCGCTAGGGCAACGGGGACGAGGCGAGGAGGAGATGTTGTGCGTTTGGCCGCGAGCATCGCTGCGAATGAAGGACGACCAGTAGTTGGGGTCGGGGATTGCTGCCCCGGTGGACCACCAGGTGGATCCGGTGGCTGCATGCCGCCGGTAAAACAGGAGGAAGATGTACGGCACTCAAGCTAGGGTTAAGGAGAGAGGGACTTTTCCGCAATTTTGGTGCTGATATCGGTAACGAAGTAGTTAAAACCACCCCTAGCACTAACACTTAGTGGACCACACATGTCTGAATGGATCAAATCCAAAAGACCCTCGGCTCGTTCCATCTTCCCTTTGAAGGGAGTCTTGGTCATTTTTCCTTTAAGGCAGGATACACAAGTTTGAAGTGATTTAACGTCCTCCAAGGAGAACATTCCTTCACTAACAAACTTGTTCATCCTTCTCAAGGAAATGTGACCTAGTCGAGCGTGCCAAAGTTGTGCGGGGTTAAGACTTATATCTTTTCGTTTTGCTGATATAACGTTAATAGGTATTTCACTTGGATTCAGTTCATATAAGTTGTTTATAAGTTGTCCCTTACAAATCATATTTTGATCCTTTTGTATAATGCAAATCGAATTTCCAAAAACAAAAGTAAAACCTTCATTATCCAAAACAGGAATAGAAATAAGGTTTCGAATAAGTGACGGAACAAATAAACAATTGTTCAAAACAATGGAAAAACTAGAATCCAAAACAGAAAGATAAATTGTCCCAATGGCTTCAGCAGCAACCCTTGCTCCGTTGCCCATTCTTAGGTAGGTCTCACCCACATTAAGCTTCCTACTTCTTGTCATGAGCTGCAAATCATTACAAAGATGTGAGCCACAACCAGTATCCAATACCCAAGCAGAAGATTTAACGGACAAATTAACTTCAACTAAATACGTACCCTTTTCAGAACGTTTCTGATCGAGGTAAGCCTTGCAGTTGCGTCGCCAATGGCCCTTCTTTCCACAATGATGGCAAGCGTCATCAACTTTCTTGATGACCTTGTCATTCTTCACTCCGCTCGACTCGCCCTTCTCAAATTTCTTGCTCGGGCCGAAACTTCTTTCTTTCCTTTTCTTGTGCAAAGAACCTTTCTTCGCAGAAGGAGCAACTAGGAGAACAGATTTCTCCTTCTTGATCGTGGACTCATAGCTGACCAACATGTTCAACAACTCATCCAATGGTGGATCGAGATTGTTCATGTTGAAGTTCACTATGAACGATTCATAAGAACTAGGAAGGGACAGTAGGATCAAATCCACCGAGAGCTCGGCCGGGAGGGTGACATCAAGGCTTACCAGCTTCTCAAGGAGAGTGATCATCTTGAGACCGTGCTCGTGGACCGAAGCCCCTTCACGCAGCCTCATGGTGATCAACTCCTTGGTAGCTGAGTACCTCGATGCCCTAGTATTCTCACTGTACATGCTTTCAAGATGGTGCTTGATATCATAAGCATGCACGTGAGACTCATACTTCCTCGCGAGCTCTGGCACCATGGATGCTAGCATGTAGCACCTCGCATGGAGGTCGTCCTTCTTCCATGCCTCGAAAGTGGCAGTCTCGTCAGCAGTAGCAGTCGCTGTTGGGTTTCGGGCACGCGTACGCAGCGGAAAACAAAAATTTTATGCGAATTAAACGAGTTTTAAATCACATAAGCACATGCCCGATAATAGATAACAATTAATTGCGTACCTTTGCGCTTCCAGCGAAATTAAAAAAACAACATACATGCTAATAAATTTAACCGAATTTAAATCAATTAACATGCTCGCAATTTAAACCAAATAACATGCTCGCAACGATTTAATCGATTACACATAATCACATAAAATCATACAAACACAAGCATGAAATCATAGTTTAAATTAAACCCTAAAACGAAACTAGGGTTTCGAGTATTTACCTCTTGACGCGTGAGGTAGGATTGAACGATTCGTCGTGATTACTACGGAAACCAATCCGTAGAATCGGGGCAGCAATGGAGCAGCAGCAGCGGCGGTGTGGCAGCTCACGGCGGCGCGTGTACAGCACGCGCGGTTGTGCGAGGCGGCGCGTGGGGCAGCGTGCGGCTTCGGCTCGTGCGTTGCTCCTCGATTCTTCGATCTACGGTCTTCCTCCTCTCGGATTTCACCTCGTATACTTCGATCTACTAAATCGTGGCACTAGACACGAAGTAGTTAGAATAAAACGGAAAGAAAATAAAGGAGAAAGAATACCGAACAAGAGCCGGCCGAGGAACGGCCGTTTCCGGCGACGGAGCGGCGGTGGTGGCGCGGTGGTGGCCGCGCGGAAGAGAGGGCGAGAGAGAGAGGGTGGCCGATTAGGGTTAGGGTTTTTTGTGTGTTTGTGCTAGGGTTATAAATCATGTATTTATAGTCCCTAGCATGAAACCCTAGCGGGCTTAAGTTGGACTGGGCCCAACAGCTTAAGCTCGTTAGTTTCTTTAATCGCTCGTATCTCTCAATTCAATGATCGAAAAATTGTAACGATTACAATTTCCGAGTCATTATAATTTTCTCGTCATTACGAGTGCCATCTCTTATTTTCCAACTTTCCAAAAGTGGAAACCCTAGTTCAGTGGACTTTCAAAATTTGGAAACTTCCCGATTTAGAAAGTTCACTAACATGTTCGCTTATTCTTTTCCTTTTCTTATTCTCATTCATAATTCCAAATTACGAATGTTGGACTCAATCATATTGACTTCCAATTATGCAAAGATAAACTATTTTATCTCTGACCGTTTATTCAAAGATCTCATGTGCACGAGCAGTGTGACCCTCGATGGTTCAGGTGTAAGCTAGCCGTGGGCCCACAACTCTTTGTGGTCAAAACTCGTCCCCTTCGAGTTACAATTAAGATGAAGCTCGTTTCACCTTAATCACCCAACGAATCAAGATTGGCGTCTAGCAACTACGCGTCATGATTCCCTAGATACAAATGAAGTGCCTGCAAGAACCTTCAGATATAGTTAACGTACAGTACGGTCCCTTCGATTCATATGTCCCGATTGAACTAGAGGCATTGGTTCATCGAGACCTCTTTATATGTTCAATAACGGTGCGATCGTTCTAAGTGTTGTAATCCTTACGTGCATGACTTAAAGAATCGAATTCTCTAATCATCACTTAGTCAGCTCTGGCCAGAGACTTAGAATGAATACAAACTTTCAGAACACACAGGACATCCAAGACTATTCTAGCGATCGAATCCCCGACTACAATGCACAGACCTCCCACTAGATTTCGGACTGCACGAACACTGGCCCTTGGGATGGTCCTCGGTGGAACTCAGGGACAGGTCACGATACAGCTGGTCCTCTAGTGAAGTCACGGTGATGTCTAGGTCATAAGGACTAATGGTGTACAACTATACCATAGATATCTCTACTCGATTATTGGGAACCACTTAGAGATTTCTAGGGTGAGGGAGTTCAGTGAACTCGTCAACTTACGAGCACCCACTTATGCATGCCGATATCACAATACCGTTTACTGATGAGATGCAGTACACATACACTAAGTGCTAGTCTTAATGGGAAAGGCCGATATCCTCATTAGTGGCGTAACCCTTCGACTAGGAACACGTTTAACAGTTATAATACTTAAGTAAATATCTCACGATCCTAACGATCAATTACTAGTACTTGTAATAACTGTAAGGACTATATCTATGCTTGTGACAAAGGGACAAAGATATAGAATGCCAATGTGTTTTATCATTAATACGAATAAAGGTTCGTTTATTACAATAATAAATACGAAAGACCACAGCCACAAGTTGGCTTGTTGGTCACCTACTCTAACAGTCGCAGGAAGAGCAGCGGGGGGACGTTCATTGAGCACATAGAGACGCTCCTCCACTTGGAGCACAAGTTTCAGATTGCGAAGCCAATCCAAATAGTTTGGACCGGTGAGTTTGTTTTTGTTGAGGATTGAGGAAAGGGGATGTTTGGACATTGTTGCTGAGAAAATTTTAAGAAGACAATAATTAGAGTTTAGTTCGTAATAATCGTTACAATTAAAATTTTGGATCTTTATATTTTAATTGTTCTCCCACTAATTTTATCGAATTCCACCACCCTCTAGCAGACAATCGAGAAAACTTGTTTTTCTTTAATGGGCTTTAGGTCCAATAGCGCTAATGTAACCCGTAGTTAATCTATCCCGATTACATAAGCCTAAAGGTAGAGTACTATCAATCACATCACTATGTGACCCTAAAGATCGATTTACCTCACACTTGATAATGACCTAAGTTAATCTAGCGAATATCAAAATCTTCGTGTGTCAAGTCTAGCCTACCAATATGAGATGTCATGGATCTAACTATATCAAACTAATGCAATCCCTAGTTAATCTAGCCGACCACATTAATCCAACATAATTTTATCTATGACCGTATCTCCATCTAATGTCAATTAAATTACAACTTATCCCACAATAGCACTCCCCGCTAACACGGCTTACTGCACTATTATGAGAGGCTACACATAATTTAATTGTTGGTAGAAGGAAAGAAAAATTCAACAATTTGGTTTTTCTTTATAGCTTGATAATTATTCTTGATTAAGAATGAGGGATTTTGTTTTTAAATCTTATTAGCTCATCGGAAGTTTTAGGTTATGATCGTTTGTGATTCCTACAACTATGTTCTCTAGGTATGTGGAAACGCATATTGATCCTAAGAGAGACATACGATCATCATCGTACTTAATCACAATTATTCATCTCATGAATTAATTAATAAATACGATTAATTGCAAATATAATTAACGGACTTCTTTCATTCATAAATCATTCAAATAAGAATGAAGTCCATTAATTATTTGCCATCTAATTTTTGTTCCATTAATTAAACTAATTTAACGATTAAATTAAATAATTAATCCAACACTATTCTTTGAATTCAAATTAAATTAATGGATCAATTATCTAATTGGGTTTAATTGATAAATAATTTCAAAAATTAAAAATCAATTAATTTTAATATTAATCTCAGAAAATCAATAAAAGATTATTTTTTTTTTTTTTTTTTTTTTTTTTTTTTTTTGTTGTTGCTGACCGGACCGGTCGGACCGGTTCGACCGGGCCGGTTCGGTCAGCTGAAAAACAGGAGCAAAAATCGAATTTTTCAAAATTAAAATCTTTTATATTTTCTGAAATATTCAAAATATTTAATTAATATTAAACCACCCAATTTGATAACACCAAAAATTCAACAATTCAACAAATCGAAGCATGCTTTCGAAAGCGATAAACACGTTGACAAATAAACGATTAACCCGTGGCTCTGATACCACTGTTGGGGATCGTGCATGTATACGCAGCGGAATTTAAAAAAATTTCATCGAACTAGTTTCGATTACATGCAAAACTAATCACATAGTCAACGTACCTTAACGCTTCCGCCATACATATGGTAATTATCGATTTAATTAAAAATACGTAAAACCGAAAATCACGAAACATGCTTATTCATCATTCAATAAAATCGAAACACGTAATCACATATGACTCATAATCACAAATTACAATTCATACAAACATGTTCGAATTAATTTACGATAGTTTCGATTTGTTTACCTCATGTAGCGTGAGATTTCGACGAATCGAAATCAAGAACCAATCACGTACAAGCTGCGAATTACCAATCCTCGGGGCTGCAACTTCACGGCTGGAACGAGCTTATCCAGCAAGCGACGAACGCCGGTGAATGGCAGCAGCAGCGGCGGCGCGTGGCAGCGGCAGCGGCGGCGCGTGGGCGGCGCGTGCTGCGTAACAGCGGCGCGTGCGGCTTAGGCGGTGGAGCAGCGGCTTTCTTCTCCTCCAATTAGGTTTCACCTCGTATATTTTGACCCACTCGAACTACATCACTAGATGTAAACGAGTTAGATAAACAACAAGAATAAACGAAGGAATAAAAGGGAGAAAACCGGCGGTTTCCGGCGAAGATCGGCGGTGGCGCGGCGGAGATGCAACGGCCGAGAGGAGGGGCTGAGCGGCTAGGGTTTTGTGCTGAAAAAAATCTGATCTCAAAACTCTTTTTGAGGTCTATTTATACCTAGGGTTTTCAACCCTAGTGGGCTTAAGTCATTGGGCTTGACCCACTGATGCATTAAGCCCATTCCCTCGTCGGCCTCGTTTCTAATAAACGATCGTCCACAAAATTATAACAAAATTATATTTGTGACGAGCTCAAAGTCCTCGTCGATACGAGTGCCTCTTCGAAATTTCCAATTTCCAAAATTGGAAACTTCCACTTCAGTGGACTTGCTAAATCGGGAAACTTCCCAATTTAGAAAGTTCACTAAATTCCGCATGTCTCTCTTTCTCTACGTTTATTCCGATTCGCAATCCACAATTACGAATCTTGGATTCAATCATATCGACATCCAATCGTTCAAAGATTAACACATTAATCTATGCTTGTTGTTATCAAGGATCTATATTACACGAGAAGTGTGACCCTCAATGGTTCAGGTGTATGCTAGCCGTGGGCTCACAACTCTTTGTGATTCGAACAACACATTGTTCTTATACGAACTCCTCCCAAGAGTCCCGATTAGAGTAAAACTCATTTTACCTAATCCCGATCAAATCGGTGCCCAGCGAATCAAGATTGGCGTCTAGCAACTACGCATCATGATTTCCTAGATACAAATGAAGTGCCTGCAAGAACCTTATGATATAGTTAGCGTACAGTACGATCCTTTCGTAGCACATGTCCCGATTGAACTAGAGGCATTGGTTCACCGAGACCTCTTATAAAGTTCAATAACCGTGCGAACGTTCTAGGTATTATAAATCCGTTCGTGTGCGACTTAGGGAAACACATTTCCCTAATCACCCCACTATCAACTCTGGCCAGAGATTCCATGGATTATAAACCGTCAGAACACACAGGACATCCATGACTACTCAAGCGCTCGAATCCCCTACTACAATGCACAGACTTCACACTAGATTTCGGATTGCACGAACGTTGGCCCTTGGAGCGGTCCGCGGTGGGACTCAGGGACAGGTCACGATACAATCGGTCCTCTAGTGAAGTCACGGTGATGTCAGGGTCTTAAGGACTAATGGTGTACAACTATATCTTAGAAACCTATTACTCGATGAATGAGAACCACTTATAGATTTCTAGGGCGAGGGAGTTCAGTGAACTCATCCAGTATGAGCACCCACTCAAGTATGCCGATGTCACAACACCGAGGACTGATGAGACGCAGTACACATACACTAAGTGCTAGTCTCAAAAGGGAAAGGCCGGTATCCTCATTATTGGCGTAACCCATCGACTAGGAACAAGGTTTAACAGTTACATTACATTGCTGAGTTATCTCACGATTCTACTAGATCAACTCACAGTAATAGAGTAACTCGTTAGGACTATATCTATGCTGCTTGCATGGGATAACAGATATAGAATGCCAAATAAGATATTTTATTAGTACGAACGAAAAACGATTGTTTTATTACAAGGAAAAGAGAAAGACCACAACCACAAGTTGGCTTGTTGGTCACCTACTCTAACATACAGATCTATAGAGATAGATCGAGGAGATTGCTTGGCTTGTCCCAATCCATGTACATAGACACCGTTCTTAAACGGTTTAGCATGGAAGAATCCAAGAAGGGATTCTTGCCAATGTCCCATGGGGTTCGTCTCTCGAAATCCATGCGTCCTCAAACGCAAATGGGAATCGAGGAGATGAAAAGGACACCTTATGCATCCGCTATAGGAAGCATAATGTATGGCATGCTATGTACACGACCTGATATTGCGTATGCTGTGAGCGTCACAAGCAGATATCAGTCTGACCCCGGCCCAGCCCATTAGAAGGCTGTGAAGGACATTCTCAAGTACTTGCGAAGAACTCGAGATTTGTTTTTGGTCTATGGGGATACCGAGTTGAAAATAGAAGGCTTCACGGATTCTAGTTTTCAATCGAACGTGGATGACTCGAAGTCAAACTCGGGGTATATATTCAAAGTCAACGGGGGTGCCGTGTGTTGGAAGAGTTCCAAGCAAGGCACAACGGCTGATTCCACCACCGAGGCTGAATATATTGCAGCATCAGATGCTTCAAAGGAAGGGTCATGGATTAGGAAATTCATCCAAGAGTTGGGTGTATTTCCGAACGCTAGCGATCCAGTACGGCTGTACTGCGATAACAGCGGAGCCGTAGCACAAGCTAAGGAACCAAGAGCTCATCAGAAGTCGAAGCACGTGTTGAGAAAATACCATGTGATCCGAGAGATCATAGAGAGAGGTGAAGTCAAGCTAGACAGAGTCACCTCGGAGGACAATATTGCAGATCCTTTTACCAAGCTATTGTCAGGATCGGTCCACGAGAAACATCGAGAGTCGATGGGACTTAGATTCATGAGTAGTTGGCTTTAGGTCAAGTGGGAGATTGTTAGAGTAGGTGACCGGCAAGCCAACTTGTGGTTGTGGTCCTTCTCTTTTTCTTTGTAATAAAACAATCGTTTTTCGTTCGTAATAATAAAATATCTTATTTGGCATTCTATATCTGTTATCCCATGCAAGCAGCATAGATATAGTCCTAACGAGTTACTCTATTACTGTGAGTTGATCTAGTAGATGTTAGAGTAGGTGACCAACAAGCCAACTTGTGGCTGTGGTCTTTCGTATTTATTATTGTAATAAACGAACCTTTATTCGTATTAATGATAAAACACATTGGCATTCTATATCTTTGTCCCTTTGTCACAAGCATAGATATAGTCCTTACAGTTATTACAAGTACTAGTAATTGATCGTTAGGATCGTGAGATATTTACTTAAGTATTATAACTGTTAAACGTGTTCCTAGTCGAAGGGTTACGCCACTAATGAGGATATCGGCCTTTCCCATTAAGACTAGCACTTGGTGTATGTGTACTGCATCTCATCAGTAAACGGTATTGTGATGTCGGCATGCATAAGTGGGTGCTCGTAAGTTGACGAGTTCACTGAACTCCCTCACCCTAGAAATCTCTAAGTGGTTCCCAATAATCGAGTAGAGATATCTATGGTATAGTTGTACACCATTAGTCCTTATGACCTAGACATCACCGTGACTTCACTAGAGGACCAGCTGTATCGTGACCTGTCCCTGAGTTCCACCGAGGACCATCCCAAGGGCCAGTGTTCGTGCAGTCCGAAATCTAGTGGGAGGTCTGTGCATTGTAGTCGGGGATTCGATCGCTAGAATAGTCTTGGATGTCCTGTGTGTTCTGAAAGTTTGTAATCATTCTAAGTCTCTGGCCAGAGCTGACTAAGTGATGATTAGAGAATTCGATTCTTTAAGTCATGCACGTAAAGATTAAAACACTTAGAACGATCGCACCGTTATTGAACATATAAAGAGGTCTCGATGAACCAATGCCTCTAGTTCAATCGGGACATATGAATCGAAGGGACCGTACTGTACGTTAACTATATCTGAAGGTTCTTGCAGGCACTTCATTTGTATCTAGGGAATCATGACGCGTAGTTGCTAGACGCCAATCTTGATTCGTTGGGTGATTAAGGTGAAACGAGCTTCATCTTAATTGTAACTCGAAGGGGACGAGTTTTGACCACAAAGAGTTGTGGGCCCACGGCTAGCTTACACCTGAACCATCGAGGGTCACACTGCTCGTGCACATGAGATCTTTGAATAAACGGTCAGAGATAAAATAGTTTATCTTTGCATAATTGGAAGTCAATATGATTGAGTCCAACATTCGTAATTTGGAATTATGAATGAGAATAAGAAAAGGAAAAGAATAAGCGAACATGTTAGTGAACTTTCTAAATCGGGAAGTTTCCAAATTTAGAAAGTCCACTGAACTAGGGTTTCCACTTTTGGAAAGTTGGAAAATAAGAGATGGCACTCGTAATGACGAGAAAATTATAATGACTCGGAAATTGTAATCGTTACAATTTTTCGATCATTGAATTGAGAGATACGAGCGATTAAAGAAACTAACGAGCTTAAGCTGTTGGGCCCAGTCCAACTTAAGCCCGCTAGGGTTTCATGCTAGGGACTATAAATACATGATTTATAACCCTAGCACAAACACAAAAAAAAACCCTAACCCTAATCGGCCACCCTCTCTCTCTCGCCCTCTCTTCCGCGCGGCCACCACCGCGCCACCTCCGCCGCTCCGTCGCCGGAAACGGCCGTTCCTCGGCCGGCTCTTGTTCGGTATTCTTTCTCCTTTATTTTCTTTCCGTTTTATTCTAACTACTTCGTGTCTAGTGCCACGATTTAGTAGATCGAAGTATACGAGGTGAAATCCGAGAGGAGGAAGACCGTAGATCGAAGAATCGAGGAGCAACGCACGAGCCGAAGCCGCACGCTGCCCCACGCGCCGCCTCGCACAACCGCGCGTGCTGTACACGCGCCGCCGTGAGCTGCCACACCGCCGCTGCTGCTGCTCCATTGCTGCCCCGATTCTACGGATTGGTTTCCGTAGTAATCACGACGAATCGTTCAATCCTACCTCACGCGTCAAGAGGTAAATACTCGAAACCCTAGTTTCGTTTTAGGGTTTAATTTAAACTATGATTTCATGCTTGTGTTTGTATGATTTTATGTGATTATGTGTAATCGATTAAATCGTTGCGAGCATGTTATTTGGTTTAAATTGCGAGCATGTTAATTGATTTAAATTCGGTTAAATTTATTAGCATGTATGTTGTTTTTAATTTCGCTGGAAGCGCAAAGGTACGCAATTAATTGTTATCTATTATCGGGCATGTGCTTATGTGATTTAAAACTCGTTTAATTCGCATAAAATTTTTGTTTTCCGCTGCGTACGCGTGCCCGAAACCCAACAGTGGTATCAGAGCTCGTTGCGCAATTAATTGCGGTTCGTTTTAATATGCATGTTCGATTTATTAAAGTAGCGATTGTCGTATTATGTAATTGGGAGTTTTCGTAAGTTTAAAATATTTTTGAAATATTGTTTAGAATTTTTCCAGCTTTAAAATTGTTTAAAATTGGAAAATCGGATCTGAAATTGTTTTTAAAATGTCGGTTTTTTAAATGTTCGGATCGAACCGGCCGAACCGGCCGGTTCGATGGTTGTGTGCGGTTTAGTTGACCGAATCCAAGTGGATTCGGGTCGGTCAGACCGGTTCTCGGTCCGACTGACCCGGCCCACTGATTTGGGTCAGCTGGACCGGACAGAACCGGCCCGATTCGGTCCGAACCGGTCAGACCGGTTGGGCCGAACCGGACCACTGAAAAATAAAAAAAAAAAAAAAAAAAAAAAAAAAAAATTTTATTTCAGATTTCTAAAATTAAACTTAAAACAAATTGATTTTAATTTTTGGAAAATTATTTTCAATTAATCCCAATTAGATAATTGGATCGACAATCATCTATTTTAGTAAATAGGTGTTAGATTAATTAATTAATTTAAATTGTTGAATTGATTTCAATTAATAGAACACATATATAATATTGATTATAAGTTCAACTTAATTAGTAGTACCTCAACATTATTTGAATGACTTATGCTAGTTGAGGTTCTATAATTATTTTGAAAACTCGATAATTAATTAATGTAATTAATTATGAAATTAGGTCGTATGTTCCTCTTAGGACAATATGCGTTTTCCATATACCTTTAGAGAACATAGATGTAGGAATCACATAGACCAATCCAAAACCTTCTGATGAGATAAAACACTTAATCAAAACCCCTCATTCTTTTAATTAAGAATCATTTCAAGCTATAAAGAAAACCCAATCTGTTGAGTTATTTCTTTCCTTCTGCCAACGGTTGGATTATGTGTAGCCCTTTACTATAGTGCAGTAAGCCGTGTTAGCGGGGAGTGCTATGGTAGAGTAAGCTGTAATTCAATTGACATAATGATGAAGGTAGCCATAGAAAAGGGTTATGTTGAATTAACGTGGTCGGCTAGATTAACTAGGGACTGCATTAGTTTGGCATAATCGAGTTCTATGAGCATCTTTGATTGGTAGGTTAGACTTGACACACGACGATTTTGATATTCGCGAGATTAACTTAGGTCATTATCAAGTGTGAGGAAAATTAATTTAGGGTCATATTGTGGATATGATTGATTGTGATCTACCTTTGGGCAAATATAATCGGGCTAGATTAACTACGGGTTATATTTGTCTATTGGACCTAAAGCCCATTAAGAAAAATCAGTTTTCTCGTTTGTCTACTAGAGGGAAGTGGAACTCGATAAAATTAGTGGGAGAACAATTAAATAACATAAGTCCAAACATTTAATTGTAACAATCATTTAACGCGAATCTCTAATAATCCTCTTCTCTATATGTCTCAGATAATTATGTCTAAGAATCCCATAATGTCAATCCTCGACAATAAACTCAATGGCCCTAATTACCTAGATTGGTTGCGTAGTCTTAAGCTTGTGCTAACTGTTGAGGGGCGTCTCTACGTTTTGAACGAGAGGCTTCCCGCCACTATACCTGCCACAGCGACTGATGCTGAAAAGGAAACTTATGAAGTTTGGAAGAAAGATGACACTCATGCTAGGTGCTATATGATAGCCGCCATGGAGCCCGCGCTTGCGAGGAAATATGAGTCTCACTTGCATGCTTTCGATATAAAGGCTCATCTCGATAGCATGTATAGTGAGAATATTAGGGCATCGAGGTACGCTGCTACAAAGGAGTTGATCACAGCGAGACTGCGCGAAGGGATTTCGGTCCACGAGCACTGTCTCAAAATGATCACTCTCCTTGAAAAGCTAGTGAATCTCGATGTCACCCTCCCGGCCGAGCTCTCGTTGGATTTGATCCTGTTGTCTCTTCCTAGTTCCTATGAATCGTTCATAGTGAACTTCAACATGAACAAACTAGATCCTCCCTTGGATGAGTTAATGAACATGTTGGTCAGCTTCGAGTCCACCATTAAGAAAGAGAAGTCTGTTCTCATTGCTGCTCCTTCTGGAAAGAAGAGTTCTTTCCAAAAGAAGAGAAAGGAAAGAGTTTCCTTCCCAAACAGCAAGTTCGAAGTGGGTGAAGGCAGTGGAGGCCCCAAAGCAAAGGTTAGCAAACAAGTTGATGATGCTTGCCATCACTGTGGAAAGAAAGGACATTGGCGCCGCAACTGCAAGGCTTACCTAAAGCAGAAAGGTTCTGAAAAGGGTACGTATTTCATTGACGTAAATTTGTCTGTCAACTCTTCTTCTTGGGTATTGGATACGGGCTGTGGCTCACATTTGTGCAATGATTTGCAGCTAATGACAAGAAGTCGAAGACTTAGAGCGGGTGAGACCTACCTAAGGATGGGGAATGGAGCAAGAGTTGCTGCTGAAGCCATTGGGACTATTTACTTAAATGTTTTGGATTCTAGTTTTCCTATTGTTTTGAACGATTGTTTATTTGTTCCGTCGCTCATTAGAAACCTTATTTCTATTCCTGTATTAGATATTGAAGGTTTTACTTTTGTTTTTGGAAATTCGATTTGCATTATACAAAAGAATGAGAATTTAATTTGCAAAGGACGGCTATTAAACAACTTATATGAACTAAATCCAAGTGAAATACCTATTAACGTTATATCAGCAAAACGTAAGGAGATAGATCAAAACCCCGCACAACTTTGGCACGCTAGATTAGGTCATGTCTCTTTAAGAAGGATGAACGATTTTGTTAGTGAAGGATTGTTCTCTTTGGAGGACGTGAAATCACTACAAACTTGTGAATCTTGCCTTAAAGGGAAAATGACCAAGTCACCCTACAAAAGGGGTAATGGAACGAGCCGAAGGTCTTTTGGATTTGATCCATACAGACGTATGTGGTCCACTAAGTGTTAGTGCGAAGGGTGGATACAACTACTTCGCCACCTTTACCGACGATTATTCTAGGTATGGGTATGTGTACTTGATGAAGTACAAGTCTGAAACATTTGAAAGGTTCAAAGATTTTAGACATGAAGTAGAAAAGCAACTCGGACGAAGTATTAAAAAACTACGATCCGATCGTCGTGGGGAATACTTGAGCATCGAGTTCATTGACTATCTAAAAGAAAATGGGATACAGTCGGAATCGAACTTTATTAGATATGGTTCGATCAATGATGGGGTTCACAAACTTACCGGCATACTTGTGGGGTCATGCACTCCGTACTGCCGCGTATTTGCTGAATAGAGTTAACACCAAGGCAGTTAAATCCACACCTTATGAACTTTGGCATTCCCGGAAACCCAATTACAAACATATAAGGATATGGGGTTGTCCCGCTTATGTGAAGCGATTAGTGGGAGATAAGTTGGATAGTAAATCCGACTTGTGCTATTTTGTGGGGTATCCCGAAGACTCAATGGGATACGAGTTCTACTATGTCAAAGAAGCAAAGACGTTTGTTTCGAGAAATGCCACCTTTTTGGAAAGGGAGTTTCTATCCGATAGAAAGGGCAGCATGATAGAACTTGAAATAGTTCAAGAACCACAAAATGAAGTTCAAACGCAAGAACAAGTAATCGAACCAATACAACAAACCACTAATATACCTCCTGAACCTACGGTACGTAGATCCGAAAGAGTTCGGAAAATACCGGACAGGTTATTCCTCCTCGAAAATGATGAAGATCATGTTGATCTTGGACGAGATCCAAGAACATACAATGAGGCCGTATCGGATGCGGACATGGGACATTGGCTAACTGCCATGAAATCCGAAATGGACTCCATGTACTCCAACAAGGTGTGGACCTTGGTAGATCCACCTAAGGGAATCGTTCCTATAGGCTGCAAGTGGATCTATAAGAAGAAAATTGGAGTAGATGGAAAGGTGTCGACCTATAAAGCTAGATTGGTAGCAAAAGGATACACTCAAAGGCAAGGTGTTGACTATGAGGAAACCTTTTCGCCGGTCGCGATGCTGAAGTCCATTAGGATTTTGCTGGCCATAGCTGCGTGGTACGACTACGAGATATGGCAAATGGATGTGAAGACCGCCTTCCTTAATGGAGATATTGAGGAAGTAATTTACATGGCGCAGCCGGAAGGCTTCATATCTTCTGGAAGTGAGCAAAAGGTTTGCAAGCTCCAGCGATCCATTTATGGATTGAAACAAGCATCCCGTAGTTGGAACATTAGATTCGACTCAACTATCAAAGAGTTTGATTTTGAGAAGAATCCGGAGGAACCTTGTGTATACAAGAAAGTTAGTGGGAGGGCAGTAATATTTCTAGTGCTTTACGTTGATGACATTCTACTCATTGGGAATGACGTAGGAATGTTACAGCAAACGAAAGCATGGTTGTCCACACGTTTCTCAATGAAGGATTTGGGAGAAGCATCTTACGTATTGGGAATACGCATCTATAGAGATAGAGCAAGAAAGATGCTTGGCTTGTCCCAAAGCCTGTACATAGACACCGTTATGAAACGTTTTAGCATGGAAGAATCCAAGAAGGGATTCTTGCCAATGTCCCATGGGGTTCGTCTCTCGAAATCTATGTGTCCCCAAACACCTAGTGAAATCGAGGAGATGAAAAGGACGCCCTATGCTTCTGCCATAGGAAGCATAATGTATGGCATGCTATGTACTAGACCCGATATTGCGTATGCTGTGAGTGTCACAAGCAGATATCAGTCTAACCCCGGCCCGGCTCACTGGAAAGCCGTGAAAGATATCCTCAAGTACTTGCGAAGAACTAAGGATATATTTTTGGTCTATGGGGGTGCCGAGTTGAAATTAGAGGGTTTCACTGACTCTAGTTTTCAATCGGATGTGGACGACTCGAAGTCGAATTCTGGATTTATATTCACGCTTAATGGTGGTGCCGTGTGTTGGAAGAGTTCCAAGCAAAGCACGACGGCCGATTCCACTACCGAAGCGGAATACATTGCAGCGTCCGAAGCTGCAAAAGAAGGGACTTGGATAAGGAAATTCATCCAAGAGTTGGGTGTCATTCCTGATGCTAGTGATCCAGTACCGTTGTACTGTGATAACACCGGAGCCGTGGCACAAGCTAAGGAGCCGCGATCTCATCAGAAGTCGAAGCATATTCTGAGGAAGTATCACGTGATCCGAGAGATCATTGATAGAGGTGAAGTTAAGGTAGAACGAGTCACCTCGGAAGAGAACGTAGCAGACCCCTTCACGAAGCCTTTACCAAGATCGGTCCATGAGAAACATCGAGAGTCGATGGGATTGCGGTTTATGGGTAGTTGGCTTTAGGTCAAGTGGGAGATTGTTAGAGTAGGTGACCAACAAGCCAACTTGTGGCTGTGGTGTTTCGTATTTATTATTGTAATAAACGAACCTTTATTCGTATTAATGATAAAACACATTGGCATTCTATATCTTTGTCCCTTTGTCACAAGCATAGATATAGTCCTTACAGTTATTACAAGTACTAGTAATTGATCGTTAGGATCGTGAGATATTTACTTAAGTATTATAACTGTTAAACGTGTTCCTAGTCGAAGGGTTACGCCACTAATGAGGATATCGGCCTTTCCCATTAAGACTAGCACTTAGTGTATGTGTACTGCATCTCATCAGTAAACGGTATTGTGATATCGGCATGCATAAGTGGGTGCTCGTAAGTTGACGAGTTCACTGAACTCCCTCACCCTAGAAATCTCTAAGTGGTTCCCAATAATCGAGTAGAGATATCTATGGTATAGTTGTACACCATTAGTCCTTATGACCTAGACATCACCGTGACTTCACTAGAGGACCAGCTGTATCGTGACCTGTCCCTGAGTTCCACCGAGGACCATCCCAAGGGCCAGTGTTCGTGCAGTCCGAAATCTAGTGGGAGGTCTGTGCATTGTAGTCGGGGATTCGATCGCTAGAATAGTCTTGGATGTCCTGTGTGTTCTGAAAGTTTGTATTCATTCTAAGTCTCTGGCCAGAGCTGACTAAGTGATGATTAGAGAATTCGATTCTTTAAGTCATGCACGTAAGGATTACAACACTTAGAACGATCGCACCGTTATTGAACATATAAAGAGGTCTCGATGAACCAATGCCTCTAGTTCAATCGGGACATATGAATCGAAGGGACCGTACTGTACGTTAACTATATCTGAAGGTTCTTGCAGGCACTTCATTTGTATCTAGGGAATCATGACGCGTAGTTGCTAGACGCCAATCTTGATTCGTTGGGTGATTAAGGTGAAACGAGCTTCATCTTAATTGTAACTCGAAGGGGACGAGTTTTGACCACAAAGAGTTGTGGGCCCACGGCTAGCTTACACCTGAACCATCGAGGGTCACACTGCTCGTGCACATGAGATCTTTGAATAAACGGTCAGAGATAAAATAGTTTATCTTTGCATAATTGGAAGTCAATATGATTGAGTCCAACATTCGTAATTTGGAATTATGAATGAGAATAAGAAAAGGAAAAGAATAAGCGAACATGTTAGTGAACTTTCTAAATCGGGAAGTTTCCAAATTTAGAAAGTCCACTGAACTAGGGTTTCCACTTTTGGAAAGTTGGAAAATAAGAGATGGCACTCGTAATGACGAGAAAATTATAATGACTCGGAAATTGTAATCGTTACAATTTTTCGATCATTGAATTGAGAGATACGAGCGATTAAAGAAACTAACGAGCTTAAGCTGTTGGGCCCAGTCCAACTTAAGCCCGCTAGGGTTTCATGCTAGGGACTATAAATACATGATTTATAACCCTAGCACACACACACAAAAACCCTAACCCTAATCGGCCACCCTCTCTCTCTCGCCCTCTCTTCCGCGCGGCCACCACCGCGCCACCTCCGCCGCTCCGTCGCCGGAAACGGCCGTTCCTCGGCCGGCTCTTGTTCGGTATTCTTTCTCCTTTATTTTCTTTCCGTTTTATTCTAACTACTTCGTGTCTAGTGCCACGATTTAGTAGATCGAAGTATACGAGGTGAAATCCGAGAGGAGGAAGACCGTAGATCGAAGAATCGAGGAGCAACGCACGAGCCGAAGCCGCACGCTGCCCCACGCGCCGCCTCGCACAACCGCGCGTGCTGTACACGCGCCGCCGTGAGCTGCCACACCGCCGCTGCTGCTGCTCCATTGCTGCCCCGATTCTACGGATTGGTTTCCGTAGTAATCACGACGAATCGTTCAATCCTACCTCACGCGTCAAGAGGTAAATACTCGAAACCCTAGTTTCGTTTTAGGGTTTAATTTAAACTATGATTTCATGCTTGTGTTTGTATGATTTTATGTGATTATGTGTAATCGATTAAATCGTTGCGAGCATGTTATTTGGTTTAAATTGCGAGCATGTTAATTGATTTAAATTCGGTTAAATTTATTAGCATGTATGTTGTTTTTAATTTCGCTGGAAGCGCAAAGGTACGCAATTAATTGTTATCTATTATCGGGCATGTGCTTATGTGATTTAAAACTCGTTTAATTCGCATAAAATTTTTGTTTTCCGCTGCGTACGCGTGCCCGAAACCCAACAGTAGAATCGTGAGATAACTCAGCAATGTAATGTAACTGTTAAACCTTGTTCCTGGTCGATGGGTTACGCCAATAATGAGGATACCGGCCTTTCCCTTTTGAGACTAGCACTTAGTGTATGTGTACTGCGTCTCATCAGTCCTCGGTGTTGTGACATCGGCATACTTGAGTGGGTGCTCATACTGGATGAGTTCACTGAACTCCCTCGCCCTAGAAATCTATAAGTGGTTCTCATTCATCGAGTAATAGGTTTCTAAGATATAGTTGTACACCATTAGTCCTTAAGACCCAGACATCACCGTGACTTCACTAGAGGACCGATTGTATCGTGACCTGTCCCTGAGTCCCACCGCGGACCGCTCCAAGGGCCAACGTTCGTGCAATCCGAAATCTAGTGTGAAGTCTGTGAATTGTAGTAGGGGATTCGAGCGCTTGAGTAGTCATGGATGTCCTGTGTGTTCTGACGGTTTATAATCCATGGAATCTCTGGCCAGAGTTGATAGTGGGGTGATTAGGGAAATGTGTTTCCCTAAGTCGCACACGAACGGATTTATAATACCTAGAACGTTCGCACGGTCATTGAACTTTATAAGAGTCTCGGTGAACCAATGCCTCTAGTTCAATCGGGACATGTGCTGCGAAAGGATCGTACTGTACGCTAACTATATCATAAGGTTCTTGCAGGCACTTCATTTGTATCTAGGGAATCATGATGCGTAGTTGCTAGACGCCAATCTTGATTCGTTGGGCACCGATTTGATCGGGATTAGGTAAAATGAGTTTTACTCTAATCGGGACTCTTGGGAGGAGTTCGTATAAGAACAATGTGTTGTTCGAATCACAAAGAGTTGTGAGCCCACGGCTAGCATACACCTGAACCATTGAGGGTCACACTTCTCGTGTAATATAGATCCTTGATAACAACAAGCATAGATTAATGTGTTAATCTTTGAACGATTGGATGTCGATATGATTGAATCCAAGATTCGTAATTGTGGATTGCGAATTGGAATAAACGTAGAGAAGGAGAGACATGCGGGATTTAGTGAACTTTCTAAATTGGGAAGTTTCCCGATTTAGCAAGTCCACTGAAGTGGAAGTTTCCAATTTTGGAAATTGGAAATTTCGAAGAGGCACTCGTATTGACGAGGACTTTGAGCTCGTCACAAATATAATTTTGTTATAATTTTGTGAACGATCGTTTGTTAGAAACGAGGCCGACAAGGGAATGGGCTTAATGCATCAGTGGGTCAAGCCCAATGACTTAAGCCCACTAGGGTTGAAAACCCTAAGTATAAATAGACCTCAAAAAGAGTTTTGAGATCAGATTTTCAGCACCAAAACCCTAGCCGCTCAGCCCCCCTCTCGGCCGTTGCATCTCTGCCGCGCCACCGCCATCCGCCGCCGGAATCCGCCGGTTTTTCCCTCTCCTTTCTCTATCGTATTCCCTTGTTATCTAACCCCTTTGTATCTAGTGCTACAGTAGGGGGAGATCCGTTTATTCGAGGTGAAACCTAATTGGAGAGGAGCTGCTGCCCCGACGGAATCGCCGCATCGCCGCTGCACCGCCGCACGCGCCGCCGCACCGCCCACGCGCCGCCGCCGTCGTCACGCACGCGCCGCCGTCGCCACACCTTCGGTCCAGCTGCCGTTTGGTGGTGTTCTTGCAGCCCCTAGGAGTGGTATAACGCAGCTTGTACGTGTCTATGTTTGGATTTCGATTCGTCGAAATCTCACGCTACAAGAGGTAAATTAATCGAAACTATCGTAAATTAATTCGAACATGTTTGTATGAATTGTAATTTATGATTATGAGTAATACGTGATTACATGTTTCGATTTTATTGAATGATGAATAAGCATGTTTCGTAATTTTCGGTTTTATGTATTTTTTAATTAAATCGATAATTACCATATGTATGGCGGAAGCGTTAAGGTAGGTTGACTATGTGATTAGTTTTGCATGTAATCGAAACTAGTTCGATGAAAAATTTTAAATTCCGCTGCGTATACATGCACGATCCCCAACAACTAGATCCTCCCTTGGATGAGTTAATGAACATGTTGGTCAGCTTCGAGTACACCATTAAGAAAGAGAAGTTTGTTCTCATTGCTGCTACTTCTGGAAAGAAGAGTTCTTTCCAAAAGAACAGAAAGGAAAGAGTTCCCTTCCCAAACAGCAAGTTCGAAGTGGGTGAAGGCAGTGGGGGCCCCAAAGCAAAGGTTAGCAAGCAAGTTGATGATGTTTGCCATCACTGTGGAAAGAAAGGACATTGGCGCCGCAAGTGCAAGGCTTGCCTGAAGCAGAAAGGTTCTGAAAAGGGTACGTATTTCATTGACGTAAATTTGTCTGTCAACTCTTCTTCTTGGATATTGGATACGGGCTGTGGCTCACATTTGTGCAATGATTTGCAGCTAATGACAAGAATTCGAAGACTTAGAGCGGGTGAGACCTTCCTAAGGATGGGGAATGGAGCAAGAGTTGTTGCTGAAGCCATTGGCACAATTTACTTAAATGTTTTGGATTCTAGTTTTCCTATTGTTTTGAACGATTGTTTATTTGTTCCGTCCCTCATTACAAACCTTATTTCTATTCCTGTATTAGATATTGAAGGTTTTACTTTTGTTTTTGGAAATTCGATTTGCATTATACAAAAGAATGAGAATTTGATTTGCAAAGGACCACTATTAAACAACTTGTATGAACTAAATCCAAATGAAATACCTATTAATGTTATATCAGCAAAACGTAAGGAGATAGATCAAAACCCCGCACAACTTTGGCACGCTAGATTAGGTCATGTCTCTTTAAGAAGGATGAACGATTTTGTCAGTGAAGGATTGTTCTCTTTGGAGGACGTGAAATCACTACAAACATGTGAATCTTGCCTTAATGGGAAAATGACCAAATCACCCTACAAAGGGAAAATGGAACGAGCCGAGGGTCTTTTGGATTTGATCCATACAGACGTATGTGGTCCACTAAGTGTTAGTGCGAAGGGTGGATATAACTACTTCGCTACCTTTACCGACGATTATTCTAGGTATGGGTATGTGTACTTGATGAAGTACAAGTCTGAAACATTTGAAAGGTTCAAAGATTTTAGACACGAAGTGGAGAAGCAACTCGGACGAAGTATTAAGAAGCTGCGATCCGATCGTGGAGGAGAATATTTGAGCATCGAGTTCATTGACTATCTAAAAGAGAATGGGATACAATCCCAATGGACTCCACCGGGAACTCCTCAACTTAATGGAGTCTCCGAACGTCGGAATCGAACTTTATTAGATATGGTTCGATCAATGATGGGGTTCACGAACTTACCGGCATACTTGTGGGGTCATGCACTTCGTACTGCGGCGTATTTGCTGAATAGAGTTAACACCAAAGCAGTTAAATCCACACCTTATGAACTTTGGCATTCCCGGAAACCCAACTACAAACATATTAGGATATGGGGTTGTCCCGCTTATGTGAAGCGGTTATAGGGAGATAAGTTGGATAGTAAATCCGACTTGTGCTATTTTGTGGGGTATCCCGAAGACTCAATGGGATACGAGTTCTATTATGTCAAAGAAGCAAAGACGTTTGTTTCAAGAAATGCCACCTTTTTGGAAAGGGAGTTTCTATCTGATAGAAAGGGCAGCATGATAGAACTTGAAGTAGTTCAAGAACCACAAAGTGAAGTTCAAACGCAAGAACAAGCAATCGAACAAATACAACAAACCACTAATATACCTCCTGAACCTACGGTACGTAGATCCGAAAGAGTTCGGAAAATGCCAGATAGGTTATTCCTCCTCGAAAATGATGAAGATCATGTTGATCTTGGACAAGATCCAAGAACATACAATGAGGCCGTATCGGATGCGGACATGGGAAATTGGCTAACTGCCATGAAATCCGAAATGGACTCCATGTACTCCAACAAGGTGTGGACCTTGGTAGATCCACCTAAGGGAATTGTTCCTATAAGCTGCAAGTGGATCTATAAGAAGAAAATTGGAGTGGATGGAAAGGTATCGACCTATAATGCTAGATTGGTAGCGAAAGGTTACACTCAAAGGCAAGGCGTTGACTATGAGGAAACTTTTTCGCCAGTCGCGATGCTTAAGTCCATTAGGATTTTGCTGGCCATAGCTGCGTGGTACGACTACGAGATATGGCAAATGGATGTGAAGACGGCCTTCCTTAATGGAGATATTGAGGAAGAAATTTACATGGCGCAGCCGGAAGGCTTCATATCTTCTGGAAGTGAGCAAAAGGTTTGCAAGCTCCAGCGATCCATTTATGGATTGAAACAAGCATCCCGAAGTTGGAACATTAAGTTCGACTCAACTATCAAAGAGTTTGATTTGGAGAAGAATCCGGAGGAACCTTGTGTATACAAGAAGGTTAGTGGGAGGCCAGTGATATTTTTAGTGCTTCACGTTGATGACATTCTACTCATTGGGAATGACGTAGGAATGTTGCAGCAAACGAAAGCATGGTTGTCCACACGTTTCTCAATGAAGGATTTGGGAGAAGCATCTTATGTATTAGGATTACGCATCTATAGAGATAGAGCGAGAAAGATGCTTGGCTTATCCCAAAGCCTGTACATAGACACCGTTATGAAACGGTTTAGCATGGAAGAATCCAAGAAGGGATTCTTGCCAATGTCCCATGGAGTTCGTCTCTCGAAATCTATGTGTCCGCAAACACCTAGTGAAATCGAGGAGATGAAAAGGACGCCCTATGCTTCTGCCATAGGAAGCATAATGTATGGCATGCTATGTACGAGACCCAATATTGCGTATGCTGTGAGTGTCACAAGCAGATATCAGTCTAACCCCGGCCCGGCTCACTGGAAAGCCGTGAAAGATATCCTCAAGTACTTGCGAAGGACTAAGGATATATTTTGGGTCTATGGGGGTGCCGAGTTAAAATTAGAGGGTTTTACAGACTCTAGTTTTCAATCGGACGTGGACGACTCAAAGTCGAATTCTGGATTTATATTCACGCTTAATGGTGGTGCCGTGTGTTGGAAGAGTTCCAAGCAAAACACGACGGCCGATTCCACTACCGAAGCGGAATACATTGCAGCGTCCGAAGCTGCAAAGGAAGGGACTTTGATAAGGAAATTCATCCAAGAGTTGGGTGTCATTCCTGATGCTAGTGATCCAGTACCGTTGTACTATGATAACACCAGAGCCGTGGCGCAAGCTAAGGAGCCGCGATCTCATCAGAAGTCGAAGCATATTCTGAGGAAGTATCACGTGATCTGAGAGATCATTGATAGAGGTGAAGTTAAGGTAGAACGAGTCACCTCGGAAGAGAACGTTGCAGACCCCTTCACGAAGCCTTTACCGAGATCGGTCCATGAGAAACATCGAGAGTCAATGGGATTGCGATTTATGGGTAGTTGGCATTAGGTCAAGTGGGAGATTGTTGGAGTAGGTGACCAACAAGCCAACATGTGGCTGTGGTCTTTCGTATTTATTATTGTAATAAACGAACCTTTATTCGTATTAATGATAAAACACCTTGGCATTCTATATCTTTGTCCCTTTGTCACAAGCATAGATATAGTCCTTACAGTTATTACAAGTACTAGTAATTGATCGTTAGGATCGTGAGATATTTACTTAAGTATTATAACTGTTAAACGTGTTCCTAGTCGAAGGGTTACGCCACTAATGAGGATATCGGCCTTTCCCATTAAGACTGACACTTAGTGTATGTGTACTGCATCTCATCAGTAAACGATATTGTGACATCGGCATGCATAAGTGGGTGCTCGTAAGTTGACGAGTTCACTGAACTCCCTCACCCTAGAAATCTCTAAGTGGTTCCCAATAATCGAGTAGAGATATCTATGATATAGTTGTACACCATTAGTCCTTATGACCTAGACATCACCGTGACTTCACTAGAGGACCAGATGTATCGTGACTTGTCCCTGAGTTCCACCGAGGACCATCCCAAGGGCCAGTGTTCGTGCAGTCCGAAATCTAGTGGCAGGTCTGTGCATTGTAGTCAGGGATTCGGTCGCTAGAATAGTTTTGGATGTCCTGTGTGTTCTGAAAGTTTGTAATCATTCTAAGTCTCTGGCCAGAGCTAACTAATGATGATTAGAGAATTCGATTCTCTAAGTCATGCACGTGACGATTACAACACTTGGAACGATCGCACCGTCATCCAACATATAAAGAGGTCTCGATGAACCAATGCCTCTAGTTCGATCGGGACATATGTATCGAAGGGACCGTACTGTACGTTAACTATATCTGAAGGTTCTTGCAGGCACTTCGTTTGTATCTAGGGAATCATGACGCGTAGTTGCTAGACGCCAATCTTGATTCGTTGGGTGATTAAGGTGAAACGAGCTTCATCTTAATCGTAACTCTAAGGGACGCAAGCAACCCCACGCGCCGCCCCGAAGACCGCGCGTGAGATTCACGCGCCGCCGTGGCCCGTCTCGCTGCTCCACCGCTGCTGCCCCGGATTGTACGGATTGGTTTCCGTAGCAATCTCGACTTGCTTAGCGCTCCTACCTCACGCTTCAAGAGGTAAACACACGAATTCAATGTTCTTGATTCGTTTACGTTTAAACAATATATTCATGTTCGTTCTCGTATGATTTTATCTGGTTACGTGAAATCGTTTTAATTGTTGCGAGCATGTTATTTGGTTTAAACGCGAGCATGTTAATTGATTTAAATTCGGTTAAATAAATTAGCATGTATGTTGTTTTTTAATTTTGCTGGAAGCGCAAAGGTACGCAATTAATTGTTTCAATTATCGGGCATGCGTTTATGTGTTTTAAATTTGTTTAAATCGCATAAAATTTTTGTTTTCCGCTGCTTACACGTGCCCGTTACCCAACATTAATGTCCTTGTATTCTAGTTTGTGTTTTCATGATCCTTTTTGCTAATGCACTTTTGCGTGAGTACTTTTGTGCATGCTTTTGTACTTTTGCTTATGTGCGTATCTTTTCTAGCGACTGTTTTTGTGAACATTTCTTGATGCGCATTCATGTCCTCGAACTAAAGCACATATTTTCGTGATCGCTTTTGGAATCCACGTTTTGACCATGTTCGAGTCCAAATTTAGAAATTTGACGTTGGCCGGGAATTGTTGCCTGTTGAAATAGCTTCTAATGCCGCCGGAACAAGTTTATTTGGAGTCCGGATGAGAATGTTATGCTCGACTTCGTGGACACTACGGAAGATGTAGAGGGATCCTCTCTTCTAATTTGATTTTATTTTCCTAATTGCAACTCTTTTCTTACTCTTTGATCATTTTTGCTTCATGGACACCTATATCCACCAATTAAAACAGAAATATAAATTAATCCAAAAAAAAATAAATATCCACGTAAACGTAAACGTAGAGTGTTATTTCTACAGTCCACTGTATCTTTGTATCTAGTGTTTTTGCTGGTTGTTTGGTTATGCGTATTAAAGTCCTAGTGTTGCAGTTCGTGTTTTTAAGAACGTTGTTGCGAATGCACTTTTGCGCATGTTTTTTTACCTGTACGTTTGTGTATGTCCAGTTGAGCGAGTGTGTTTGTGGATGTTTAGTTATTTGTATTAATGTCCTTGGATTGTTGTTAGTGTTTTCATGATCCTTTTTGCGAATGCACTTTTGCTTGAGTACTTTTGTGCATGCCTATGTACTTTTAGTTATGTGCGTATCTTTTCTAGCGAGTGTTTTTGTGCACGTTTCTTGATGCGCATTCATGTCCTCGAACTGTAGCACGTATTTTCATGATCGCTTTTGGAATCCAATTTTGACTATGTTCGAGTCCGAATATGGAAATTTGACGTTACACATGAGTTGTAGCCAGCTGAAATAGCTTTTTAATGCCGTCGAAAATAGTTATTTTGGAGTCTGGATAAGAAAGTTATGCTCGACTCGTGGACACTACCAAAGATGTCGAGGGATCCTCTCTTCTAATATGATTTTATTTTCCTAATTGCAACTCTTTTCTTACTCTTTCATCATTTTTGCTTCATGGACACCTAATTATCGATTTGTACCTACATGATACTAAATCAACCAATTAAAACAAAAATAAAAATTAATCCAAAAAAAAATCCACGTAAACGTAAACCTAGAGTGTTATTTCTAAATTCCACTGTATCTTTTGTATCTAGTATTTTGCTGTTTGTTTAGTTATGCGTATTAAAGTCCTAGTGTTGTAGTTCGTGTTTTTAAGAAATTTGTTGCGAATGCACTTTTGCGCATGTTTTTTTACATGTACGTTTGTGCATGTCCAGTTGAGCGAGTGTATTTGTGCATGTTTGTTGATTTGTAATAATGTCCTAGGATTGTATTTTGTGTTTTCTTGATCCTTTTTGCGAATGCACTTTTGCTTAAGTACTTTTGAGCATGCTTTTGTACTTTTACTTATGTGCGTATCTTTTCTAGCAAGTGTTTTTGTGCACGTTTCTTGATGCGCATTCCTGTCCTCGAACTGTAGCACGTATTTTCATGATCGCTTTTGGAATCCAATTTTGACCATGTTCGAGTCCAAATTTGCAAATTTGACGTTAGACAGGAATTGTAGCTAGCTAAAATAGCTTTCTAATTCCGCAAGAACCAGTTGATTTGGAGACCGAATGAGAAAGTTATGCTCGACTTCGTGGACACAACCAAAGATGTAGAGACTCCTCTCTTCTAATTTGATTTTATTTTCCTAATTGCAAGTCTTTTCTTACTCTTTGATCATTTTTGCTTCATGGACACCTAATTATCGATTTGTACCTATCAGAAACTAAATCCACCAATTAAAACAGAAATATAAATTAATCCAAAAAACAATCCACGTAAACGTAAACGTTGAGTGTTATTTCTAAACTCCAATGTATCTTTTGTATCTATTGTTTTTGCTGGTTGTTTGGTTATGCGTATTAAAGACCTAGTGTTGTAGTTCGGGTTTTTAAGAACATTGTTGCTAATGCACTTTTGCACATGTTTTTTTACATGTACGTTTGTGCATGTCCATTTGAGCGAGTGTGTTTGTGCATGTTTGTTGATTTGTTTTAATCTCCTAGGATTGTAGTTTGCGTGAGTACTTTTGAACTCGCTTTTGTACTCTTACTTATGTGCGTATCTTTTCTAGCGAGTGTTTTTGTGCACGTTTCTTGATGCGCATTCATGTCCTCGAACTGTAGCACGTATTTTCATGATGGCTTTTGGAATCTAAGTTTGACCATGTTCGAGTCCGAATTTGGAAATTTTACGTTAAACATGAATTGTAGCCACGAGAAATAGCTTTTTAATGCCGCCGGAACCAGTTGATTTGGTGTCCGGATGAGAAAGTTATGCTGGACTTCGAGGACACAACCAAAGATGTCGAGGTATCCTTTCTTCTAATTTGATTTTATTTTCCTAGTTGCTACTCTTTTCTTACTGTTTGATCTCTTTTGCTTTATGGACACCTAATTATCGATGTGTACCTATAAGATACTAAATCCACCAATTAAAACAGAAATATAAATTACTCCAAAATAAAATCCACGTAAACGTAAACGTAGAGTGTTATTTCTACAGTCCACTGTATCTTTTGTATCTAGTGTTTTTGCTTGTTGTTTGGTTATGCGTATTAAAGTCCGAGTGTTGTAGTACGTGTTTTTAAGATCGTTGTTGCCAATGCACGTTTGCGCATGTTTTCTTACATGTACGTTTGTGTATGTCCAGTTGAGCGAGTGTGTTTGTGCATGTTCGTTGATTTGTATTAATGTCCTAGGATTGTAGTTTGTGTTTTGATGATCCTTTTTGCGAATGCACTTTTGCGTGAGTACTTTTTAGAATGCTTTTGCACTTTTACTTATGTGCTTATCTTTTCTAGCAATGATTTTGTGCACGTTTCTTGATGCACATTCATGTCCTCGAACAGTAGCACGTATTTTCTTGATCGCTTTTGGAATCAAATTTTGACCATGTACGAGTCCGAATATGGAAATTTGACGTTAGACAAGAAATGCAGCCAGCGGAGATAGCTTTCTAATGCCGTAAGAACTTGTTGATATGGAGTCCGGATGAGAAAGTTATGCTCAACTTCGTGGACACTAACAAAGATGTTGAGGGATCCTCTCTTCTAATTTTATTTTATTATCCTAATTGCAACTCTTTTTCATACTCTTTGATCTCTTTTGCTTCATGGACACCTAATTATCGATTTGTACCTATAAGATACTAAATCCACCAATTAAATCACAAATATAAATTAGTCCAAAAAAAATCCACGTTAACGTATACGTAGAGTGTTATTTCTACACTCCACTTTATGTTTTGTTTCTAGTGTTTTTGCTATTGTTTGGTTATGCGTATTAAAGTCCTAGTGTTGTAGTTCGTGTTTTTAAGAATGTTGTTGCGAATGCACATTTGCGCATGTTTTTTTACATGTACGTTTGTGCATGTCCAATTGAGCGAGTGTGTTTGTGCATGTTTGTTTATTTGTATTAATGTACTAGTATTGTAGTTTGTATTTTCATGATCCTTTTCGCGAATGCAGTTTTGCTTGAGTACTTTTGTGCATGCTTTTGTACTTTTACTTATGTGCGTATCTTTTCTAGCGAGTGTTTTTGTGCACGTTTCTTGATGTGCATTCATGTCCTCAAACTGTAGCACGTAGTTTCATGATCGCTTTTGGAATCCAATTTTGACCATGTTCGAGTCTGAATTTGGAAATTTGACGTTAGACATGAATTGTAGCCAGCTGAAATAGCTTCGAATGTCGCCAGAACCAGTTGATTTGGAGTCCGGATGGGAAAGTTATGCTCGACCTCGTGGACACTACCAAAGATGTTGAGGGATCCTCTCTTGTAATTTGATTTTATTTACCTAATTGCAACTCTTTTCTTACTGCTTGATCATTTTTGCTTCATGGACACCTAAGAATCGACTGGTACCTATAAGATACTAAATCCACCAAATAAAATAGAAATATAAATTAATCCCAAAAAAAATCCACATAAACGTAAACGTAGACTGTTATTTCTAGACTACACTATATCGTTTGTATCTAGTGTTTTTGCGGTTGTTTGGTTATGCGTATTAAAGTCCTAGTGTCGTAGTTCGTGTTTCTAAGAACGTTGTTGTGAATGCACTTTTGCGCATGTGTTTTTACATGTACGTTTGTCCATGTCCAGTTGAGCGAGTGTGTTTGTGCATGTTTGTTTATTTGTATTAATGTCCTAGGATTGTAGTTTGTGTTTTCATGATCCTTTTTGCGAATGCACTTTCGCGTGAGTACTTTTGTGCATGCTTTTGTACTTTTACTTATGTGCGTATCTTTTCTAGCGAGTTTTTTTGTGCACGTTTTATGATACGCATTCATGTCCTCGAACTCTAGCATGTATTTTCATGATCGCTTTTGGAATCCAAATTTGACCGCATTCGAGTCCGAATTTGTGAGTTTGACGTTAGACAAGAATTGTAGCCAGCTGAAATAGCTTTCTAATGACGGCGGAACAAGTTGATTTGGAGTCCATATGAGAAAGTTATGTTCGACTTCGTGGACACTACCAAAGATGTTGAGGGATCCTCTTATCTAATTTGATTTTATTTTCCTAATTGCAACTCTTTTCTTACTCTTTGATCGTTTTTGCTTCATAGACACCAAATTATCGATTTGTACCTATAAGATACTAAATGCACCAACTAAAACATAAATAGAAATTAATCCCGAAAAAATCCACGTAAATGTAAACCTAGAGTGTTATTTCTAAACTCCGCTTTATCTTTTGTATCTAGTGTTTTTGTTGTAGTTTGGTTATTCGTATTAAAGTCCTAGTGTGGTAGTTCGTGTTTTTAAGAATGTTGTTGTGAATGCACTTTTGCGCATGTTTTTTTACATGTACGTTTATGCATGTCCATTTGAGCGAGTGTGTTTGTTCATGTTTGTTGATTTGTATTAATGTCCTAGGATTGTAGTTTGTGTTTTCATGATCCTTTTTGCGAATGCACTTTTGCGTGTGTACTTTTGTGCATGCTTTTGTACTTTATGCTTTTGTACTTTTACTTATGTGCGTATCCTTTCTAGCGAGTGTTGTTGTGCACGTTTCTTGATGCACATTCATGTCCTTGAACTATAGCACGTATTTTCATGATCGCTTTTGGAATCGAATTTTGACCATGTTCGAGTCAGGATTTGGAAATTTGACGAAAGACAGGAATTGTAGCCAGCTGAAATAGCTTTCTAATGCCGCCGGAACCAGTTGATTTCGAGTCCGGATGAGAATGTTATGCTCAACTTCGTGGACACTACCAAACATGTTGAGGGATCCTCTCTTCTAATTTGATTTTATTTTCCTTATTGCAACTCTTTTCTTATATTTTGATCATTTTTGCTTCATGGACACCTAACTATCGATTTGTACCTATAAGATACTAAATCCACCAATTAAAACAGAAATATAAATTAATCCCAAAAAAAAATCCACGTAAAGGTAAACGTAGAGTGTTATTTCTAAACTCCGCCGTATCTTTTGTATCTAGTGATTTTGCTGTTCTTTGGTTATGCGTATTAAAGTTCTAGTGTTGTAGTTCGTGTTTTTAAGAACATTGTTGCGAATGCAATTTTTCGCATGTTTTTTTTACATGTACGTTTGTCCATGTCCAGTTGAACGAGTGTGTTTGTGCATGTTTCTTGATTTTTATTAATGTCCTAGGAGTACAAAAGCATGCACAAAAGTACTCACGCAAAAGTGCATTCGCAACGAGGATCATTAAAACATGTTTTTGTGCACGTTTCTTGATGTGCATTCATGTCCTCGAACTATAGCACCTATTTTCTTGATCGGTTTTAGAATCCAATTTTGACCATGTTCGAGTCCGAATTTGGAAATTTGACGTTAGGCAGGAATTGTAGCAACCTGAAATAGCTTTCTAATGCCGCGGGAACCAGTTGATTTGGAGTCCGGATGAGAAAGTTATTCTCGACTTGGTAGACACTACCAAAGATGTTGAGGGATCCTCACTTCTAATTCGATTTTATTTTCCTAATTGCAACTCTTTTCTAACTCTTTGATTATTTTTGCTTCATGGACACCAAATTATCGATTTGTACCTACAAGATACTAAATCCAACAACTAACACATAAATATAAATTAATCCAAAAATAAATCCACGTAAACGTAACGTAGAATGACATTTCTAAACTCCGCTGTATCTTTTGTGTCTAGTGTTTTTCTTTTTTTTTTTGGTTATGCGTATTAAAGTCCTAGTGTTGTAGTTCGTGTTTTTAAGTACGTTGTTGCGAATGCACTTTTGCACATGTTTTTTTACATGAACGTTTGTGCATGTCCATTTGAGCGAGTGTGTTTGTGCATGTTTGTTGATTTGTATTAATGTCCTAGGATTTTAGTTTGTGTTTTAATGATCCTTTTTGCGAATGCACTTTTGCATGAGTACTTTTGTGCATGGGTTTTTACTTTTACTTATGTGCGTTTCTTTTCTAGCGAGTGTTTCTGTGCACGTTTCTTGATGCGCGTTCATGTCCTCGAACCGTAGCACGTATTTTCATGATCTATTTTGGAATCAAATTTTAACCGTGTTCAAGTCCGAATATGGAAATTTGACGTTACACAGCTATTGTAGCCAGTTGAAATAGCTTTCTAATGCCGCCGGAACCAGTTGATTTGGAGTCCGGATGAGAAAGTTATGCTCGACTTCGTGGACACTACCAAAGATGTTGAGGGATCATCTCTTCTAATTTGATTTTATTTTCCTAATTGCAACTCTTTTCTTACTCTTTGATCATTTTTGCTTCATTGATACCTAATTATCGATTTGTACCAATAACATACTAAATCCACCAATTAAAACAGAAATATAAATTAATCCAAAAAAAATCCACGTAAATGTAAACGTAGAGTGTTATTTCTACACTCCATTGTATGTATTGGATCTAGTGTTTTTGCTGTTGTTTGGTTATGCGTATTAAAGTCCTAGTGTTGTAGTTCGTGTTTTTAAGAACGTTGTTGCGAATGCACTTTTGCGCATGTTTTTTTACATGTACGTTTGTGCATGTCCATTTGAGCGAGTGTGTTTGTGCATGTTTGTTTATTTGTATTAATGTACTAGTATTGTAGTTTGTGTTTTCATGATCCTTTTCGCGAATGCACTTTTGCGAGAGTACTTTTGTGCATGCTTTTGTACTTTTACTTATGTGCGTATCTTTTCTAGCGAGTGTTTTTGTGCACGTTTCTTGATGCGCATTCATATCCTCGAACAGTAGCACGTATTTTCAAGATCGCTTTTGGAATCCAATTTTGACCATGTTCGAGTCCGAATTTGGAAATTTGACGTTAGATAGGAATTGTTGCCAGCTGAACTAGTTGACATGGAGTCCGGATGAGAAAGTTATGCTCGACTTCGTAGACACTACCAAAGATGTTGAGGGCTCCCCTCTTCTAATTTGATTTTATTTTCCTAATTGCAACACTTTTCTTACTCTTTGATCATTTTTGCTTCATGGACACCTAAGTATCGACTTGTGCCTATAAGATACTAAATCCACCAATTAAACCAGAAATATAAATTAATCCAAAAAAAATGCACGTAAACGTTAACATAAAGTGTTATTTCTACACTATAGTGTATCTTTTGTATCTAGTGTTTTTTCTATTGTTTAGTTATGCGTATTAAAGTCCTAGTGTTGTAGTTCGTGTTTTTAAGAACGTTGTTGTGAATGAAATTTTACGCATGTTTTTTTACAGGGTAAATAGTACTTAACCCCCTTGTGGTTTCGACATTTTGCGCATGACCCCCTTACGGTATGAATTTAGGCACATAACCCCTTAAGGTTTTTGACATTTTGCACATGACCCCCTTATGGTATGAAATTAGGCACATAACCCCCTTGTGGTTTTCAAATTTTTCACATGACCCCCTTATGGTATGAAATTAGCACATAACCCTCTTGAATAGAAAACTAAAAAGACTCAATTACCCCTATCAAGTCAAACGTTCTTGTTTAATTTAAAAATAATTATTCTATAAAATGAAAAGCTTAATATAGTTTTTTTATAAAATGAGAAATATAATATATTATTGTGTTTTTTTCTATTTTACCGCACATATATATATTTTTTAATTTAATTTTCATTTCAACTTTAGAAAAATGTTTTTTTTTAGATTTTTTCAAAAGAATAAAAAAAATAAAGACTTTGTTTCTTAAAAAAATTAAAGTTTGATAACAGCTATAATATAATATATTTTATAGAATGTAGTAATATAATAATCATAATTAATGATAAGGTTAAAGATTTTCAAATTGATTTTTAAAATAGAATAAATTATCAATCGTACAATAACTAGTATTTTATACCTTTTGTGCTGTAAAATAAAAAAAAACACAATAATACATTATATTTCTCATTTTACAAAAAAATATATCTTTTCATTTTATAGAATAATTATTTTTAAATTAAAACAAGAACTTTTGAGTTGATAGGGGTAATTTAGTCTTTTCCAGTTTTCCATTCAAGGGGGTTATGTGCTAATTTCATACCATAAGGGGGTCATGTGCAAAATTTCAAAACCACAAGGGGGTTATGCTCCTAATTTCATACCATAAGGGGGTCATGTGCAAAATGTCAGAACCACAAGGAGGTTATGTGCTTAAATTCATACCATAAGGGGGTCATGTACAAAAGGTCAAAACCACAAGGGGGTTATGTGCTATTTACCCTTTTTTTACATATACGTTTGTGCATGTCCAATTGTGCGAGTGTGTTTGTGCATGTTTGTTGATTTGTATTAATATCCTAGGATTGTAGTTTGTGTTTTCATGATCCTTATTGCGAATACACCTTTACGTGAGTACTTTTGTGCATGCTTTTGTACTTTTACTTATGTGCGTATCTTTTATAGCGACTGTTTTTGTGCACGTTTCTTGATGTGCATTCATGTCCTCGAACTGTAGCACGTGGTTTCATAATTGCTTTTGGAATCCAATTTGGACCATGTTCGAGTCCGAATTTGGAAATTTGACGTTAGACATGAATGGTAGCCAGCTGAAATAGCTTCGAATGCCGCCGGAACCAGTTGATTTGGAGTCCGAATGGGAAAGTTATGCTCGACTTCGTGGACACTACCAAAGATGTTGAGGGATCCTCTCTTGTAAATTGATTTTAGTTTCCTAATTGCAACTCTTTTATTACTATTTGATCACTTTTGCTTCATGGAAACCTAAGTATCGACTGGTACCTATAAGATACTAAATCCACTAATTAAAACAGAAATATAAATTAATCCAAAAAAAAATCCACATAAACGTAAACGTAGAGTGTTATTTCTAGACTACACTGTATCTTTTGTATCTAGTGTTTTTGTTTTTTTTGGTTATGCGTATTAAAGTCCTAGTGTTGTAGTTCGTGTTTCTAAGAACGTTGTTGTGAATGCACTTTTGCGCATGTTTTTTTACATGTACGTTTGTCCATGTCCAGTTAAGAGAGTGTGTTTGTGCATGTTTGTTGATTTGTATTAATGTCCTAGGATTGTAGTTTGTGTTTTCATGATCCTTTTTGCGAATGCACTTTTGCGTGTGTACTTTTGTGCATGCTTTTGTACTTTTACTTATGTGCGTATCTTTTCTAGCTAGTGTTGTTGTGCACTTTTCTTGATGCGCATTCATGTCCTCGAACTGTAGCATGTATTTTCATGATCGCTTTTGGAATTGAATTTTGACCATGTTCGAGTCCGAATTGGGAAATTTCACGTTAGACTGGAATTGTAGCCAGCTGAAATAGGTTTCTAATGCCGCCGGAACAAGTTGATTGCGAGTCCATATGAGAAAGTTATGTTCGACTTCGTGGACACTACCAAAGATGTTGAGGTATCCTCTTATCTAATTTGATTCTATTTTCCTAATTGCAACTCTTTTCTTACTCTTTGATCGTTTTTGCGTCATAGACACCAAATTATCGATTTGTACCTATAAGATACTAAATCCACCAACTAAAACAGAAATATAAATTAATCCCAAAAAAATCCACGTAAATGTAAACGTAGAGTGTTATTTCTAAACTCAGCTGTATCTTTTGTATCAAATGTTTTTGTTGTAGTTTGGTTATGCGTATTAAAGTCCTAGTGTTGTACTTCGTGTTTTTAAGAATGTTGTTGTGAATGCACTTTTGCACATGTTTTTTTACATGTACGTTTATGCATGTCCATTTGAGCGAGTGTGTTTGTTCATGTTTGTTGATTTGTATTAATGTCCTAGGATTGTAGTTTGTGTTTTCATGATCCTTTTTGCGAATGCACTTTTGCGTGTATACTTTTGTGCATGCTTTTGTACTTTTACTTATGTGCGTATCTTTTCTAGCTAGTGTTCTTGTGCACTTTTCTTGATGCGCATTCATGTCCTCGAACTGTAGCATGTATTTTCATGATCGCTTTTGGAATCGAATTTTGACCATGTTGGATTCCGAATTGGGAAATTTGACGTTAGACAGGAATTGTAGCCAGCTGAAATAGCTTTCTAATGCCGCCGGAACAAGTTGATTTCTAGTCCATATGAGAAAGTTATGTTCGACTTCGTGGACACTACCAAAGATGTTGAGGGATCCTCTTATCTAATTTGATTCTATTTTCCTAATTGCAACTCTTTTCTTACTCTTTGATCGTTTTTGCTTCATAGACACCAAATTATCGATTTGTACCTATAAGATACTAAATCCACCAACTAAAACAGAAATATAAATTAATCCCAAAAAAATCCACGTAAATGTAAACGTAGAGTGTTATTTCTAAACTCCGCTGTATCTTTTGTATTAAATGTTTTTGTTGTAGTTTGGTTATGCGTATTGTAGTCCTAGTGTTGTAGTTCGTGTTTTTAAGAATGTTGTTGTGAATGCACTTCTGCGCATGTTTTTTTACATGTACGTTTATGCATGTCCATTTGAGCGAGTGTGTTTGTTCATGTTTGTTGATTTGTATTAATGTCCTAGGATTGTACGTAGTTTGTGTTTTCATGATCCTTTTTGCGAATGCACTTTTGCGTGTGTACTTTTGTGCATGCTTTTGTACTTTTACTTATGTGCGTATCTTTTGTAGCGAGTGTTGTTGTGCACGTTTCTTGATGCGCATTCATGTCCTTGAACTATAGCACGTATTTTCATGATCGCTTTTGGAATCGAATTTTGACCATGTTCGAGTCTGAATTTAGAAATTTGACGTTAGACAGGAATTGTAGCCAACTGAAATAGCTTTCTAATGCCGCCGGAACCAGTTGTTTTCGAGTCCGGATGAGAAAGTTATGCTCGACTTCGTGGACACTACGAAAGATGTTGAGGGATCCTCTCTTCTGATTTTATTTTCCTAATTGCAACTCTTTTCTTACTCTTTGATCATTTTTGCTTCATGGATACCTAATTATCGATTTGTACCTCTAAGATACTAAATTCACCAATTAAAATAAAAATATAAATTAATCCAAAAAAAAAAAATCCACGTAAATGTAAACGTAGAGTGTTATTTCTACACTCCAATGTATGTATTGTATCTAGTGTTTTTGCTGTTGTTTGGCTATGCGTATTAAAGTCCTAGTGTTGTAGTTCGTGTTTTTAACAATGTTGTTGCGAATGCACTTTTGCGCATGTTTTTTTACATGTACGTTTGTGCATGTCCATTTGAGCGAGTGTGTGTGTGCATGTTTGTTTATTTGTATTAATGTCCTAGTATTGTAGTTTGTGTTTTCATGATCCTTTCGCGAATGCACTTTTGCGAGAGTACTTTTGTGCATGCTTTTGAACTTTTACTTATGTGCGTATCTTTTCTAGCGAGTGTTTTTGTGCACGTTTCTTGATGCGCATTCATGTCCTATAACTGTAGCACGTATTTTCATGATCGCTTTTGGAATCAAATTTTGACCATGTTCGAGTTCGAATTCGGAAATTTGACGTTAGATAGGAATTGTTGCCAGCTGAAATGGCTTTCTAATGCTGCCGGAACCAGACACTACCAAAGATGTTGAGGGCTCCTCTCTTTTAATTTGATTTTATTTTCCTAATTGCAACTCTGTTTTTACTCTTTGATCATTTTTGCTTCATGGACACCTAATTATCGATTTGTACGTATAAGATACTAAATCCACCAATTAAAACAGAAATGTATATTAATCCAAAAAACAATCCACGTAAACGTAAACGTAGAGTGTTATTTCTAAACTCCGTTGTATCTTTTGTATCTAGTGTTTTTGCTGTTGTTTGGTTATCCGTATTAAACTGCTTGTGTTGTAGTTCGTGTTTATAAGAACGTTGTTGCGAATGCACTTTTGCGCATGGTTTTTTACATGCACTTTTGTGCATGTCCATTTGAGTGAGTGTGTTTGTGAATGTTTGTGGATTTGTATAAATGTCCTAGGATTCTAGTTTGTGTTTTCATGATCCTTTTTGCAAATGGTCTTTTGCGTGAGTACTTTTGTGCATGCTTTTGTACTATAACTTATGTGCGTATCATTTCTAGCGAGTTTTTGTGTGCACGTTTCTTGATGCGCGTTCGTGTCCTCGAACTATACCATGTATTAAAGTCCTAGTGTTGTAGTTCGTGTTTTTAAGAACGTTGTTGTGAATGCACTTTTACGCATGTTTTTTTACATATACGTTTGTGCATCTCCAATTGAGCGATTGTGTTTGTGCATGTTTGTTGATTTGTATTAATATCCTAGGATTGTAGTTTGTGTTTTCATGATCCTTTTTGCGAATGCACTTTTACGTGAGTACTTTTGTGCATGCTTTTATACTTTTACTTATGTGCGTATCTTTTCTAGCGAGTGTTTTTATGCACGTTTCTTGATGCGCAATCATGTCCTCGTACTGTAGCACGTATTTTCATGATCGCTTTTGGATTCCAATTTTGATAATATTCGAGTCCGAATTTTGAAATTTGACGTTACACAGGAATTCTGGCCACCTGAAATAACTTTCTTATGCCGCCGGAACCAGTTGATTTGGAGTCAGGATGAGAAAGTTATGCTCGACTTCGTGGACACAACTGAAGATGTCGAGGGATCCTCTCTTCTAATTTGATTTTATTTTCCTAATTGCAACTCATTTCTTACTCTTTGATCATTTTTGCTTCATGGACACCTAGTTATCGATTTGTACCTATAAGATACTAAACCCACCAATCAGAACATAAATATAAATTAATCAAAAAAAAAAAATCCACGTAAACGTAAACGTAGAGTGTTATTTCTACAGTCCCTTGTATGTATTGTATCTAGTGTTTTTGCTGTTGTTTGGTTATGCGTATTAAAGTCCTAGTGTTGTAGTTCGTGTTTTTAAGAACGTTGTTGCGAATGCACTTTTGCGCATGTTTGTTTACATGTACGTTTGTGCATGTCCATTTGAGCGAGTGTGTTTGTGCATGTTTATTGATTTGTATTAATGTCCTAGGATCGTATTTTGTGTTTTCATGATCCTTTTTGCGAATGCACTTTTGCGTGAGTACTTTTGTGCATGCTTTTGTACTGTTAGTTATGCACGTATCTTTTCTAGCGAGTGTTTTTGTGCTCGTTTCTTTATGGGCATTCATGTCCTCGAACTGTAGCACGTATTTTCATGATCACTTTTAGAATCTAATTTTGACCATGTTCGAGTCCGAATTTGGAAATTTAACGTTAGACAGGAATTGTAGCCAGCTGAAATAGCTTTCTAGTGTCGCCGGAACCATTTGATTTGGAGTCCGGATGAGGAACTTATGCTCGACTTTCTGGACAGTACCGAAGATGTTGAGGGATCCTCTCTTCTAATTTGATTTTATTTTCCTAAATGCAATGTTTTCGTACTCTTTGATCATTTTTGCTTCATGGATACCTTAGTATAGATTTGTACCTATAAGATACTAAATCCATCAATGACAATAGAAATATAAATTAATCCAAAAAAAATCCACGTAAACGCAAATACAGAGTGTTATTTCTACACTCCACTTTATGTTTTGTATCTAGTGTTTTTGCTGTTGTTTGGTTATGCGTATTAAAGTCCTAGTGTTGTAGTTCGTGTTTTAAGAATGTTGTTGTGAATGCACTTTTGCGCTTGTTTTTTTACATGTACGTTTGTGCATGTCCAATTCAGCGAGTGTGTTTGTGCATGTTTGTTTATTTGTATTAATGTACTAGTATTGTAGTTTGTGTTTTCATGATGCTTTTCGCGAATGCAGTTTTGCTTGAGTACTTTTGTGCATGCTTTTGTACTTTTACTTATGTGCATATCTTTTCTAGCGAGTGTTTTTGTGCACGTTTCTTGATGCGCATTTATGTCCTCAAACTGTAGCACGTAGTTTCATGATCGCTTTTGGAATCCAATTTTGACCATGTTCAAGTCTGAATTTGGAAATTTGACGTTAGACATGAAATGTAGCCAGCTGAAATAGCTTCGAATGCCGCCGGAACCAGTTGACTTGGAGTCCGGATGGGAAAGTTATGCTCGACTTCGTGGACACTACCAAAGATGTTGAGGGATCCTCTCTTTTAATTTGATTTTATTTACCTAATTGCAACTCTTTTCTTACTGTTTGATCATTTTTGCTTCATGGACACCTAAGAATCGACTGGTACCTATAAGATACTAAATCCACCAAATAAAACAGAAATATAAATTAATCCAAAAAAAAATCCACATAAACGTAAACGTAGACTGTTATTTGTAGACTACACTGTATCTTTTGTATCTAGTGTTTTTGCTATTTGTTTGGTTATGCGTATTAAAGTCCTAGTGCTGTAGTTCGTGTTTCTAAGAACGTTGTTGTGAAGGCACTTTTGCGCATGTGTTTTTACATGTACGTTTGTCCATGTCCAGTTGAGCGAGTCTGTTTGTGCATGTTTGTTTATTTGTATTAATGTCCTAGGATTGTAGTTTGTGTTTTCATGATCCTTTTTGCGAATGCACTTTCGCGTGAGTACTTTTGTGCATGCTTTTGTACTTTTACTTATGTGCGTATCTTTTCTAGCGAGTGTTTTTGTGCACGTTTTATGATGCGCATTCATGTCCTCGAACTGTAGCATGTATTTTCATGATCGCTTTTGGAATCCAATTTTGACCACATTCGAGTCCGAATTTGTGAGTTTGACGTTAGACAGGTTGAATTTTGTGCGCATGTTTGTTTACATGTACGTTTGTCCATGTCCATTTGAGCGAGTGTGTTTGTGCATGTTTCTTGATTTGTATTAATGTCCTAGGATTGTAGGTTGTGTTTTAATGATCCTCGTTGCGAATGCACTTTTGCGTGAGTACTTTTGTGCATGCTTTTGTACTTTTACTTACGTTCATATCTTTTATAGCGACTGTTTTTGTGCACGTTTCTTGATGCGCATTCATGTCCTCGAACTATAGCACCTATTTTCTAGATCGGTTTTAGAATCCAATTTTGACCATGTTCGAGTCCGAATTTGGATACTTGACGTTAGGCAGGAATTGTAGCTGTTAGAGTAGGTGACCAACAAGCCAACTTGTGGCTGTGGTCTTTCGTATTCATTATATGGTAATAAACGAACCTTTATTCGTATTAATGATAAAACACCTTGGCATTCTATATCTTTGTCCCTTTGTCACAAGCATAGATATAGTCCTTACAGTTATTACAAGTACTAGTAATTGATCGTTAGGATCGTGAGATATTTACTTAAGTATTATAACTGTTAAACGTGTTCCTAGTCGAAGGGTTACGCCACCAATGAGGATATCGGCCTTTCCCGTTAGAAGACTAGCACTTAGTGTATGTGTACTGCATCTCATCAGTAAACGGTATTGTGATATCGGCATGCATAAGTGGGTGCTCGTAAGTTGACGAGTTCACTGAACTCCCTCACCCTAGAAATCTCTAAGTGTTTCCCAATAATCGAGTAGAGATGTCTATGGTATAGTTGTACACCATTAGTCCTTATGACCTAGACATCACCGTGACTTCACTAGAGGACCAGCTGTATCGTGACCTGTCTCTGAGTTCCACCGAGGACCATCCCAAGGGCCAGTGTTCGTGCAGTCTGAAATCTAGTGGGAGGTCTGTGCATTGTAGTCGGGGATTCGATCGCTAGAATAGTCTTGGATGTCCTGTGTGTTCTGAAAGTTTGTAATCATTCTAAGTCTCTGGCCAGAGCTGATTAAGTGATGATTAGAGAATTCGATTCTCTAAGTCATGCACGTGACGATTACAACACTTAGAACGATCGCACCGTCATTGAACATATAAAGAGGTCTCGATGAACCAATGCCTCTAGTTCAATCGGGACATATGAATCGAAGGGACCGTACTGTACGTTAACTATATCTGAAGGTTCTTGCAGGCACTTCATTTGTATCTAGGGAATCATGACGCGTAGTCGCTAGACGCCAATCTTGATTCGTTGGGTGATTAAGGTGAAACGAGCTTCATCTAAATCGTAACTCTAAGGGACGAGTTTTGACCACAAAGAGTTGTGGGCCCACGGCTAGCTTACACCTGAACCATCGAGGGTCACACAACTCGTGCACATGAGATCTTTGAATAAACGGTCAGAGATAAAATAGTTTATCTTTGCATAATTGGAAGTCAATACAATTGAGTCCAACATTCGTAATTTGAAATTACGAATGAGAATAAGAAAAGGAAAAGAATAGGCGAAAGTTGTAGTGGACTTTCTAAATCGGGAAGTTTCCAAATTTAGAAAGTGCACTGAACTAGGGTTTCCACTTTTAGAAAGTTGGAAAATGAGAATTGACACTCGTAATGACGAGTACTTTATAACGATTCCGAAAATGTAATCGTTGCAATTTTTCGGTCATTGGATTGAGAGAAACGAGCAAGTAAAAAGTACTAGCGAACTTAAGCTGTTGGGCCCGGTCCAACTTAAGCCCGCTAGGGTTTTATGCAAGACACTATAAATACAAGATTTATAGGTCTTGCACAACTAAGTGAAAACCCTAACCCTAGCAGCCGTTCTCCCTCTCCCTCTCGCCCTCTCCCCGCGGCCGTCACCGGCGCCGTCGCCTGAGCTTCACCGGAATCGGTTGTTCGTCAGCCGATTGTTTCGGTATTATCTTTCCTTCTCTTTTTCTTCCGTTTTTCTAACTATTACGTGTCTAGTGCCACGTGTTTAGTAGATCGAAGTATACGAGGTGAAATCCGAGAGGAGGAAGACCGAAGATCGAAGAATCGAGGAGCAGCGCACGAGCCGAAGCCGCACGCTGCCCCACGCGCCGCCCCGGAAGACCGCGCGTGAAATTCACGCGCTGCCGTGGGCCGTCTCACCGCCGCTGCCGCTGCACCGCTGCTGCCCCGATTGTACGGATTGGTTTCCGTAGCAATCTCGACTTGCTTGGCGCTCCTACCTCACGCTTCAAGAGGTAAACACACGAACTCCAAGTTCTTGTTTCGTTTAAACGCTATATGTATTCATGTTTGCTTTCGTATGATTTTATGTGATTATATGTAATCGTTTTAGATCATTGCAAGCATGTTATTTGGTTTAAACGCGAGTATGTTAGTTGATTTAAATTCGGTTAAATTAATTAGCATGTATGTTGTTATTAATTTCGCTGGAAGCGCAAAGGTACGCAATTAATTGATTTTAATTTGTCGGGCATGTGCTTGTGTGCTTTAAAGTCGTTTAAATCGCATTAAATTTTTGTTTTCCGCTGCGTACGCGTGCCCGAAACCCAACAGTGGTATCAGAGCTCGTTGCGCAATTAATTGCGTCGTTTAATATGCTATGATTTTATCCATGTTCGATTTATTAAAGTAGCGATTGTTGTATTATGTAATTGGGAGTTTTCGTAAGTTTAAAATATTTTTGAAATATTGTTTAGAGTTTTTCCAGCTTTAAAATTGTTTAAAATTGGAAAATCGGATCTGAAATTATTTTTAAAACGTCGGTTTTTGTTGTTCGGATCGAACCGGTCGAAACGGCCGGTTCGATGGTTGTGCACGATCCAATCGACCGAATCCAAGTGGATTCGGGTTGGTCAGACCGGTTCTCGGTCCTACTGACCCGGCCCACTGATTTCTAAAATTAAACTTAAAACAAATTGATTTTAATTTTTGGAAAATTATTTTCAATTAATCCCAATTAGATAATTGGATCGACAATCATCTATTTTAGTAAATAGGTGTTGGATTAATAAATTAATTTAAATTGTTAAATTGATTTCAATTAATAGAACACATATATAATATTGATTATAAATTCAACTTAATTAGTAGTACCTCAACATTATTTGAATGATTTATGCTAGTTGAGGTTCTATAATTATTTTCAAAACTCGATAATTAATTAATGTAATTAATTATGAAATTAGGTCGTATGTTCCTCTTAGGACAATATGCGCTTCCATATACCTTTAGAGAACATAGATGTCGGAATCACATAGACCAATCCAAAACCTTCTGATGAGATAAAACTTTTTAATAAAAATCCCTCATTCTTAATTTAATTAAGAATCATTTCAAGCTATAAAGAAAAACCCAATCTGTTGAGTTATTTCTTTCCTTCTGCCAACGGTTGGATTATGTGTAGCCCTTTACCATAGTGCCAGTAAGCCGTGTTAGCGGGGAGTGCTATGGTAGAGTAAGCTGTAATTCAATTGACATAGCGAGGTAGCCATAGAAAAGGGTTATGTTGAATTAACCTGGTCTGCTAGATTAACTAGGGACTACATTAGTTTGGCATAATCAAGTTCTATGAGCATCTTTGATTGGTAGGTTAGACTTGACACACGACGATTTTGATATTCGCGAGATTAACTTAGGTCATTATCAAGTGTGAGGAAAATTAATTTAGGGTCATATTGTGGATATGATTGATTGTGATCTACCTTTGGGCAAATATAATCGGGCTAGATTAACTACGGGTTATATTTGTCTATTGGACCTAAAGCCCATTAAGAAAAATCAGTTTTCTCGTTTGTCTACTAGAGGGAAGTGGAACTCGATAAAATTAGTGGGAGAACAATTAAATAACATAAGTCCAAACATTTAATTGTAACAATCATTTAACGCGAATCTCTAATAATCCTCTTCTCTATATGTCTCAGATAATCATGTCTAAGACCTAATGTCAATCCTCGACAATAAACTCAATGGCCCTAATTACCTAGATTGGTTGCGTAGTCTTAAGCTTGTGCTAACTGTTGAGGGGCGTCTCTATGTTTTGAACGAGAGACTTCCCGCCACTATACCTGCTACAGCGACTGATGCTGAAAAGGAAACTTATGAAGTTTGGAAGAAAGATGACACTCATGCTAGGTGCTATATGATAGCCGCCATGGAGCCCGCGCTTGCGAGGAAATATGAGTCTCACTTGCATGCTTTCGATATAAAGGCTCATCTCGATAGCATGTATAGTGAGAATATTAGGGCATCGAGGTACGCTGCTACAAAGGAGTTGATCACAGCGAGACTGCGCGAAGGGACTTCGGTCCACGAGCACTGTCTCAAAATGATCACTCTCCTTGAAAAGCTAGTGAATCTTGATGTCACCCTCCCGGCCGAGCTCTCGTTGGATTTGATCATGTTATCCCTTCCTAGTTCCTATGAATCGTTCATAGTGAACTTCAACATGAACAAACTAGATCCTCCCTTGGATGAGTTAATGAACATGTTGGTCAGCTTCGAGTCCACCATTAAGAAAGAGAAGTCTGTTCTCATTGCTGCTACTTCTGGAAAGAAGAGTTTTTTCCAAAAGAAGAGAAAGGAAAGAGTTCCCTTCCCAAACAGCAAGTTCGAAGTGGGTGAAGGTAGTGGGGGCCCCAAAGCAAAGGTTAGCAAACAAGTTGATGATGCTTGCCATCACTGTGGAAAGAAAGGACATTGGCGCCGCAACTGCAAGGCTTACCTGAAGCAGAAAGGTTCTGAAAAGGGTGCGTATTTCATTGACGTAAATTTGTCTGTGAACTCTTCTTTTTGGGTATTGGATACGGGCTGTGGCTCACATTTGTGCAATGATTTGCAGCTAATGACAAGAAGTCGAAGACTTAGAGCGGGTGAGACCTTCCTAAGGATGGGGAATGGAGCAAGAGTTGCTGCTGAAGCCATTGGCACAATTTACTTAAATGTTTTGGATTCTAGTTTTCCTATTATTTTGAACGATTGTTTATTTGTTCCGTCGCTCATTAGAAACCTTATTTCTATTCCTGTATTAGATATTGAAGGTTTTACTTTTGTTTTTGGAAATTCGATTTGCATTATACAAAAGAATGAGAATTTGATTTGCAAAGGACGACTATTAAACAACTTGTATGAACTAAATCCAAATGAAATACCTATTAATGTTATATCAGCAAAACGTAAGGAGATAGATCAAAACCCCGCACAACTTTGGCACGCTAGATTAGGTCATGTCTCTTTAAGAAGGATGAACGATTTTGTCAGTGAAGGATTGTTCTCTTTGGAGGACGTGAAATCACTGCAAACTTGTGAATCTTGCCTTAAAGGGAAAATGACCAAATCACCCTACAAAGGGAAAATGGAACGAGCCGAGGGTCTTTTGGATTTGATCCATACAGACGTATGTGGTCCACTAAGTGTTAGTGCGAAGGGTGGATATAACTACTTCGCTACCTTTACCGACGATTATTCTAGGTATGGGTATGTGTACTTGATGAAGTACAAGTGTGAAACATTTGAAAGGTTCAAAGATTTTAGACACGAAGTGGAAAAGCAACTCGGACGAAGTATAAAGAAGCTGCGATCCGATCGTGGTGGAGAATACTTGAGCATCCAGTTCATTGACTATCTAAAAGAAAATGGGATACAGTCCCAATGGACTCCACCGGGAACTCCTCAACTTAATGGAGTATCCGAACGTCGGAATCGAACTTTATTAGATATGGTTCGATCCATGATGGGGTTCACAAACTTACCGGCATACTTGTGGGGTCATGCACTTCGCACTGCCGCGTATTTGCTGAATAGAGTTAACACCAAAGCAGTTAAATCCACACCGTATGAACTTTGGCATTCCCGGAAAACCAACTACAAACATATTAGGATATGGGGTTGTCCCGCTTATGTGAAGCGATTAGTGGGAGATAAGTTGGATAGTAAATCCGACTTGTGCTATTTTGTAGGGTATCCCGAAGACTCGATGGGATACGAGTTATATTATGTCAAAGAAGCAAAGACGTTTGTTTCAAGAAATGCCACCTTTTTGGAAAGGGAGTTTCTATCCGATAGAAAAGGCAGCATGATAGAACTTGAACTAGTTCAAAAACCACAAAGTGAAGTTCAAGCGCAAGAACAAGTAATCGAACCAATACAACAATACACTAATATACCTCCTGAACCTACGGTACGTAGATCCGAAAGAGTTCCGAAAATGCCGGATAGGTTATTCCTCCTCGAATGATGAAGATCATGTTGATCTTGGACAAGATCCAAGAACATACAATGAGGCCGTATCGGATGCGGACATGGGACATTGGCTAACTGCCATGAAATCCAAAACGGACTCCATGTACTCCAACAAGGTGTGGACCTTGGTAGATCCACCTAAGGGAATTGTTCCTATTGGCTGCAAGTGGATCTATAAGAAGAAAATTGGAGTGGATGGAAAGGTATCGACCTATAAAGCTAGATTGGTAGCGAAAGGTTACACTCAAAGGCAAGGCATTGACTATGAGGAAACTTTTTTGCCAGTCGCGATGCTGAAGTCCATTAGGATTTTGCTGGCCATAGCTGCGTGGTACGACTACGAGATATGGCAAATGGATGTGAAGACCGCCTTCCTTAATGGAGATATTGAGGAAGAAATTTACAAGGCGCAGCCGGAAGGCTTCATATCTTCTGGAAGTGAGCAAAAGGTTTGCAAGCTCCAGCGATCCATTTATGGATTGAAACAAGCATCCCAAAGTTGGAACATTAGGTTCGACTCAAGTATCAAAGAGTTTGATTTTGAGAAGAATCCGGAGGAACCTTGTGTATACAAGAAGGTTAGTGGGAGGGCAGTGATATTTTTAATGCTTTACGTTGATGACATTCTACTCATTGGGAATGACGTAGGAATGCTGCAACAAACGAAAGCATGGTTGTCCACACGTTTCTCAATGAAGGATTTGGGAGAAGTATCTTACGTATTAGGAATACGCATCTATAAAGATAGAGCAAGGAAGATGCTTGGCTTATCCCAAAGCCTGTACATAGACACCGTTATGAAACGGTTTAGCATGGAAGAATCCAAGAAGGGATTCTTGCCAATGTCCCATGGGGTTCGTCTCTCGAAATCTATGTGTCCAGAAACACCTAGTGAAGTCGAGGAGATGAAAAGGACGCCCTATGCTTCTGCCATAGGAAGCATAATGTATGGCATGCTATGTACGAGACCCGATATTGCGTATGCTGTGAGTGTCACAAGCAGATATCAGTCTAACCCCGGCCCGGCTCACTGGAAAGCCGTGAAAGATATCCTCAAGTACTTGCGAAGGACTAAGGATATATTTTTGGTCTATGGGGGTGCCGAGTTGAAATAAGAGGGTTTCACCGACTCTAGTTTTCAATCGGACGTGGACGACTCAAAGTCGAATTCTGGATTTATATTCATGCTTAATGGGGGTGCCGTGTGTTGGAAGAGTTCAAAGAAAAGCACGATGGCCGATTCCACTACCGAAGCGGAATACATTGCAGCGTCCGAAGCAGCAAAAGATGGGACTTGGATAAGGAAGTTCATCCAAGAGTTGGGTGTCATTCCTAATGCTAGTGATCCAGTACCGTTGTACTGTGATAACACCGGAGCCTTGGCGCAAGCTAAGGAGCCGAGATCTCATCAGAAGTTGAAGCATATTCTGAGAAAGTATCATGTGATCCAAGAGATCATTGATAGAGGTGAAGTTAAAGTAGAACGAGTCACCTCGGAAGAGAACGTTGCAGACCCCTTTACGAAGCCTTTACCGAGATCGGTCCATGAGAAACATCGAGAGTCGATGGGATTGCGATTCATGGGTAGTTGGCTTTAGCTCAAGTGGGAGATTGTTAGAGTAGGTGACCAACAATCCAACTTGTGGTTGTGGTCTTTCGTATTTATTATGGTAATAAACGAACCTTTATTCGTATTAATGATAAAACACCTTGGCATTCTATATCTTTGTCCCTTTGTCACAAGCATAGATATAGTCCTTACAGTTATTACAAGTACTAGTAATTGATCGTTAGGATCGTGAGATATTTACTTAAGTATTATAACGGTTAAACGTGTTCCTAGTTGAAGGGTTACGCCACCAATGAGGATATCGGCCTTTCCCGTTAGAAGACTAGCACTTAGTGTATCTGTACTGCATCTCATCAGTAAACGGTATTGTGATATCGGCATGCATAAGTGGGTGCTCGTAAGTTGACGAGTTCACTGAACTCCCTCACCCTAGAAATCTCTAAGTGGTTCCCAATAATCGAGTAGAGATATCTATGGTATAGTTGTACACCATTAGTCCTTATGACCTAGACATCACCGTGACTTCACTAGAGGACCAGTTGTATCGTGACCTGTCTCTGAGTTCCACCGAGGACCATCCCAAGGGCCAGTGTTCGTGCAGTCCGAAATCTAGTGGGAGGTCTGTGCATTGTAGTCGGGGATTCGATCGCTAGAATAGTCTTGGATGTCCTGTGTGTTCTGAAAGTTTGTAATCATTCTAAGTCTTTGGCCAGAGCTGACTAAGTGATGATTAGAGAATTCGATTCTCTAAGTCATGCACGTGACGATTACAACACTTAGAACGATCGCACCGTCATTGAACATATAAAGAGGTCTCGATGAACCAATGCCTCTAGTTCAATCGGGACATATGAATCGAAGGGACCGTACTGTATGTTAACTATATCTGAAGGTTCTTGCAGGCACTTCATTTGTATCTAGAGAATCATGACGCGTAGTTGCTAGACGCCAATCTTGATTCGTTGGGTGATTAAGGTGAAACGAGCTTCATCTAAATCGTAACTCTAAGGGACGAGTTTTGACCACAAAGAGTTGTGGGCCCACGGCTAGCTTACACCTGAACCATCGAGGGTCACACTGCTCGTGCACATGAGATCTTTGAATAAACGGTCAGAGATAAAATAGTTTATCTTTGCATAATTGGAAGTCAATACAATTGAGTCCAACATTCGTAATTTGAAATTACGAATGAGAATAAGAAAAGGAAAAGAATAGGCGAAAGTTGTAGTGGACTTTCTAAATCGGGAAGTTTCCAAATTTAGAAAGTGCACTGAACTAGGGTTTCCACTTTTAGAAAGTTGGAAAATGAGAATTGACACTCGCAATGAGGAGGACTTTATAATGATTCCGAAAATGTAATCGTTGCAATTTTTCGGTCATTGGATTGAGAGAAACGAGCAAGTAAAAAGTACTAGCGAACTTAAGCTGTTGGGCCCGGTCCAACTTAAGCCCGCTAGGGTTTTATGCAAGACACTATAAATACAAGATTTATAGGTCTTGCACAACTAAGTGAAAACCCTAACCCTAGCAGCCGTTCTCCCTCTCCCTCTCGCCCTCTCCCCGCGGCCGTCACCGGTGCCGTCGCCGGAGCTTCACCGGAATCGGCCTTTCGTCGGCCAGGTGTTTCGGTATTATCTTTCCTTCTCTTTTTCTTCCGTTTTTCTAACTATTACGTGTCTAGTGCCACGTGTTTAGTAGATCGAAGTATACGAGGTGAAATCCGAGAGGAGGAAGACCGAAGATCGAAGAATCGAGGAGCAGCGCACGAGCCGAAGCCGCACGCTGCCCCACGCGCCGCCCCGGAAGACCGCGCTTGAAATTCACCCGCTGCCGTGGGCCGTCTCACCGCCGCTGCCGCTGCACCGCTGCTGCCCCGATTGTACGGATTGGTTTCCGTAGCAATCTCGACTTGCTTGGCGCTCCTACCTCACGCTTCAAGAGGTAAACACACGAACTCGAAGTTCTTGTTTCGTTTAAACGCTATATGTATTCATGTTTGCTTTCGTATGATTTTATGTGATTATATGTAATCGTTTTAGATCATTGCAAGCATGTTATTTGGTTTAAATGCGAGTATGTTAGTTGATTTAAATTCGGTTTAATTAATTAGCATGTATGTTGTTTTAAATTTTGCTGGAAGCGCAAAGGTACGTAATTAATTGATTTTAATTTGTCGGGCATGTGCTTGTGTGCTTTAAAGTCGTTTAAATCGCATTAAATTTTTGTTTTCCGCTGCGTACGCGTGCCCGAAACCCAACAGTAGCAACCTGAAATAGCTTTCTAATGCCGCCGGAACCAGTTGATTTGGAGTCCGGATGAGAAAGTTATGCTCGACTTCGTAGACACTACCAAAGATGTTGAGGGATCCTCACTTTTAATTCGATTTTATTTTCCTAATTGCAACTCTTTTCTAACTCTTTGATTATTTTTGCTTCATGGACACCAAATTATCGATTTGTACCTTCAAGATACTAAATCCAACAACTAACACAGAAATGTAAATTAATCCAAAAATAAATCCACGTAAACGTAAACGTAGAGTGACATTTCTAAACTCCGCTGTATCTTTTGTGTCTAGTGTTTTTTTCTTTTTTTTTGGTTATGCGTATTAAAGTCCTAGTGTTGTAGTTCGTGTTTTTAAGAGCGTTGTTGCGAATGCACTTTTGCACATGTTTTTTTACATGTACGTTTGTGCATGTCCATTTGAGCGAGTGTGTTTGTGCATGTTTGTTGATTTGTATTAATGTCCTAGGATTGTGGTTTGTGTTTTCATGATCCTTTTTGCGAATGCACTTTTGTATGAGTACTTTTGTGCATGGTTTTTTACTTTTACTTATGTGCGTTTCTTTTCTAGCGAGTGTTTTTGTGCACGTTTCTTGATGCGCGTTCATGTCCTCGAACCGTAGCACGTATTTTCATGATCTATTTTGGAATCCAATTTTGACCGTGTTCAAGTCCGAATATGGAAATTTGACGTTACACAGCTATTGTAGCCAGTTGAAATAGCTTTCTAATGTCGCCGGAACCAGTTGATTTGGAGTCCGGATGAGAAAGTTATGCTCGACTTCGTGGACACTACCAAAGATGTTGAGGCATCATCTCTTCTAATTTGATTTTATTTTCCTAATTGCAACTCTTTTCTTACTCTTTGATCATTTTTGCATCATGGATACCTAATTATGATTTGTACCTATAAGATACTAAATCCACCAATTAAAACAGAAATATAAATTAATTCAAAAAAAAATCCACGTAAATGTAAACGTAGAGTGTTATTTCTACACTCCACTGTATGTATTGTATCTAGTGTTTTTGCTGTTGTTTGGTTATGCGTATTAAAGTCCTAGTGTTGTAGTTCGTGTTTTTAAGAACGTTGTTGCGAATGCACTTTTGCGCATGTTTTTTTACATGTACGTTTGTGCATGTCCATTTGAGCGAGTGTGTTTGTGCATGTTTGTTTATTTGTATTAATGTACTAGTATTGTAGTTTGTGTTTTCATGATCCTTTTCGCGAATGCACTTTTGCGAGAGTACTTTTGTGCATGCTTTTGTACTTTTACTTATGTGCGTATCTTTTCTAGCGAGTGTTTTTGTGCACGTTTCTTGATGCGCATTCATATCCTCGAACTGTAGCATGTATTTTCAAGATCGCTTTTGGAATCCAATTTTGACCATATTCGAGTCCGAATTTGGAAATTTGACGTTAGATAGGAATTGTTGCCAGCTGAAATAGCTTTCTAATGCCGCCTGAACTAGTTGATTTGGAGTCCGGATGAGAAAGTTATGCTCGACTTCGTAGACACTACCAAAGATGTTGAGGGCTCCCCTCTTCTAATTTGATTTTATTTTCCTAATTGCAACACTTTTCTTACTCTTTGATCATTTTTGCTTCATGGACACCTAAGTATCGACTTGTGCCTATAAGATACTAAATCCACCAATTAAAACAGAAATATAAATTAATCCAAAAAAAATGCACGTAAACGTTAACATAAAGTGTTATTTCTACATGTGCAAAATGTCAGAACCACAAGGAGGTTATGTGCTTAAATTCATACCATAAGGGGGTCATGTACAAAATGTCAAAACCACAAGGGGGTTATGTGCTATTTACCCTTTTTTTACATATACGTTTGTGCATGGCCAATTGTGCGAGTGTATTTGTGCATGTTTGTTGATTTGTATTCATATCCTAGGATTGTAGTTTGTGTTTTCATGATCGTTTTTGCGAATGCACTTTTACGTGAGTACTTTTGTGCATGCTTTTGTACTTTTACTTATGTGCTTATCTTTTCTAGCGAGTGTTTTTGTGCACGTTTCTTGATGTGCATTCATGTCCTCGAACTGTAACACGTAGTTTCATAATCGCTTTTTGAATCAAATTTTGACCATGTTCGAGTCCGAATTTGGAAATATGACGTTAGACATGAATTGTAGCCAGCTGAAATAGCTTCGAATGCCGCCGGAACCAGTTGATTTGGAGTCCGGATGGGAAAGTTATGATCGACTTCGTGGACACTACCAAAGATGTTGAGGGATCCTCTCTTGTAATTTGATTTTATTTTCCTAATTGCAACTCTTTTATTACTGTTTGATCACTTTTGCTTCATGGACACCTAAGTATCGACTGGTACCTATAAGATACTAAATCCACTAATTAAAACAGAAATATAAATTAATCCAAAAAAAAATCCACATAAACGTAAACGTAGAGTGTTATTTCTAGACTACACTGTATCTTTTGTATCTAGTGTTTTTGTTTTTTTTTGGTTATGCGTATTAAAGTCCTAGTGTGGTAGTTCGTGTTTCTAAGAACGTTGTTGTGAATGCACTTTTGCGCATGTTTTTTTACATGTACGTTTGTCCATGTCCAGTTAAGCGAGTGTGTTTGTGCATGTTTGGTTATTTGTATTAATGTCCTAGGATTGTAGTTTGTGTTTTCATGATCCTTTTTGCGAATGCACTTTTGCGTGTGTACTTTTGTGCATGCTTTTGTACTTTTACTTATGTGCGTATCTTTTCTAGCTAGTGATGTTGTGCACTTTTCTTGATGCCCATTCATGTCCTCGAACTGTAGCATGTATTTTCATGATCGCTTTTGGAATCGAATTTTGACCATGTTCGAGTCCGAATTGGGAAATTTGACGTTAGACAGGAATTGTAGCAAGCTGAAATAGCTTTCTAATGCCGCCGGAACAAGTTGATTTCGAGTCCATATGAGAAAGTTATGTTCGACTTCGTGGACACTACCAAAGATGTTGAGGAATCCTCTTATCTAATTTGATTCTATTTTCCTAATTGCAACTCTCTTCTTACTCTTTGATCGTTTTTGGTTCATAGACACCAAATTATCGATTTGTACCTATAAGATACTAAATCCACCAACTAAAAGAGAAATATAAATTAATCCCAAAAAAATCCACGTAAATGTAAACCTAGAGTGTTATTTCTAAACTCCGCTGTATCTTTTGTATCAAGTGTTTTTGTTGTAGTTTAGTTATGCGTATTGAAGTCCTAGTGTTGTAGTTCGTGTTTTTAAGAATGTTGTTGTGAATGCACTTCTGCGCATACTTTTTAACATGTACGTTTATGCATGTCCATTTGAGCGAGTGTGTTTGTTCATGTTTGTTGATTTGTATTAATGTCCTAGGATTGTAGTTTGTGTTTTCATGATCCTTTTTGCGAATGCACTTTTGCGTGTGTACTTTTGTGCATGCTTTTGTACTTTTACTTATGTGCGTATCTTCTCTAGCTAGTGTTCTTGTGCACTAGAGGACCAGCTGTATCGTTGCCTGTCTCTGAGTTCCACCGAGGACCATCCCAAGGGCCAGTGTTCGTGCAGTCCGATATCTAGTGGGAGGTCTGTGCATTGTAGTCGGGGATTCGATCGCTAGAATAGTCTTGGATGTCCTATGTGTTCTGAAAGTTTGTAATCATTCTAAGTCTCTGGCCAGAGCTGACTAAGTGATGATTAGAGAATTCGATTCTCTAAGTCATGTACGTGACGATTACAACACTTAGAACGATCGCACCGTCATTGAACATATAAAGAGGTCTCGATGAACCAATGCCTCTAGTTCAATCGGGACATATGAATCGAAGGGACCGTACTGTACGTTAACTATATCTGAAGGTTCTTGCAGGCACTTCATTTGTATCTAGGGAATCATGACGCGTAGTTGCTAGACGCCAATCTTGATTCGTTGGGTGATTAAGGTGAAACGAGCTTCATCTAAATCGTAACTCTAAGGGACGAGTTTTGACCACAAAGAGTTGTGGGCCCACGGCTAGCTTACACCTGAACCATCGAGGGTCACACTGCTCGTGCACATGAGATCTTTGAATAAACGGTCAGAGATAAAATAGTTTATCTTTGCATAATTGGAAGTCAATACAATTGAGTCCAACATTCGTAATTTGAAATTACGAATGAGAATAAGAAAAGGAAAAGAATAGGCGAAAGTTGTAGTGGACTTTCTAAATCGGGAAGTTTCGAAATTTAGAAAGTGCACTGAACTAGGGTTTCAACTTTTAGAAAGTTGGAAAATGAGAATTGACACTCGTAATGACGAGGACTTTATAATGATTCCGAAAATGTTATCGTTGCAATTTTTCGGTCATTGGATTGAGAGAAACGAGCAAGTAAAAAGTACTAGCGAACTTAAGCTTTTGGGCCCGGTCCAACTTAAGCCCGCTAGGGTTTTATGAAAGACACTATAAATACAAGATTTATAGGTCTTGCACAACTAAGTGAAAACCCTGACCCTAGCAGCCGTTCTCCCTCTCCCTCTCGCCCTCTCCCCGCGGCCGTCACCGGTGCCGTCGCCGGAGCTTCACGGGAATCGGCCGTTCGCCGGCCAGGTGTTTCGGTATTATCTTTCCTTCTCTTTTTCTTCCGTTTTTCTAACTATTACGTGTCTAGTGCCACGTGTTTAGTAGATCGAAGTATACGAGGTGAAATCCGAGAGGAAGAAGACGGAAGATCGAAGAATCGAGGAGCAGCGCACGAGCCGAAGCCGCACGCTGCCCCACGCGCCGCCCCGGAAGACCGCGCGTGAAATTCACGCGCTGCCGTGGGCCATCTCACCGCCGCTGCCGCTGCACCGCTGCTGCCCCAATTGTACGGATTGGTTTCCGTAGCAATCTCGACTTGCTTGGCGCTCCTACCTCACGCTTCAAGAGGTAAACACACGAACTCGAAGTTCTTGTTTCGTTTAAACGCTATATGTATTCATGTTTGCTTTCGTATGATTTTATGTGATTATATGTAATCGTTTTAGATCATTGCAAGCATGTTATTTGGTTTAAACGCGAGTATGTTAGTTGATTTAAATTCGGTTAAATTAATTAGCATGTATGTTGTTTTAAATTTCGCTGGAAGCGCAAAGGTACGCAATTAATTGATTTTAATTTGTCGGGCATGTGCTTGTGTGCTTTAAAGTCGTTTAAATCGCATTAAATTTTTGTTTTCCGCTGCGTACACGTGCCCGAAACCCCACAGTAGCAACCTGAAATAGCCTTCTAATGCCGCCGGAAACAGTTGATTTGGAGTCCGGATGAGAAAGTTATGCTCGACTTCGTAGACACTACCAAAGATGTTGAGGGATCCTCACTTTTAATTCGATTTTATTTTCCTAATTGCAACTCTTTTCTAACTCTTTGAACATTTTTGCTTCATGGACACCAAATTATCGATTTGTACCTACAAGATACTAAATCCAACAACTAACACAGAAATGTAAATTAATCCAAAAATAAATCCACGTAAACGTAAACGTAGAGTGACATTTCTAAACTCCGCTGTATCTTTTGTGTCTAGTGTTTTTTTCTTTTTTTTGGTTATGCGTATTAAAGTCCTAGTGTTGTAGTTCGTGTTTTTAAGAGCGTTGTTGCGAATGCACTTTTGCACATGTTTTTTTACATGTACGTTTGTGCATGTCCATTTGAGCGAGTGTGTTTGTGCATGTTTGTTGATTTGTATTAATGTCCTAGGATTGTGGTTTGTGTTTTCATGATCCTTTTTGCGAATGCACTTATGTATGAGTACTTTTGTGCATGGTTTTTTACTTTTACTTATGTGCGTTTCTTTTCTAGCGAGTGTTTTTGTGCACGTTTCTTGATGCGCGTTCATGTCCTTGAATTGTAGCACGTGTTTTCATGATCGCTTTTGGAATCCAATTTTGACCATGTTCGAGTCCGAATTTGGAAATTTGACGTTAGATAGGAATTGTTGCCAGCTGAAATAGCTTTCTAATGCCGCCTGAACTAGTTGATGTGGAGTACGGATGAGAAAGTTATGCTCGAGTTCGTAGACACTACCAAAGATGTTGAGGGCTCCCCTCTTCTAATTTGATTTTATTTTCCTAATTGCAACACTTTTCTTACTCTTTGATCATTTTTTCTTCATGGACACCTAAGTATCGACTTGTGCCTATAAGATACTAAATCAACCAATTAAAACAGAAATATAAATTAATCCAAAAAAAAATGCACGTAAACGTTAACATAAAGTGTTATTTCTACACTATAGTGTATCTTTTGTATCTAGTGTTTTTTCTATTGTTTAGTTATGCGTATTAAAGTCCTAGTGTTGTAGTTCGTGTTTTTAAGAACGTTATTGCGAATGCACTTTTGCGCATGTTTTTTTACATATACATTTGTGCATGGCCAATTGTGCGAGTGTATTTGTGCATGTTTGTTGATTTGTATTCATATCCTAGGATTCTAGTTTGTGTTTTCATGATCGTTTTTGCGAATGCACTTTTACGTGAGTACTTTTGTGCATGCTTTTGTACTGTTACTTATGTGCGTATCTTTTCTAGCGAGTGTTTTTGTGCACGTTTCTTGATGTGCATTCATGTCCTCGAACTGTAACACGTAGTTTCATAATCGCTTTTTGAATCAAATTTTGACCATGTTCGAGTCCGAATTTGGAAATATGACGTTAGACATGAATTGTAGCCAGCTGAAATAGCTTCGAATGCCGCCGGAACCAGTTGATTTGGAGTCCGGATGGGAAAGTTATGATCGACTTCGTGGACACTACCAAAGATGTTGAGGGATCCTCTCTTGTAATTTGATTTTATTTTCCTAATTGCAACTCTTTTATTACTGTTTGATCACTTTTGCTTCATGGACACCTAAGTATCGATTTGTACCTATAAGATACTAAATCCACCAACTAAAACAGAAATATAAATTAATCCCAAAAAAATCCACGTAAATGTAAACCTAGAGTGTTATTTCTAAACTCCGTTGTATCTTTTGTATCAAGTGTTTTTGTTGTAGTTTAGTTATGCGTATTGAAGTCCTAGTGTTGTAGTTCGTGTTTTTAAGAATGTTGTTGTGAATGCACTTCTGCGCATACTTTTTAACATGTACGTTTATGCATGTCCATTTGAGCGAGTGTGTTTGTTCATGTTTGCTGATTTGTATTAATGTCCTAGGATTGTAGTTTGTGTTTTTATGATCCTTTTTGCGAATGCACTTTTGCGTGTGTACTTTTGTGCATGCTTTTGTACTTTTACTTATGTGCGTATCTTTTCTAGCGAGTGTTTTTGTGCACGTTTCTTGTTGCGCATTCATGTCCTATAACTGTAGCACGTATTTTCATGATCGCTTTTGAAATCAAATTTTGACCATGTTCGAGTCCGAATTCGGAAATTTGACGTAGATAGGAATTGTTGCCAGCTGAAATAGCTTTCTAATGCCGCCGGAAACATACACGACCAAAGCTGTTGAGGGCTCCTCTCTTTTAATTTGATTTTATTTTCCTAATTGCAACTCTTTTCTTACTCTTTGATCATTTTTGCTTCATGGACACCTAATTATCGATGTGTACATATAAGATACTAAATCCACCAATTAAAACAGAAATGTAAATTAATCCAAAAAAAAATCCACGTAAACGTAAACGTAGAGTGTTATTTCTGAACTCCGTTGTATCTTTTGTATCTAGTGTTTTCTTGTTGTTTGGTTATCCGTATAAACTGCTTGTGTTGTAGTTCGTGTTTATAAGAACGTTTTTGCGAATGCACTTTTGCGCATGGTTTTTTACATGTACGTTTATGCATGTCCATTTGAGTGAGTGTGTTTGTGAATGTTTGTGGATTTGTATAAATGTCCTAGGATTCTAGTTTGTGTTTTCATGATCCTTTTTGCAAATGGTCTTTTGCGTGAGTACTTTTGTGCATGCTTTTGTACTGTAACTTATGTGCGTATCATTTATAGCGAGTTTTTTTGTGCACGTTTCTTGATGCGCGTTCGTGTCCTCGAACTGTACCACGTATTTTCAAGATCGCTTTTGGAATCAAATTTTGACCGTGTTCGAGTCCGAATTTGGAAATTTGACGTTAGACCTGAATTGCAGCCAACTGAAATAGCTTTTTAATGCCGCTGAAACCAGTTGATTTGCAGTCCGAATGAGAAAGTTATGCTCGACTTCGTGGACAGTACCAAAGATGTTGAGGGATCCTCTCTTCTAACTTGATTTTATTTTCCTAATTGCAACTCTTTTCTTACTCTTTAATCATTTTGCTTCATGGACACCTAATTATCGATTTGTACCTATAAGATACTAAATCCTCCAATTAAAACAGAAATATAAATTAATCCAAAAAAAAATCCTAGTAAACGTAAACGTAGAGTGTTATTTCTAAACTCCGTTGTATCTTTTGTATCTAGTGCTTTTGTTGTTGTTTGGTTATGCGTATTAAACTCCTAGTGTTGCAGTTCGTGTTTTTAAGAACATTTTTGTAAATGCACTTTTGCACATGGTTTTTTACATGTACGTTTGTGCATGTCCATTTGAGCGAGTGTGTTTGTGAATGTTTGTGGATTTGTATAAATGTCCTAGGATTCTAGTTTGTGTTTTCATGATCCTTTTTGCGAATGGTCTGTTGTTTGAGTACTTTGTGCATGCTTTTGTACTGTGACTTATGTGCATATATTTTCTAGCGAGTTTTTTTATGCACGTTTCTTGATGCGCGTTCTTGTCCTCGAACTGTACCACGTATTTTCAAGATCGCTTTTGGAATCCAATTTTGACCGTGTTCGAGTCCGAATTTGGAAATTTGACGTTAGACCTGAATTGCAGCCAACTGAAATAGCTTTTTAATGCCGCTGAAACCAGTTGATTTGCAGTCCGAATGAGAAAGTTATGCTCGACTTCGTGGACACTACCAAAGATGTTGAGGGATCCTCTCTTCTAACTTGATTTTATTTTCCTAATTGCAACTCTTTTCTTACTCTTTAATCATTTTGCTTCATGGACACCTAATTATCGATTTGTACCTATAAGATACTAAATCCACCAATTAAAACAGAAATATAAATTAATCCAAAAAAAAATCCTAGTAAACGTAAACGTAGAGTGTTATTTCTAAACTCCGTTGTATCTTTTGTATCTAGTGCTTTTGTTGTTGTTTGGTTATGCGTATTAAACTCCTAGTGTTGCAGTTCGTGTTTTTAAGAACATTTTTGTGAATGCACTTTTGCACATGGTTTTTTACATGTACGTTTGTGCATGTCCATTTGAGCGAGTGTGTTTGTGAATGTTTGTGGATTTGTATAAATGTCCTAGGATTCTAGTTTGTGTTTTCATGATCCTTTTTGCGAATGGTCTTTTGTGTGAGTACTTTGTGCATGCTTTTGTACTGTGACTTATGTGCATATATTTTCTAGCGAGTTTTTTTATGCACGTTTCTTGATGCGCGTTCGTGTCCTCGAACTGTACCACGTATTTTCAAGATCGCTTTTGGAATCCAATTTTGACCGTGTTCGAGTCCGAATTTGGAAATTTGACGTTAGACATGAATTGTAGCGAGCTGAAATAGCTTTCTAATGCCGCTGAAACCATTTGATTTGGACTCCGGACGATAAAGTTATGCTCGACTTCGTGGAAACTACCAAAGATGTTTAGGGTTCCTCTCGTCTAATTTTTATTTGGTATTTTCCTAATTGCAACTCTTTTCTTACTCATTGATCGTTTTTCTTCATGGACACCTTATTATGGACTTGTACCGATAAGATACTAAATTAACCAATTAAAAAAGAAATATTAATTAATCCAAAAAAAAATCCACGTAAACATAACAGTAGAGTGTTATTTCTACACTCCAGTGTTTTTGTTGTTGTTTGTTATGCGTATTAAAGTCCTAGTGTTGTAGTTCGTGTTTGTAAGAACTTTGTTGCGAATGCACTTTTGCGCATGTTTTTTTACATGTACGTTTGTGGATGTCCATTTGAGCGAGTGTGTATGTGCATGTTTGTTGTTTTGGATTAATGTCCTAGGATTGTAGTTTGTGTTTTCATGATCCTTTTTGCGAATGCAGTTTTGCGTGAGTACTTTTGTGGATACTTTTGTACTTTTACTTATGTGCGTATCTTTTCTAGCGACTGTTTTTGTGAATGTTTCTTGATGCGCATTCATGTCCTCGAACTGTAGTACGTATTTTCGTGAACGCTTTTGTAATCCATGTTTGACCATGTTCGAGTCCGAATTTGGAAATTTGACGTTAGACAGAAATTGTAGCCAACTGAAATAGCTTTCTAGTGCTGCCGGAACTAGTTGATTTGGAGTTTGGTAGAGAAAGTTATGCTCGACTTCCTGGACACTACCAAAGATGTTGAGGGATCCTCTCTTCTAATTTTTGTATTTTATTTTCCTAATTGCATCTCTTTGCTTACTCTTTGATCATTTTTGCTTC
>NW_012194937.1:358654-449172 GCF_000504015.1 Erythranthe guttata | reverse complement strand
CATCCGCAACGTACCGTACACACGCATACGTTACGTATCTATTTTAGCTGGCTACAATTGCTGTCTAACGTCAAATTTCCAAATTAGGACTCGAACATGGTCAAAATTGGAGTCCAAAAGCGATCATAAAAATACGTGCTGCAGTTCGAGGACATGAATGCGCATCAAGAAACGTGCACAAAAACACTCGCTAGAAAAGATACACACATAAGTAAAAGTACATAAGCATGCACAAAAGTACTCACGCAAAAGTGCATTCGCAAAAAGGATCATGAAAACACAAACTACAATCCTAGGACATTAATAGAAACCAACAAACATGCACAAACACACTCGCTCAAATGGACATGCACAAATGTACATGTAAAAAAACATGCGCAAAATTGCAGTCGCAGCAACGTTCTTAAATACACGAACTACAAGACTAGGACTTTAATACACAACCAAAAAACAGCAAAAACACTAGATACAAAAGATACAGTGGAGTGTAGAAATGGCACTCTACGTTTACGTTTACATGGATTGTTTTTGGATTAATTTATGTTTCTATTATAATTGGTGGATTTAATATCTTATAGGTACAAATTGAAATTTAGGTGACCATGAAGCAAAAATGATCAAAGAGTAAGAAAAGAGTTGCAATTAGGATAATAAAATAATATTAGAAGAGAGGATCCCTCAACATCTCTGGTAGTGTCCACGAAGTCAAGCATAACTTTTTCATCCGGACTCCACATCAACTGGTTTCGGCGGCTTAAGAATGCTATTTTAGCTGGCTACAATTCCTGTGTAACGTCAAATTTCCAAATTCGAACTTGAACATGGTCAAAATTGGAGTCCAAAAGCGATCATGAAAATACGTGCTACAGTTCGAGGACATGAATGCGTATCAAGAAACGTGCACAAAAACACTCGCTAGAAAAGATACACACATAAGTAAAAGTACATAAGCATGCACAAAAGTAGTCACGCAAAAGTGCATTCACAAAAAAGGATCATGAAAACACAAACTACAATCAAAGGACATTAATACAAATCAACAAACATCCACAAACACACTCGCTCAAGTGGACATACACAGACGTACATGTAAAAAAACATGCGCAAAAGTGCATTCACAATAACGATCTTAAAAACACGAACTACAACACTAGGACTTTAATACGCATAACCAAAGAAGCAGCAAAAACACTAGATACAAAGATATTGTGGACTGTAGAATAACACTCTACGTTTACGTGGATTTTTTTTTTGGATTCATTTATATTTCTGTTTTAATAGAAAATTAGGTGTCCATGAATCAAAAATGATCAAAGAGTAAGACAAGAGTTGCAATTAGGAAAATAATATAAAATTAGAAGAGAGGATCCCTCAAAATCTTTGGTAGTGTCCACGAAGTCGAGCATAACTTTCTCCTCCGGACTCCAAATCAACTGGTTCGGGCGGCATAAGAAAGCTATTTAAGCTGGCAACAATTGCTGTGTAACGTCAAATTTCCAAATTCGGACTCGAACATGGTCAAAATTGGAGTCAAAAAGCGATCATGAAAATACGTGCTACAGTTCGAGGACATGAATGCGCATCAAGAAACGTGCACAAAAACAATCGCTAGAAAAGATACACACATAAGTTAAAGTTCATAAGCATGCACAAAAGTACTCACTTAAAAGTGCATTCGCAAAAAGGATCATGAAAACACAAACTACAATCCTAGGACATTAGTAGAAATCAACAAACATGCACAAACACACTCGCCCAAAAGGACATGCACAAACGTACATGTAAAAAAACATGCGCAAAAGTGCATTCGTAGGAACGTTCTTAAAAACACTAACTACGACACTAGTACATTAATACGCATAACCAAACAACATCAAAAACAATATATACAAAAGATACAGTGGAGTGTAGAAATAACACTCTACGTTTACATTTACGTGGATTTTTTTTGGATTATTTTATATTTCTATTTTAATTGGTGGATTTGATATCTTATAGGTACAAATCGAAAATGAGGTGTCCATGAAGCAAAAATTATCCAAGAATAAGAAAAGAGTTGCAACTAGGAAAATAAAATCAAATTAGAAGAGAGAATACCTCAACATCTTTGGTAGTGTCCACTAAGTCGAGCATAATTTACTCATCCGGACTCCAAATGAACTTGTTCTGGCAGCATTAGACAGCTATTGCAGCTGGCTACAATTTATGTCTAACGTCAAATTTCCATATTCGGACTCGAACATGGTCAAAATTGGAGTCGAAAAGCGATCATGAAAATACGTTCTACAGTTCGAGGACATGAATGCGCATCAAGAAACGTGCACAAAAAAACTCGCTAGAAAAGATACACACATGAGTAAAAGTACATAAGCATGCACAAAAGTATTCACGCAAAAGTGCATTCGCAAAAAAGATCATGAAAACACAAACTACAATCCTAGGACATTAATACAAATCAACAAACATGGACAAACACACTCGCTCAAATGGACATGCACAAACGTACATGTAAAAAAACATGCGCAAAAGTGCATTTGCAGCCAGGTTCTTAAAAAAACGAACTACAACTCTAGGACTTTAATATGCATAACCAAACAACAACAAAAACACTAGATACGAAAGACACAGCGGAGTGTAGAAATAACACTCTACGTTTACGTTTACGTGGATTTGATTTTGGATTAATTTATATTTCTCTTTTAATTGGTAGATTTAATATCATATAGGTACAAGTAAAAAATTAGGTGTCCATGAATCAAAAATGATCAAAGAGTAAGAAAAGAGTTGGAATTAGGAAAATAAATCAAATTAGAAGAGAGGATCCCTCAACATCTTTGGTAGTGTCCACGAAGTCGAGCATAACTTTCTCATCCGGACTCCAAGCCAACTGGTTCGGGCGGCATAAGGTAGCTATTTCAGCAGGCTACAATTGCTGTCTAACGTCGAATTTCCAAATTCGGACTCGAACATGGTAAAAATTGGAGTCCAAAAGCGATCATGAAAATACGTGCTGCAGTTCGAGGACATGAATGCGCATCAAGAAACGTGCACAAAAACACTCTTGATACGATCCACACAAGCTCAAAGATGAAGAATTGGAAGAAGACAAAACGAGTGAGATTAATGGAGCTGTTCGTGTTGGAGTTGAAGAGTAAATGTTTGAATCAGGCCTTTGAAGAGTTGTTGTTGAGGAATTGGAAGAAAAGGAAGAGGAAAATTCGTTGGAAAAGTCGAATTCCATGCATACGAGATTCTCGCCTATTCTGGCAGAGTTTACCATTCGAGTTGTAACGCTCGCATCTGAAGTCCATTTATTCTGATTCAAAATGATTCGGAAAGCTAACTGAAAGATCTACAACTTTAATGTTTTGAGCAAAGAAATATTCGAAGTGGAGAAGTGTTGAAATTGAGCTTTAATTGCATGCACATGCACATCCCAATGTCGCGAGTTAAGAAGGGTGATCGAGAAGCCGACTTGTAGATCAAGTTATCTAATTTATTTATGCACGTTTTTAATTTAGTATTTATTATGTTTTTATTATTTTAGAGTCTTTTATGGTTAGGATTTGCTTATTTATTTATTTCCTTATTATAGTTTAGGTGGGAGTCCTTTTCCTTGTGAAAAGGGAGCCTTTTTAGATCTTATAAATGGGTTGCCAATTTGGCTTATTTTAAGGGACGAATTTTGATGATTTAATTGAGCATATTCTCTTTGGTTCTTTAAGAACTCTTCGAACATATCGGTGGATTCCGTTTGTTCACCCGACTTATCAATCGATCTTTCACAATCGATTGTGGCGTCTTCACATACCAAGGTTCTTGCCTCTTTATAGGCAACGGGTCGCGGTTCCACCCTTTGAATCTTTATTTTTGGATGTTTTCGATCTTGCTTCCGCGTAGGGTATTAGGGCCTCGTAACAAGTTCTACGGGGTTCGTATCAGTTGGTATCAGAGCCAACATCCAAAACAGGTTTCACCTATCTTTATTTTTTTGTTGTGTCTTCTAGTTTATCTCACCTATTCTTGAGTTGTGTCGTCTAGAGTCTTCGTCAACAAAAAAAAAATTCGAATTTTTGCTTTTATTTCAAGTTCTTTTCAGCCCCAAGATAGGGTTTGGTATGTCCGTGTCAAAAAAAAAAATCGAAATTTATCTTTTATTTATAGTTTTTTAGGTTTTGTTAGAGTCGTTAAAAAGAAAAAAAAAAAAAAATTTGCTTTGATCATGTCCGAGAAGGGCGGTTATAAAGGAGAAAGAATTCAGCAGCGTAGGATGTTGCCAATGGATAAACGCTTCAAGGAACTCCAAAATCGGATGGAAGGAATTGTTACCCAACTACAAGAACTACGCAAAGATCAACATGTTCGAGGGCCATACGTATGACGTGATGTTCACCAACCAGTTATACCTTATCCTGATAAAGAGGTAGCTCGTGATGAAAATTTTGGTGTGAATGCTACAAAATCAAGGAGGGAGAGTATGGGACGAGGGTCAGGATTTGATAGATCGAGCCGAGGATATTTTGGTCGAGAAAGAGATGGAGTTTATCAAAACCGTAGCTCAATGAAATTGATTATACCACCCTTTCAAGGTAAGAGTGATCCCGAGGCGTATATTCAATGGGAAAGAAAGGTTGAGCACATATTCGATTGTGATTACTATTCTGAAAAGAAGAAAGTGAAGCTGGCCGTCGAAGCGTTCATTGACTATGCAATGAGTTGGTGGGACCAATTTGTCTTAACTAGGCGGCGTTGTGGTGAGCCACCAATTGATGATTGGGATTCCATGAAGGCAGCTATGAGAAAGAGGTTCGTTCCTGCCCATTATTATAGGGAATTGGAGATGCAAAGCTTGAGGCAAGTTACTACGTCAAAAGAACGGAGTTCGCCGAGGTGGGAATCGCAAAGTAGTTCTGCAGCGAGCATGGTGCAAAAGCCTAAAAGACATAAATAAAAAACCGAGCAGCAATTCAAGACTAAGAGAGGAGAGCGTCTGAGCAAGAAATTCGTGAACTTGTCGTCCAACTTTGAGGATGATTCTACAAAGGAGAAACAGATCATTTACGTGTCACCATCTCAGAGGAATGATAACCTTGAAATTCCCATGGAGGAAAATGTTCTGGACATCGTTGAAAGCATTGGTGCAAAAATTGAAGTGATGCAAGACGATATTGTTGAGTTGCAGCCCAAGGAGGATCAAAAGTGCAAAACTGCCCCACCACTCGAAGAAAAAAATGAAGATTCGGATTCGAGGACGAATCCTTTTGAAGAGGTGGAGAATGATATGAGCCTGCCATGCATCGAAGTTAATGCCGAGCTAAGCAAAGTGCAAACTCTCAGTGTGAATGTTGATGAGATGGCGGTGCCTAGAGAGATGCTTCAATCATTCTCTATACAGAGGTTGAACGCATTGGACCTTCAAGCTACAAAATACTCGTGTTCATATCGACTTCAATGGATGCTAGATAGTGTGTTTGGCGATGTGGTGCAGAGATGTGTAAGTTTGCTACCGAACAGAGAGATCGATTATGAGATCGATTTTGTTTATACTCCTTGTGATATTTGTCCGGATTCGAGGGCGAATCCTTTTAAAGAGGGGGAGTATGATACGATCCCCACAAGCTCAAAGATGAAGAACTGGAAAAAGAGAAAACGAGTGAGATTAATGGAGTTGTTCGTGTTGGAGTTGAAGAGTAAAGGTTTGAATCAGGCCTTTGAAGAGTCTTTGTTGAGGAATTGGAAGAAAAGGACGAGGAAAATTCGTTGGACAAGTCGAATTCCATGCATCCGAGATTCACGCATATTCTGGCAGAGTTTACCATTCGAGTTATTACTCTCGCATCTGAAGTCTATTTATTCTGATTCAAAATGATTCAGAAAGCTAACTGAAAGATCTACAACTTTCATGTTTTGAGCAAAGAGATATTCGAAGTGGAACAGTGTCGAAATTGAGCATTAATGGCATGCTTGTGCACAACCCAATGTCGCGAGTTAAGAAGGGTGATCGAGAAGCCGACTTGAAGATCAAGTTATCTAATTTATTTATGCACGTTTTTAATTTAATATTTATTATGTTTTTATTATTTTAGGGTCTTTTATGGTTTAGGATTTTCTTTTTTATTTATTTCTTTATTATAGTTTAGGTAGGAGTCCTTTTCCTTGTGAAAAAAGAGCCTTTTTAGATCTTATAAATAGGTTGCCAATTTGCACTACAACAAAATTAGGTTTTTATAGCACATTTTTATAGCGTTTTTATAGTAAATGCTATAATTAGTTTATAATACATAAAGAAACGCTATAACTGGGCCGCGGAAAAAAAAATCGCTTAACACTCCTTTAAAAAAGACTCCGTCACTCACCCCTGTTCTTCAAACCTCATTTATTGAGGGGAAAAATTCTCAGTTCCGATCTGACATCTCTCTCCAATTGAGGTGGTCAATTAGCCTGCATCGTCTTGCCGGAACGTTTCTAGCGGAATCCTTCTCTTGTCGGACATGTGAAATACTCCATCCGACCTTTCCAAAGTACTATGTCGGTCTCTCTACAAATTGATTTACCGAGACCGTCTTTACGATTTCCGGCCGTAATTGGTAACTCCGATTCTTTGTATTTTTCTGAATTTCAGTTTATTTGCAATAACCCCAAATTTCTATTGAGTTTCTTCCCCACCGAATATTAGATTGCTCTAGGGTTCTTAGAAGAAAATGAATACTGATTAGATTTTCAAAGTCATTATTTCCCTTGAATACGAAAACTCTTCTACCAAACAATTTGTAAGTTTATGAATATCTAAATGTGCGAGGATTATTTATTTGTGAAATACAATATATTCACAAGCACACACATATTTTGGAATTGTTGGTTTTTACTTTTGAGTTGTTGAAGTTTGCAGATCTAGCATAACTGTTACTTCTCAAATTGCACGATGAATGTTCGATTAACTTTTTGGTTAAACATATAGGACATAAGAAGGTTTATGGAATTAGATTTGTTGATGGATAGTTCTTTCGTGCAATATTTCTTGTTCTGATCAGTGGAGGCAGTTGGATAAGAGAGATTGAAGAAAATTTCAATCTCTAATGACTCTTCTATTAAACAAGGAAAATAAGGGTAAATGCTTATTACCTTTTATTTAAGTTTTAGTAAAACAATCTCTGTAAGTATGTGATAATTTTAAATACACTTATCTTCAATTTTCATCTGGACATAGGACTTTTAAGTTGTAATGACTGTGTACTGAAGATGAAATTCTTCAAAATGATTTAGTGAATCCTAGATAGGTGTTCATTGATTTGGTATTAGAGATGGATAAGGAAATCAAAATCTGCACTCAATTATTTCATTTATCCCAAATCCTTTTGTTGTTCTGAGTTTTTCTGTTTATATATAGTCTTTTTTGAAGTCTAGAATTTCATTAAGTTAATGTACAGAGTTAAGTGCAAAGTTCGTTTTATCTTTATTTTTTATATTTTGACCCTTGTTATGCAAGTTATGGTTACATTTTACAGAGATTTGAACAAAATGGGAAATGCAAATACTACATTGATGAATGCTGATAAACCAACTGCATGTGATCGGCGCTCAATTGAAAAAAAAAAAAAAAGATGACAGTGTAATAATAAGTAAGTTTATAATGTGCACAGTTGTTATCTACATTCTTCCATCACCCATGCATACATTTATGGATATAACTTTAATTATGATGTTGCCATTGCAACAAGATGTGGGCTTATAAATTATTCTGTATATTTTTCCACTATCCATGCATGAACATGTAGATTTAATCTTAGTTCTAATGATGAAGTTGTAATTAGCTCGTATCATGTTCTACCTATAGTAGAAACTGGTATTATCTCATAGAAACAAAGTATTTGTTATTTCGTTGTCTAAAGCTTATTCTTGGTGACTCGTGACTCTATAATATGTTGCTATTGCCTATCAATAGTTGTATAATTAGCTGTTCAGATAATTTATGCTTGACTATTCAAATATTGCGTCCTAAAATTTCTATTTTTCCTCAATAGGTACCAGAGGAAACATGAGCTAGTGTGGAAAGTGGGACGTTGATCTTCTGGTTTTCGCATTATTCTTGTCGCAATGGTTTTAGTGGTTTTCTCCAAAATAGCTCTCATTTCATATCTTTTGTAACCTAGTGAATACTATTGAATCGAATATAATTTATATCGGCTTAGGCATTTCTGTCACTTTCTTTTTCTTTGTTATCATAATAAAATCTTATGGGATATTTTTTTATTTTGTTATATTATTGGTTGGAGCTGTATAAAAGTAGTATTATATATTTATTGTTGTTATTAAGTTGAAGTATGTTAATTACTATTTTGCAACAATAGATATAGAATAATTTTCATGGTATGCAACTAGTCAAAGCAGTGGCAAAACTAAAATTAATTTAAATATGGAGTCTAGCGAATGTAATAAATGTTCAAAGAATAGCATATGAAAAAATGCTACAAAATACAATTACATAGCGTTTATAAAGTGCTGCAAATACAATACATGGCAATGATAAAGTGCTACAATATAATGGATAATAGCGCAACACAAACGCTATCAAAAGATGTCCTATGATAGCGTTTATAAAACGCTGTAGAAGGGTCGGGGTCTATTATAGCTCCGGCGGACATAGCGTTTGTAAAAGCGCTATAATAGCCTACAATAGCATTTTTTGAGCGCTATAGATGACGCTTTGTGTTGTAGTGTTGGCTTATTTTAGGGGACGAATTTTGATGATTTAATTGAGAATATTCTCTTTGGTTCTTTAAGAACTCTTCGAACATATCGGTGGATTCCGTTTGTTCACCCGACTTATCAATCGATCTTTCACAATCGATTGTGGCGTCTTCACATACCAAGGTTCTTGCCTCTTTATAGACAACGGGTCGCGGTTCCACCCTTTGAATCGTTATTTTTGGATGTTTTCGATCTTGCTTCCGCGTAGGGTATAAGGGTCTCGTAACAAGTTATACGGGGTTCCTATCACACTCGCTAGAAAATATACACACATAAGTAAAAGTACATAAGCATGCACAAAAGTACTCACGCAAAAGTGCATTCGCAAAAAGAATCATGAAAACACAAACTACAATCCTATGACATTAATACAAATCAAAAAACATGCACAAACACACTCGCTCAAATGGACATGCACAAACGTACATGTAAAAAAACATCACAAAAGTGCATTCCCAGCAACGTTCTTAAAAACACGAACTACAACACTAGGACTTTAATACGCATAACCAAACCACATCAAAAACACTAGATACAAAAGATACAGTGGAGTGTAGAAATAACACTCTACGTTTACGTTTACGTGGATTTTTTTTGGATTATTTTATATTTCTGTTTTAATTGGTGGATTTAATATCTTATAGGTACAAATAGAAAATAAGGTGTCCATGAAGCAAAAATTATCAAAGAATAAGAAAAGAGTTGCAACTAGGAAAATAAAATCAAATTAGAGAAGAGAATTCCTGAACATCTTTGGTAGTGTCCACTAAGTCGAGCATAACTTACTCATCCGGACTCCAAATGAACTGGTTTTGGCGGCATTAGACAGCTATTCCAGCTGGTTACAATTCCTGTCTAACGTCAAATTTCCATACTCGGACTCGAACATGGGCAAAAATTGGAGTCCAAAAGCAATCATGAAAATACGTGCTACAGTTCGAGGACATGAATGTGCATCAAGAAACATGCACAAAAACACTCGCTAGAAAAGATACACACATAAGTAAAAGTGCATTCGCAAAAAGGATCATGAAAACACAAACTACAATCCAAGGACATTAATACAAATCAACAAACATCGACAAACACACTTTCTCAACTGGACATACACAAATGTACATGTAAAAAAACATCCGCAAAAGTGCATTCGCAACAACGATCTTAAAAACACGAACTACAACACTAGGACTTTAATACGCATTACCAATCAACCAGCAAAACGCTAGATACAAAGACATAGTGGAATGTAGAATAACACTCTACGTTTACGTTTACATTGATTTTTTTTTGGATTAATTTATATTTCCGTTTTAATTGGTGGATTTAGGTGTCCAGGAAGCTAAAATGATCAAAGAGTAAGAAAAGAATTGCAATTAGGAAAATAAAATCAAATTAAAAGAGAGGATCCGTCTACATCTTCCGTAGTGTCCACAAAGTCGAGCATAAGTTTCTAATCCGGACTCCAAATCAACTGGTTCCGGCTGCTTAAGAAAGCTATTTTAGCTGGCTACAATTTTTGTCTAACGCCAAATTTCCAAATTAGAACTCGAACATTTTCAAAATAGGATTCCAATAGCAATCATGAAAACACGTGCTACAGTTCGAGGACAAGAATGTGCATCAAGAAACGTGCACAAAAACATTCGCTAGAAAAGATACACACATATTTAAAAGTACATATGCATGCAGAAAAGTACTCACGCAAAAGTTCATTCGCAAAAAGGATCATGAAAACACAAACTACAATCCAAGGACATTAATACAAATCAACAAACATCCACAATCACACTCGCTCAACTGGACAAAAGTGCATTCGCAACAACGATCTTAAAAACACGAACTACAACACTAGGACTTTAATACGCAAAACCAAACAACAACAAAAACACTAGATACAAAAGATATAGTGGACTATAGAAATAACACTCCACGTTTACGTTTACGTTGGTTTTTTTAAATTATTTTATATTTCTATTTGAATTGGCGGACTTAATATCATATAGGTACAAATCGATAATTAGGTATCCATGATGCAAAAATGATCAAAGAGTAAGAAAAGAGTTGAAATTAGGAAAATAAAATCAAATTAGAAAAGAGGATCCATCAACATCTTCGGTAGTATCCACGAAGTCAGGCATAACTTTCTCATCAAGACTCCAAATCAACTTGTTCAGGGTGCATTAGAATGTTAATTGAGTTGGCTACAACTCCTGTCTAACGTTAAATTTCCAAATTCAGACTCGAACATGGTCAAAATTGGATTCCAAATGCGATCATGAAAATACGTACTATAGTTCGAGGAAATGAATGTGCTTCACGAAACATGCACAAAAACATTCTCTAGAAAAGATACGCACATAAGTAAAAGTACAAAAGCATGCACAAAAGTACTCACGCAAAAGTGATATGAACCACGCCAACCATGTGACGAGACCCAATAACAATACTTCGTTTATCAACTCATGGACCGTCCAAAAGAAAGAATCAAAAGGGGGGTGGAACCGCGACCCGTTGTCTATAAAGACACAAGAACCGTGGTATGTGAAGACGCCACAATCAATTGTGGAAGATTGATTGATAAGTCGGGTGAACATACGGAATCCTTCGATATGTTCGAAGAGTTCTTACAGAACTAGAGAGAATAATCTATCAATGTAATTAATGATCAAAAACTGTCTTTCACATGAATAAGAAGGCATATATATAGCCCCCAAAACATAGTCTTCAAGAAAGAAAAATAAAACCCTAAATCAACTTAATAAAGGCTCTAAACAAGTGAGCAACGAAATTAAAGAGGGCCTTAGTATAATAGGCCCATAAACAAACTAATATGAGATGATTAGAGATGAACCCACGTATTTAAGGTAGGGTGGGCTTTGGTCTTCATCCTGCTTGCACTTATTTGCTGAACTAGGACAGATCTTTAGCCCGGATGGTTCCCACACTTGTCCGGTGACTCCGCCACTTGAATATGCATAATCCACCCTTGTTTATCACCCTTGAAAGAAGCTTTCTTAGTTAAGACATTTTGGATCAATGCAGCAAGTTTCTCCTTGAATTTCTTAGTTCGGCTCCTCGTTGCTGGTCCGGTTGGGACTTGGATAGGATCATCTTGCCAACCGTTGGTTGAACCTCCATTATTCCCCTCCTCTTGAAAAGGATTTGTCCTTAAATCATCACCTACGTCAAAATACTCAAATTAGCAACATTGAAGATGGTACTAACATTATAGTCAGTCACCTGGCAAGTCCAGCTTATATGCATTATCATTCACTCGCTCGAGAACTTAAAAAGGACCATCTCCTCTCGGCAGCAACTTAGAACGCCTTTGTACTGGAAATCGTTCTTTTCTCATGTGTAGCCAAACCCAATCTCCAGGTTCAAAAACCAACTTGCGACGTCCCTTGTTCGCTTGCTTTGTATATTGTTCTGTTCTCCTCTCCATATTGAGCCATGCTTTTTCATGAATCTGCTTCACAAGTTCAACATTTTTCTTTCCATCCAAGTTACACGCTCAGATAAGGGTAGTGGAGTTAAATCCATTGGAGTTAAAGGATTAAAACCATAAACAATTTCAAATGGTGAAAACTTAGTAGCAGAATTAACAGCTCGATTATATGCAAACTCAACATGTGGTAAACACTCTTCCCATGTTATAATGTTTTTCTTGATAATAGCCCTCAACAAGGCAGATAAAGTCCTATTTACTACTTCAGTTTGACCATCTGTTTATGGGTGACAAGAAGTAGAAAATAATAATTTTGTTCCTAGCTTACACCACAAGAAAATAATAATTTTGTTCCTAGGCATGCCATGCAATCTAACAACTTCTTTAAAGAACAAATCAGCAACATGCGACGCATCATCTGTTTTGTGGCATGGTATAAAATGTGCCATTTTAGAAAATCTATCAACGACAACAAAGATCGAATCCCTGCCATGCTTTGACCTAGGCAAACCTAACACAAAATCCATAGAAATATCAATCCACGGTTCATTGGGAATAGGCAATGGTGTGTATAAACCATGGGGCTGTACTCGAGACTTAGCTTGACAACATGTAACACACCTACCACAAATTCTCTCGACATCTCTCTTCATGTGTGGCCAATACAAGTGTTCCTTCAGCATGTGTAATGTATTTTTGAAACCAAAATGACCCATAAGACCTCCCCCATTCGATTCAAGCACAAGTAATTCACGTATAGAACACATAGGAATGCAAAGTTTATCTTCCCTAAACAAGAATCCCTCATGCCTATAGAACTTATCAAATGCACCCTTTTCACATGCTTGATAAACAGTACAAAAATCAGCATCTTGAATGTACAACTCCCTAATTTGTTCGAAACCAAGTAACTTAACATTAAGAGTAAAGATTAAGGTATACATTCGAGACAGTGCATCAGCTACAATGGTCTCTTTACCTTGCTTGTATTTGATGACATAAGGAAATTTCTCAATGAAATCCATCTATCGGGCATTCCTCTTGTTCAGCTTGTGTTGTCCCTTCAAGTACTTCAACGATTCATGATCCGTGTGAATCACAAACTTCTTAGGCCAAAGATAATGCTGCCATGTCTCTAAAGCTCGAACCAAGGCATATAGCTCCTTATCGTAAGTCGGGTAGTTTAAGGCTTCCCCACTCAACTTCTCACTAAAATATGCAATCGGTTGTCCCTCTTGCATCAAAACAGCGCCTATGCCTACTCCGGAAGCATTGAACTCGATCTCGAATGTTTTCGCAAAATTTGGTAGAGCAAGTAAATCAGCCTCTCTCATTCTTATTTGATGATACCCACTTTTCAAATAAATTTTTTAAACCACACAAGCACCATGCAATTCCTCTAACATATCATCTAAGCGTGGAATAGGATGACGATACCTTACCGTTATATTGTTGATTGCTCGACAATCAACACACATTCTCCACTTTCCATCTGCCTTAGGCACCAAATGCACCGGAACAGCACACGGACTCATGCTCTCCCTCACGTGCCCTCTTTCCATCAACTCGTTGACCTGCCTTTGTATCTCTTTAGTCTCTTCGGGATTGCTTCGGTAGGCTGGTCGGTTTGGAATAGAAGCTCCTGGCACAAAATCAATTTGATGTTCAATGACTCGAATTAGTGGCAAGCCCGGTGGTAGCTCCTCTGGGAATACATCATCAAAGTCCTGCAAAAGAGAAACAACAGAACTAGACAAAGAAGAGTTAACGTTGTTAGTGTTAAAAAAGGCCTCCGTGTACATAAGTAGAATCATCGGCTGATTCGAACGCATAGCTCTCTTCACATCACTCGCCCTCTCATATATACTTGTTTTTCCCTCTTCTTTTCTCTCATTGGACAAACTCACTTTTTTTTTTCTCTCATGTTTTTCTCAGCCTCACTCTCTCTCTCTTTTGTACTGTCACTCATTTTCTTTTGATCACTCTCTTTTTGTAACCTCACTTGATCCTCATGGACCTGCTGTGGCGTTAAAGGAACTAGAGTGATTGTTCTATAGTTGAACGCAAATGAGTACTTGTTGGTGAAACCATCATGCTTGGCCCGTCGATCAGATTGCCACAGTCGACCAAGTAACAAGTGTCCAGCTTGCAACGGAACAACATCACATAGTACCTCATCTTCATACTTTCCAATGCGAAATGATACTAACACTTGCTTGTTTACCCTCAATTCTCCACTATCATTAAGCCATTGCAGCTTATATGGTTGTGGATGTTTGGTTGTAGGCAGCCCTAACTTCTCCACCATCGTAGTGCTAGCAAGATTGGTGCAACTCCCTCCATCAATGATCATACTACACACATTGTCTCGAACATGACATCTAGTGTAGAAGATGTTTTCTCGTTGTGCTTCTTCATCTCCCTTTGCTTGCACGTTTGGAGCTCTCCTTACAACCAATAGTTCACCATGTGCTGCATATTCTTGTTCTCCATCATCCTCTTGTGGTGGTGTGGAATCCTCCTCTTCTTCGGTCTCAAACCCACCATCATCACGCAACAACATAACTCTCTTGTTTGAACATTGGATTGCTTTGTGACCCCTGCCATGGCATTTAAAACACTCTATATCACGATTCCGAGTTGTATTAGAAACGATTTTACCTTGGACTGCATGGTTGGTAGTGTTTTGCTTTGGCTCGAATTTGGGTTTAGTCATAGCCGGTCTCCCATCTGTGCTAACAACATTATGCCTCCAAGATGAATTCGAACTAGGGGCTGATCGTGGATTGTTACCCCTCCACTTGAGCTGATTCTCAATCTTGATGGCCATGTGTACCATGTTCTCCATCTCAACATAGTGTTGCAACTCCACTACGTTAGCAATCTCTCTATTCAGCCCTGCCAAGAACCTTGCCATACTAGCCTCCCGATCCTCCTCAATATTTACTCGGATCATTGAAATTTCCATCTCCTTAAAGTACTCTTCAACACTCCGATTTCCTTGCTTCAAATTTTGTAGCTTTTGATACAACTCTCGGAAGTAGTAACTTGGCACGAACCGCTTTCTCATTAGGGTTTTCATCTCGTCCCAAGTTGCCTCTGGATTCTCCCTATTTCTCCTCCTATTTAGCACCAATTGATCCCACCAAATGATGACATAATTGGAGAATTCAATCGCTGCCAACTTCACCTTCTTGTGTTCCGAGTAATTGTGACAATCAAACAACAGCTCCATCTTTCACTCCCACTCAATGTAAGCTTCAGGATCGTTTCTGCCGTGAAATGATGGTATATTCACCTTTATGTTTCCCAAATCGTTATCCTCACGGTTTCGGGCATCGCAAACCCTTGCTCTAAACATTCGAGTTACAACAACGGAATGTTGGTCATCGAATTCATCACTGTAATACTCATCCTCTTCTGCCCTAGCCTCTCGAAGTGGAGCTTGTCCTCTCCTTTGCACGTTAGGAGTGGTTTGGGGAAACTCTTGCCGTCAGTTTTCCATTTGATCCATCCGCTCATGAATCTGCTCCATCTCTTCCCTCACGAATCTTTTCATCTCACTCATCAACGCCTCCATCATAAACTTTGGATCAACCTCCCTATGTGTGTTTTCTAAATTTGTTTGATTGTTAGACATGATTCCTGCAAAACAATGTTAGAAAGAAATTACGGACCTCACACAACACTCCCTTACGTGTTTCACTCAATAAAAGGATATCGCTCAAGTTCACTCGTGTTTGTACACAATCAATTTTGGCTTTTACCCTCTGATGAACTCACCACTCATGCATTTTTCCTCTCAAATTCTCAATAGTCCCAATCAAACTCACCAAACAAATATCAGAATTTTCAGCAACAGTTCACCGCGAATTATCAGGAATTGATATAGAAGATGAACGATGAGCTTGAATCGAAATAGAATATGAGCAAAATTTAATGACCTTTGGATAGTCACGAGTAATTTATTTTGTTTGAATTTCGAAATTAATATTATAGGAAACAAAAGAGTGTAGGAAGGAAGTAAATATGGAGTAGAAGACAAGATATTCAAGGATCCCGAGGGTAGGAAACAAAATCTACCCTTCCTAACTTAAGATGAAGTATTCGAATGCTTTCCATCTACTTATAATACCAACAAGGAATTTATTCCTTTCAAATAATTTCGATTTTTGCATCTTTTCCTTTTTTTTCGGATTTTTCTTTCATTTTTTATTCAGAATTTTTTTTTTTTGACAATAGACACAAGATGAACAAGATACTGGACGAATTTAATGACTCAAGAATAGATGTGATGACGGAAACAAAAAAAAAAAAAGAAAAGATGACACTAGAAGGAAGGAAGATATGGAATATGGAAAGAAACGAAACAAAAACAACAAAAGACTCAAAGGATAGACGAAACCTTCTTGGAAGTTGGCTCTGATTACCACATGATATGAACCACGCCAACCATGTGACGAGACCCGATAAAAATACTTCGGTTATCAACTCATGGACCGTCCACAAGAAAGAATCAAAAGGGGGGTGGAACCGTGACCCGTTGTCTATAAAGAGACAAGAACCTTGGTATGTTAAGACGCCACAATCAATTGTGGAAGATTGATTGATAAGTCGGGTGAACGGACGGAATCCTCCGATATGTTCGAAGAGTTCTTAAAGAACTAGAGAGAATAATCTCACAATTTAATTAATGATCAAAAGCTATCTTTCACATGAATAAGAAGGCATATATATAGCCCCCAAAACATAGTCTTCAAGAAAGAAAAATAAAACTGCAAATCTACTTAATAAAGGCTCTAAACAAGTGAGCCACGAAATTAAAGAGGGCCTTAATAGAATAGGCCCATAAACACACTAATATGAGCTGATTAGAGATGAACCACGGATGTAAGGTAGGGTGGGCTTTGGTCTTCATCCTGCTTGCTCTTATTTGCACAACTTGGAAAGATCATTAGGCCGGATGGTTCCCACACTTGTCCGGTGACTCCGCCACTTAAATATTCATAATCCACTCTTGTTTATCACCACTGAAAGAAGCTTTCTTAGTTAAGACATTTTGGATCAATGCAGCAAGTTTCTCCTTGAATTGCTTAGCTCGGCTCCTTGTTACTGGTCCGGTTGGGACTTGGATAGGATCATCTTGCCAACCCTTGGTTGGAACCTCATAAAAAAGTGCATTTGCAAAAAGGATCATGAAAACAAAAACTACAATTCTAGGGCATTAATACAAATCAACAAACATGCACAAACACACTCGCACAAAAGGACATGCACAAACGTACATGTAAAAAAACATGCGCAAAAGTGCATCCGCAACAACGTTCTTAAAATACGAACTACAACACTAGGACTTTAATATGCATAACTAAACAACAGCAAAAACACTAGATACAAAAGATACAGTGAAGTGTAGAAATAACACTCTACGTTTACGTTTACGTGGATTATTTTTTTTTTATTAATTTATATTTCTGTTTTAATTGGTGGATTTAGTATCTTATAGGTACAAATCGATAATTAGGTGTCCATGAAGCAAAAATAATCAAAGAGTAAGAAAAGAGTTGCAATTAGGAAAATAAAATCAAATTAGAAAAGAGGATCCCTCAACATCTTTGGTAGTGTCCACGAAGTCGAGCATAACTTACTCATCCGGACTCCAAATGAACCAGTTCTGGCGGCATTAGACCGCTATTTCAGTTGGCTACAATTTATGTCTAACGTCAAATTTTCATATTCGGACACGAACATGGTCAAAATTGGAGTCCAAAAGCGATCATGAAAATACGTGCTACAGTTCGAGGACATGAATGCGCATCACCAAACATGCACAAAAACACTCAGTAGAAAAGATACGCACATAAGTAAAAGTACAAAAGCATGCACAAAAGTACTCTCACCAAAGTGCATTCGCAAAAAGGATCATGAAAACACAAACTACAATCCTAGGATATTAATACAAATCAACAAACATGCCCAAACACAGTCGCTCAAATGGACATGCACAAACGTACATGTAAAAAAACATGCGCAAAAGTGCATTCGCAGCAACGTTCTTAAAACCACGAACTACAACACTAGGACTTTAATATGCATAACAAAACAACAGAAAAAACACTAGATACAAAAGATACAGTGGAGTGTAGAAATAACACTCTAGGTTTACGTTTACGTGGATTTGTTTTTGGATTAATTTATATTTCTGTTGTAATTGGTGGATTTAGTATCTTATAGGTACTAATCGATAATTAGGTGTCCATGAAGCAAAAATGATCAAAGAGTAAGAAAAGAGTTGCAATTAGGAAAATAAAATCAAATTACAAGAAGGGATACCTCAACATCTTTGGTAGTGTCCACAAAGTCGAGCATAACTTTCTCATCCGGACAACAAATCAACTGCTTCCGCCGGCATTAGAAAGCTATTTCAGCTGGCTACAATTTTTGTCTCACGTCAAATTTCCAAATTCGGACTCGAACATGGTCAAAATTGGATTCCAAAAGCGATCATGAAAATACATGCTACAGTTCGAGGACATGAATGCGCATCAAGAAACGTGCACAAAAACACTAGCTAGAAAAGATACTCACGTAAGTGAAAGTACAAAAGCATGCACAAAAGTACTCACGCAAAAAGGATCATGAAAACACAAACTACAATCCTAGGACATTAATACAAATCAACAAACATGCACAAACACACTCGCTCAAATGGACATGCACAAACGTACATCTAAAAGAACATGCGCCAAAGTGCATTCGCAACAACGTTTTTAAAGACACAAACTACAACAGTAGGACTTTAATACGCATAGCCAAACAACAGCAAAAACACTAGATACCGAAGATACATTGGAGTGTAGAAATAACACTCTACGTTTACGTTTACGTGGATTTTTTTTTGGATTAATTTACATTTCTTTTTTAATTGGTGGATATAGTATGTTATAGGTACAAATCGATAATTAGGTGTCCATGAAGCAAAAATGATCAAAGAGTAAGAAAAGAGTTGCAATTAAGAAAATAAAATCAAATTAGAAGAGAGGATCCCGCAACATCTTGGGTAGTGTCCACGAAGTCGAGCATATTCTCATCCGGACTCCGAATCAACTGGTTCCGGCGGCACTAGAAAGCTATTTCAGCTGGCTACAGTTCCTGTTTTGCCTCAAATTTCGAAATTCGGACTCGAACAAGGACAAAATGGGATTCCAAAAGCGATCATGAAAATATGTACTACAGTTTGAGGACATGAATGCGCATCATGAAACATGCACAAAAACACTCACTAGAAAGGATACGCATATAAGTAAAAGTACAAAAGCATGCACAAAAGTACTCACGCCAAAGTGCATTCGCAAAAATGATCATGAAAACACAAACTACAATCCTAGGACATTAATACAAATCAACAAACATGCCCAAACACACTCGCTCAAATGGACATGCACAAACGTACATGTAAAAAAACATGCGCAAAAGTGCATTCGCAGCAACGTTCTTAAAAACACGAACTACAACACTAGGACTTTAATATGCATTACAAAACAACAGCAAAAACACTAGATACAAAAGATACAGTGGAGTGTAGAAATAACACTATAGGTTTACGTTTACGTGGATTTTTTTTTTGGATTAATTTGTATTTCTGTTGTAATTGGTGGATTTAGTACCTTATAGGTACTAATCGATAATTAGGTGTCCATGAAGCAAAAATGATCAAAGATTAAGAAAAGAGTTGCAATTAGGAAAATAAAATCAAATTAGAAGAAAGGATCCCTCAACATCTTTGGTAGTGTCCACGAAGTCGAGCATAACTTTCTTATCCGGACTCCAAACCAACTGGTTGCGGCGGCATTACAAAGCTATATCAGCTGGCTACAATTCCTGTCTAACATCAAATTTCCAAATTCGGACTCAAATTTGGTCAAAATTGGATTCCAAAAGCGATGATGAAAATACGTGCTACAATTCGTGGACATGAATGCACATCAAGAAACGTGCACAAAAACACTCGCTAGAAAAGATACTCACGTAAGTAAAAGTACAAAAGCATGCACAAAAGTACTCACGCAAAAAGGATCATGAAAACACAAACTACAATCCTAGGACATTAATACAAATCAACAAACATGCACAAACACACTCGCTCAAATGGACATGCACAAACGTACATGTAAAAAAACATGCACAAAAGTGCATTCGCAACAACATTCTTAAAAACACGAACTACAAGAGTAGGACTTTAATACGCATAGGCAAACAATAGCAAAAACACTAGATACCGAAGATACATTAGAGTGTAGAAATAACACTCTTCGTTTACGTTTACGTGGATTTTTTTTTTGATTAATTTATATTTCTTTTTTAATTGGTGGATTTGTTGGAGTAGGTGACCAACAAGCCAACTTGTGGCTGTGGTCTTTCCTTTTATCTTGTAATAAAACAATCGTTTTTCGTTCGTAATAATAAAATATTTTATTTGGCATTCTATATCTGTTATCCCATGCAAGTAGCATAGATATAGTCCTAACGAGTTACTCTATTACTGTGAGTTGATCTAGGAGAATCGTGAGATAACTCAGCAATGTAATGTAACTGTTAAACCTTGTTCCTAGTCGATGGGTTACGCCAATAATGAGGATACCGGCCTTTCCCTTTTGAGACTAGCACTTAGTGTATGTGTACTGCGTCTCATCAGTCCTCGGTGTTGTGACATCGGCATACTTGAGTGGGTGCTCATATTAGATGAGTTCACTGAACTCCCTCGCCCTAGAAATCAATAAGTGGTTCTCATTCATCGAGTAATAGGTTTCTAAGATATAGTTGTACACCATTAGTCCTTAAGACCCAGACATCACCGTGACTTCACTAGCGGACCGATTGTATCGTGACCTGTCCCTGAGTCCCACCGCGGACCACACCAAGGGCCAACGTTCGTGAATCCGAAATCTAGTGTGAAGTCTGTGTATTGTAGTAGGGGATTCGAGCGCTTGAGTAGTCATGGATGTACTGTGTGTTCTGACGGTTTATAATCCATGGAATCTCTGGCCAGAGTTGATAGTGGGGTGATTAGGGAAATGTGTTTCCCTAAGTCGCACACGAACAGATTTATAATACCTAGAACGTTCGCACGGTTATTGAACTTTATAAGAGGTCTCGGTGAACCAATGCCTCTAGTTCAATCGGGACATGTGTTGCGAAAGGATCGTACTGTACGCTAACTATATCATAAGGTTCTTGCAGGCACTTCATTTGTATCTAGGGAATCATGATGCGTAGTTGCTAGACGCCAATCTTGATTCGTTGGGCACCGATTTGATCGGGGATTAGGTAAAATGAGTTTTACTATAATCAGGACTCTTGGGAGGAGTTCGTATAAGAACAATGTGTTGTTCGAATCGCAAAGAGTTGTGAGCCCACGGCTAGCATACACCTGAACCATTGAGGGTCACACTTCTCGTGTAATATAGATCATTGATAACAACAAGCATAGATTAATGTGTTAATCTTTGAACGATTGGATGTCGATATGATTGAATCCAAGATTCGTAATTGTGAATTGCGAATTGGAATAAACGTGGAGAAAGAGAGAAATGCGGAATTTAGTGAACTCTCTAAATTGGGAAGTTTCCCGATTTAGCAAGTCCGCTAAAGTGGAAATTTCCAATTTTGGAAATTGGAAATTTCGAAGAGGCACTCGTATTGACGAGGACTTTGAGCTCGTCACAAATATAATTTTGTTATAATTTTGTGGACGATCGTTTATTAGAAACGAGGCCGACGAGGGAATGGGCTCAATGCATCAGTGGGTCAAGCCCAATGACTTAAGCCCACTAGGTTTGAAAACCCTAGGTATAAATAGACCTCAAACAAGAGTTTGAGATCAGATTTTTCAGACCAAAAACCCTAGCCTCCCAGCCCCTTCGCCCGTTGCTGCCGCGCACGCGCCACCGCCGACCACCGCCGGAAACACCGCCGGTTTTCTCCTCTTTTTCCTTCGTTTTATTCATGTTGTTATCTAACTCGTTTACATCTAGTGCTGTAGTTCGAGTGGGTCGAAAATACGAGGTGAAACCTAATTGGAGAGGAGCTGCTGCCCCGACGAATCCACGCACCGCCGCACGCGCCGCACCGCCGCTCACGCGCCGTCGCTGCTGCTGCCACGCGCCGCCGCTGCTGCTGCCGTTCGTCGCCGTTCGTTGCTTGCTGGATCAGCTTGTTCCAGCCGTGAATTGCACCCCCGTGGATTGGTAATTTGCAGCTTGTACGTGACTTATTCTAGGATTTCGATTCGTCGAAATCTCACGCTACAAGAGGTAATTAAATCGGAACTTTCGTAATTCGATTCGAACATGTTTGTATGATTATTAATTTGCGAGCATGAGTAATACGTGATTACGTGTTTCGATTTTGTGAAATGAAGAATAAGCATGTTTCGTAATTTTCGGTTTTACATGTTTTTCAATTTAAATCGATAATTACCATATGTATGGCGGAAGCGTTAAGGTACGTTGACTATGTGATTAGTTTATGCATGTAATCGAAACTAGTTCGATATAAAATTTTAAATTCCGCTGCGTTTACATGCACGATCCCCAACAGTGGTATCAGAGCCACGGGTTAATCGTTTATTTGTCAACGTGTTTATCGTTTTCGAAAGCATGCTTCGATTTGTTGAATTGTTGAATTTTTGGTGTTATCAAATTGGGTGGTTTAATATTAATTAAATATTTTGAATATTTCAGAAAATATAAAATTTTTAAAAACTTGTTTCTCCAGCTGACCGAACCGGTCCGGTCCGACCGGTCCGGTCAGCAACAACAAAAAAAAAAAAAAAATTATTTGATTTTCTGAGATTAATGTTAAAATTAATTGATTTTTAATTTTTTGAAATTATTTATCAATTAAACCCAATTAGATAATTGATCCATTAATTTAATTTGAATTCAAAGAATAGTGTTGGATTAATTATTTAATTTAATCGTTAAATTAGTTTAATTAATGGAACACAAATTAGATGGCAAATAATTAATGGACTTCATTCTTATTTGATTGATTTATGAATGAAGGGAGTCCGTTAATTATATTTGCAATTAATCGTATTTATTAATTAATTCATGAGATGAATAATTGTGATTAAGTACGATGATGATCGTATGTCTCTCTTAGGATCCATATGCGTTTCCACATACCTAGAGAACATAGTTGTAGGAATCACAAACGATCATAACCTAAAACTTCCGATGAGCTAATAAAATTTAAATAAAATCCCTCATTCTTAATCAAGAATAATTATCAAGCTATAAAGAAAAACCAAATTGTTGAATTTTTCTCTCCTTCTACCAACAATTAAATTATGTGTAGCCTCTCATAATAGTGCAGTAAGCCGTGTTAGCGGGGAGTGCTATTGTGGGATAAGCTGTAATTTAATTGACATTAGATGGAGATACGGTCATAGATAAAATTATGTTGGATTAATGTGGTCGGCTAGATTAACTAGGGATTGCATTAGTTTGGTATAGTTGGATCTATGACATCTCATATTGGTAGGCTAGACTTGACACACGAAGATTTTGATATTCGCTAGATTAACTTAGGTCATTATCAAGTGTGAGGTAAATCGATCTTTAGGGTCACATAGTGATGTGATTGATAGTATTCTACCTTTAGGCTTATGTAATCGGGATAGATTAACTACGGGTTACATTAGCGCTATTGGACCTAAAGCCCATTAAAGAAAAATAAGTTTTCTCGATTGTCTGCTAGAGGGTGGTGGAATTCGATAAAATTAGTGGGAGAACAATTAAAACATTAAAGTCCAAAATTTTAATTGTAACGATTATTACGAACTAAACTCTAATTATTGTCTTCTTAAAATTTTCTCAGCAGCAATGTCCAAACATCCCCTTTCCTCAATCCTCGACCAAAACAAACTCACCGGTCCAAACTATTTGGATTGGCTTCGCAATCTGAAACTTGTGCTCCAAGTCGAGGAGCGTCTCTATGTGCTCAATGAACGTCCCCCCGCTGCTCTTCCTGCGACTGCTACTGCTGACGAGACTGCCACTTTCGAGGCATGGAAGAAGGACGACCTCCATGCGAGGTGCTACATGCTAGCATCCATGGTGCTAGAGCTCGCGAGGAAGTATGAGTCTCACGTGCATGCTTATGATATCAAGCATCATCTTGAAAGCATGTACAGTGAGAATACTAGGGCATCGAGATACTCAGCTACCAAGGAGTTGATCACCATGAGGCTGCGTGAAGGGGCTTCGGTCCACGAGCACGGTCTCAAGATGATCACTCTCCTTGAGAAGCTGGTGAGCCTTGATGTCACCCTCCCGGCCGAGCTCTCGGTGGATTTGATCCTACTGTCCCTTCCTAGTTCTTATGAATCGTTCATAGTGAACTTCAACATGAACAAGCTCGATCCACCATTGGATGAGTTGTTGAACATGTTGGTCAGCTATGAGTCCACAATCAAGAAGGAGAAATCTGTTCTCCTAGTTGCTCCTTCTGTGAAGAAAGGTTCTTTCCAGAAGAAAAGGAAAGAAAGAAGTTTCGGCCCGAGCAAGAAACTTGAGAAGGGCGAGTCGAGCGGAGTGAAGAATGACAAGGTCACCAAGCAAGTTGATGACGCTTGCCATCATTGTGGAAAGAAGGGCCATTGGCGACGCAACTGCAAGGCTTACCTCGATCAGAAACGCTCTGAAAAGGGTACGTATTTAGTTGAAGTTAATTTGTCCGTTAAATCTTCTGCTTGGGTATTGGATACTGGTTGTGGCTCACATCTTTGTAATGATTTGCAGCTCATGACAAGAAGTAGGAGGCTTAATGTGGGTGAGACCTACCTAAGAATGGGCAACGGAGCAAGGGTTGCTGATGAAGCCATTGGGACGATTTATCTTTCTGTTTTGGATTCTAGTTTTTCCATTGTTTTGAACAATTGTTTATTTGTTCCGTCACTTATTCGAAACCTTATTTTTATTCCTGTTTTGGATAATGAAGGTTTTACTTTTGTTTTCGGAAATTCGATTTGCATTATACAAAAGGAACAAAATGTGATTTGTAAGGGACAACTTATAAACAACTTATATGAACTAAATCCAAATGAAATTGTAACACCCCGCGTTTCCAAAACCCGGTTTCAGTATTTTCCCTCTCGTCTCCTTTGCATGCATATGTGTTGTATGTACGAATTTAATTAGTTGCTTTTCAATTTGCTTTATTTGCTATTTATGTGAAATTATGTGAACTAATGTGCATTATATGTCTACATGAATATTTTGATTTTATTTTCTATTTGCGCAACTAAAATGTATTTCATGTGTTTAATATAATTGAACACGTGAAATTATGTGATCTACGTGAATTTAGTTTTAGTAATATAAGAATTTATTTTCTCACACTAGAAAGTTTATATGCTTAATTGATAGTAAATTACCCTCTTTAAATTGGCTAGGATTGTATGTGTTGCATGCATACCCTTATTCCATGTGCATTTCCACTTGACTTTTCATTTAGCATTATTTTTAAGATAACTTAAATGAAATTGCCTAGAAGTCCCCCTAGATTATTTCAAGTTACTCCTAATTGCAAAAAGACCCCTCTTCATACTTACTCATTAAGAATACAAGCCTCTCCAATTCTATAAATACCACCCTCTCCTCTTCATTTCCTCACACCAAAAATCAGCCAAGTCCTCTTCTCCTTCCCCCTCTCCATCGATCAAAATAGCCCCAAGTAGAAGAAGAAATCTCTTCTTCTAATTCAAGCCTTCCCCATTAAATATCTTCCTCTCTTCTTCCTTAATTTCGAAATTTGTAGTGTGGTAAAGTTCAAGAAGTCTTTTCATTTCAATAAAAGAGGTTCTCCAAAAAGAAGTGTAAGAAAACTCTTGTTCTTTGTTTCTTTCTTCAATTTTCGAAAATCCCCTAAGAGCTTTCTCTAATTTTTGAATTTCTTAAAGGATTCTCTAGTGGGTTGCAAATATCCACAAAGTTCTTCAAATTTTGAAAACATCCTAAGGTATGAATCATGGAATTCTTGCTACATCAAGCTAACATCAATAGTATTTCCTTCTCTTCTCTTTTTGAAAAACTCCCCTTCTTGAGTGTTTGAAGAAATCGAAAGTTTTATGAAAGAAAGTGCTCATAGTATGTTATATTATATATTTAGCCTCATGCATGTTAAGATCCATGCTTGAATCCTTGATCTTTGATGAGAAAAGTGATGATGATGTTTTGACATGTTTAATTTCATGTTTAAAACTTTGCATGTGAGAATCTAGCTCTTGATTCTTGATTCTTGAAAGAAAATAGAAGATTGGTGAGAAAACCGAAAATTTGATGATTATATGCTATGAAATTAATTATCTTGATGTTTATAATGATTGCATGTTAAGATTTACTAATTATGATTATATGTTTAAGGTTTTGATTTGAGGCACATAAGTTGATTGGGTCTAGAATCTTGAAATAGATGGTTATATGTAAAATTTTCAGATTCATAGGTACGGATTTTAACCCATGTTTCACCCACGAGTTTATTTATGAAAACTACGGAATTTTATATGAGGATAGATCTCTCTATTATGGTCATATTGATAGGTGGCTTGTAATTTGTAGAGTAGAAATGAATGAGTTATGAATTATTTACCGAAACTGTACAGAACTAGAGTTAGTTTAGAATTAGTAATTAAATCTAATGTTTTACTCTTTCAAATTTAGTAAGTCCAATTGGATTAGAACGCCAACTTATAGAACTCATCTGAGATAATATTTGACAGTGATTGATACAGTAGATAATTTATAAGAAATATTTGAAGTCCCCTCCCCTGTTCTGAGTTTTAAACTGCACTACAGTACCATTTTACTTATTTATCCTAATTTCTTGAATATTTTCTAAACTGTTTTTCTGGGGTATATAAGACTCCTAATAGTATATGTAGTTAAAATTTCAAAAGGTTTGGATGAATATGTAAAGCGCAATAAATTTTTAAAGTGACTCCCTCTGTTCAGATTTCAAAATTGTACCACCTTAGAAATTTATTTATATCTCTTACTCGGATAATGATTATTCTAAACTGTTTCTTGGTGGTTTTAAAGACATATAAAGGAGTATGTAGTAAAACTTTCAAAGGCTTTTGATTTGTGGTGCAAGAGAAATGATTTTTCAAAGTTAGGATACCCAAGCTGTTTGATTTTCTTAAGATGACTATTTTTATCAAAGTATGATTTGTGATCATGGTTCTTATATACGAGGTAGGAAAGATAAGTTAGTGATGAAGGTGAAACCTCTAATTTATGGTCTAATGATCTAAGTTTAGGTATTATGTTGCATGTTATAAGAGAGAATTAGAGTCTACTAGCCTAGAACGGTGTTATGAATCAAGTGCAAAATTTAGAAAAATGATTAATTGATTTATAATGATAAATTAGAATACTTGATTGTTTTCGTATATTATTTGTGATGTTATGTGACCCTTTTGAAATAAAGGTTTATGTATTAAGTGATTAGACTAAAGTAATGCCGTATATGATAATTTTCATAATTCATGATATGAGTGATATTGATATGCTATGACTGACATGGTTATATGATTATGTGATTACAATATGGTTAAAGTTGAAGAATGCCCTTCTTTGTGCTACTATGTGATATTAAATATTTATGTGTGTTTATGGAATGAAATATGAAGTAAAGGTGCTATGTTCTATATGGTTATGTGTTCAATGATTTGATTGAAGATGTGAAGTATAATTGTTGTGATACTTGTTACTTTTATGTTTGTTTATTTGATTAAACATAGATAGATCATGTAACCTTCATGTCATTCATTAGTAAGTCTAAGATGCATACATCACGATTTTTCAAAGTTAAAAATGTTTGGAAATTGGTTGTGGATCTAGGTGAATAAGTATGGAATACGGGGGGCTGGTATTCCGTTTGTGGTTGATAGTTGGGGTCCACATAGGGGCCTGTCCACAAAGGGACTGATTCACATAGGAATCGGGATTATAAACCACTAACTCGGCTATAGTAAAGTTATAGCCGTGACTATATTCCGGTTAGTGGTTGATAGTTGGGGTCCACATAGGGGCCTGTCCACATAGGGACTGATTCACATAGGAATCGGGATTATAAACCACTAACCCGGCTATAGTAAAGTTATAGTCGTGACTATAGTAAAGTTATAGATCACAAGCTCCAAAACACACGGCTTATTGCCGAACTCCACGATTGTTTTTCCAAACGGTCCCAATGTTTTCTCTTGAAAAGTTTTTCAAAGTCTAGTCTCATTTTCATGCATATTGCATATTAAAGTAAAGAAAAGAAGGGTGTTAAGTACCCGACTTTTGCATATTAAAGTAAAGAGAAGAAGGGTGTTAAGTACCCGACTTTTGCATATTAAAGTAAAGAGAAGAAGGGTGTTAAGTACCCGACTTTAAAAAGAATATGAAAGGATGTTAAGTATCCTTGAAAGGTTTAAATGAAAGGTAAAGGTAAGGTATCGTAAGTGTAAGTTTGAATGATCATAAGTTTATTATGTGTTCGTGTATGCCTATATATATATATGTGTGTGTATATATAAATTATGTGTAAAGACTTTTTCAAAACCTTGTTATTACTTCTGGATTCTCACTGAGTCTTTTTAAAGGCTCATATAGATGTTATCTTGGTGTAGGTAACGCATGATCCGAATCCGAGGAGCAAAGTTGAACCAAGTTCGGGGAAAGCCGAGGGATCGAGCCGTATGGAATATATGTGGATTTTAATAAACTTCCGTTTTGGTACTTGAATCTTCTTAGTGGATTGTAATCCGTGGTAGTTGAATATGTTATCGGGAAACCATTTTAACCCTTATGTATAATATAATGTTTTCCGACTATTCTTGTTATTTTCTAATGTTGATTTCTTAAGAGCTCCACCACAACCCGATCCATCATTTAAAGTAAGAAAACGTTTAAAGAAAAATGTGGCACCGAATAAAGGGAGAATGTTTTTGACTAAATATATGAAGTGTTCGACTTCAAAGGTTTTTCAAGAAAAGATTTTTATCGAACGAAAATTGAAGCGAACCACTTCAAGTATTTCCAAAACTAGAGAAAACTTTACCACCTTTCTCTAGAACTTTGTATCGAAAAAACAAAACCGTATTTTCAAAAGGTCTTCCGCTGCAACTTATTATAAAAACCTTGATATCATTTTCCGGTATAGAGTATAAAGTAAACGGGGTGCTACATGAGGTGGTATCAGAGCACCGATTTTGGGAAAATCCATACGAATCGATCAATCTCGGAATCTCCGGAACAAGGATCGATGATGCAAATCGGAGCGGTATGTAAGTGTTTAATTATGTGTGTTATATGTTTTATGTGATAATGTAGAATATTATTATTTTGTTTAGTATCACTATGTCGGGACGAAGGACTCGAAACACCAACCGCGATCACTACCCTACCGAAAACCCTTGTGACCAAATACCCACCATTCGAGACCTTACCGCTCTTATCCGAGAGCAAAACGACCAAATTAACCGTCTTGTCAACCTCCAAACCCGTGGTCGACAACCTACCCCTCCCCCACCTCCTCCTCAAAATACGGCACCGCTAGCTATGTACGAACGGTTCTTGCAAATGAATCCGACAGAATTTCACGGTGGTTCAGACCCAACAATCGCCGAGGAATGGATCAAGTCACTCGAAGTGATTTTTGATTACATGGAAATGACGGATCGTGACCGAGTCCATTGTGCCTTGTTTTTGCTTAAGAATGAAGCTCGTCATTGGTGGGAAGGTGCCAAAGAAGGAATCGACTTAGAAAATATAGATTGGGCGACGTTCAAAATCCGATTCTTCGAGAAGTATTTTACCAAGGATGTCCGCGCCCAGAAAATTAGAGAGTTTCTAGACTTGAAACAAGGAAATCAGTCCGTTGCCGATTATGTTCGTAAATTCGAACAAGGATGCATCTATGCCTCATTCATAGCCAAAGATGCCGAAGAAAAGAAGAACCACTTTTTGCAAGGCCTTAATCCCGTGATTAGAAGAAATGTCCGTATGGCCTCTGCTTCTACTTACCGTGAAATGGTAGACAAGGCCCTCGTAGCAGCTCTAGACGAACAAGATATCCAACAATTCCGAAAGACAGAATCCTCCATTCACCGCCCGTGGAAAAAGCCGAACACCGGACCCAACGATGGACCCAACCAATCTAACAACAAAGAGAAGCAACCGATTATAAAGAATATCCCTGCTCAACCGATGAAACCAATATGCCAGAAATGCGGGAAACCTCACTTTGGAGTTTGCGTCCAAGGAACTAATAACTGTTTCCGGTGTGGAAAACCTGGGCATATGGCCAAGGATTGCACTCAACCTCCGAACCGAGTGCCTGGTAGAGTTTTCACAATGACCAAGAAGAACACTCAGAACCTTCCATGGTAGTAGGTACTCTACTCACCGGCAGTAGTCATGTTTATGCCCCACTAAATAAAGTTCCAACCGAACAATTTACCTCAATGTCACGATGTCTTCTCCGTTTCGATGCAACCGTAGTACGTTCCCAACCCCAACCACATCCTTGAAACCAAACCAATTAGCCTACCCCTAGCCTTTCATCTACCTAAACAACCCATCCAAATTCTCGACCGAAAGGCCAAAATATAGATTGGGAACCCCAAAGGGAAATCACGAGTCGATTCCCGAATTTATTCGGGGCAGGTAACAATTTTGAGGACAAAATTCTTTTAAGGGGGGGAGATTGTAACACCCCGCGTTTCCAAAACCCGGTTTCCGTATTTTCCCTCTCGTCTCCTTTACATGCATATGTGTTGTATGTGCGAATTTAATTAGTTGCTTTTCAATTTGCTTTATTTGCTATTTATGTGAAATTATGTGAACTAATGTGCATTATATGTCTACATGAATATTTTGATTTTATTTTCTATTTGCGCAACTAAAATGTATTTCATGTTGTAGCAACAAAATCCTTATCTGCGAATTTAGACCAACAAGAAAAATGTGCACAAAAATAATTTTATTGAATTAAAATAAAATATATGCGGGTTACAAACTCTAATTTAATCCTCTGATTCTTCTATCAAGAACAATTTTTGTTTGACTTTGAATTTCGGAGTCTGGTCGTTCACTTGATCTTCTCCGGATTTGATTTGGATTTGAATAACGTCTTCCAAGGGTCTTGCGTCTTGAATCTCGGATCAAACGCTAAACTTTGACGGGTTTTGACTTGAAGATCGTGGAGTTCTTGATGGATTTGGCCCTTCAATCTTCCTTCGATCTTGATTTAGCCCTTCAATCTTCCTTCGATCTTGATTTGTTGAAGAACGCCCTCGATTTGATGAAGAACACCTTGAATTTGATGAAGATGACTTGAATATTGTAGAAAGAATTTTCTCTACGGTTTTTCTCCTTCTTGAGTTGTGTTTTGAATTGTGTAGGGAGGGTCCCTATTTATAGTGGTAGAATAAGAGTCCTACTTAAAGTCTGCTTGATGACGTGGCGCGATTTGATTGGCTCTCTTTAAATTGATATTTATCTCTTATAACTTGGAAGAGAAGAAATAATCCTATTGGCCAATAATTAATTAATAATTATCCCCATGACTTGTCTTGCAAGACAATGTATAATTTAATTTAGACACAAATTAATTGGCTAATTTAATTAACCAATTAATTAATTTTATGCGTCTACAAATGCCCCCTCGAGACTTGTTCACGGACAATGCATCTTGGAGTGAATGAGTCTCGGTAATTGCTCAACTTCAATTGCAGCTCGATCTAGCAAAGCACATACATCATGACTGAACTTAGAGAGATTCTAAGTTGCCTACGTACCCTATAAAGGGATCAAGTCATAACGTAGTTCAAAATATATCCTTTTGAGGGATGTCATGCACAGTTTATACTCATGTGGACAAGGAGAAACATTTGCAGTTTAAGCTCGTGCTGAATGAGCATTTGACTTGAATTTGTAGATAGTTTATGCTCGTATCAAGGAGCCTTGAATTGATTTCGATATATAGATAGTTTATGCTCGTATCGAGGAGCCTTGACTTGATTTGGATATATAGATAGTTTATGCTCGTATCAAGGAGTCTTGATTTGATTTGGATGTATAGATAGTTTATGCTCGTATCAAGGAGCCTTGGTTTGATTTGGATATGTTGACATTTTAAACTCGTGTCAAGGAGTACTTCGTTTGTTTTGGACATGTAGACCTTTTAAACTCGTGTCAATGAGTAATTTGTTTGATTGGGGCATGTAGACCTTTTAAACTTGTGTCAAGGAGTATTTCATTTGATTCGGACATGTAGACCTTTTAAACTCGTGTCAAGGAGTACTTGATTTGATTTGGACATGTAGACCTTTTAAACTCGTGTCAAGGAGTGTTTCACTTGATTTGGACTTATAGACCTTTTAAACTCGTGTCAAGGAGTATTTCACTTGATGTGACTTGTCATATTGCATAAGATGTTGTTTCTTCAAAAGACTTGCCCCCATCCTCATGATCCTCTTGTTCTTCTTCGACATGTTCTTCATTGAGCTGGTACGACTTTTGGAATGAAGGTTCTTCAACTTCATTTGCAGTTATGCTCAATTCCATATCATGTGCTTGAGTGGCCAACTCTTCAAAACTTTTAGGTTGAATTCCTTGAAGGATATATTGGAGTCCCCATTGCATTCCTTGGATGCATAGTTCAATAGCTGATGTCTCAGGCAGTCGATCCTTGCAATTAAGACTCAAATTTCTCCAACGGTTGATGTAGTGGATGACAGGTTCCTTCTTCCATTGGCGGGAATTGGTGAGCTCAATCATGCTGAGTGTTCTTCGAGTGTTGTAAAAGCGGTTGAGAAATTCTTCCTCTAAGTGCTTCCAACTATCGATGGAGTTTGCCCCCAAATCAATGTACCAATCAAACGCATTGTTTTTTAGCGATCGGAAGAATTGCTTGACGAGGTGATCTCCGTACGTCCCGGCATCATTGCAAGTCTCGACGAAGTGTGCCACATGTTGCTTGGGGTTGCCTTTGCCGTCAAATTGTTGAAACTTTGGAGGTATATAGCCCATTGGCATCTTTAGATCATCGATCTTTTGCGTGTATGGCTTGACATAGGTTGATGGCGACTTCGAGCTTCCTTCCAACTTGTCTTTGATTGTTCTACTGATCAGCGTCATCACTTGATCTAAATGAATCATCCCTTCTGGAGAAACTTGAAAATCTTGAGCTGGAGCCTTCTCGTTTTCAACTGACTGTTGCTTTGTGGATGCCTCGACTTCGTCTTGAGCTTCTATCTGTTCCACAATTTGACTAGCATCGGCTATGTTCATCTTCTCGATCAACTTGGCAATTTGAGAATCTCGTTGTTGAACATGCTTTGTGAGTCCCTCAATAGCCTTGGTCAAACTTGCAATTTGCTCTTCCATAGTTGTAGCGTTTGTTGTCATGACGGATGCCATCTCTGAGTAGCTTGATGTTGAATGAGGCATGGGCTGTGACTGTGACATCTCCCGTTTTGAGCCTTCCACGTCGGCGCTTGTGTTGACAAGAGGTGGTAAGCCTTTCTGAACGGTTTGGGGCGTCGATCTAGTCTTGGAGGATGCTTCTAGCTTCTTGGTCATACTCCTTGTAGCTACGCCCACACTTGATGAATCAAAAGTAGCAGTCTTCATTGCAACGAAGAGCAGTCACTACAACACTTCGATGATCTTTGAGAGAGAGAAGAGATGAGAGGTAGAGATGTCCCACCGGGCGTGCCAAAATTTGTAGCAACAAAATCCTTATCTGCGAATTTAGACCAACAAGAAAAATGTGCACAAAAATAATTTTATTGAATTAAAATAAAATATATGCGGGTTACAAACTCTAATTTAATCCTCTGATTCTTCTATCAAGAACAATTTTTGTTTGACTTTGAATTTCGGAGTCTGGTCGTTGACTTGATCTTCTCCGGATTTGATTTGGATTTGAATAACGTCTTCCAAGGGTCTTGCGTCTTGAATCTCGGATCAAACGCTAAACTTTGACGGGTTTTGACTTGAAGATCGTGGAGTTCTTGATGGATTTGGCCCTTCAATCTTCCTTCGATCTTGATTTGTTGAAGAACGCCCTCGATTTGATCTTGAATTTGTTGAAGAACGCCTTGAATTTGTTGAAGAACGCCTTGAATTTGTTGAAGAACGACTTGAATATTGTAGAAAGAATTTTCTCTACGGTTTTTCTCCTTCTTGAGTTGTGTTTTGAATTGTGTAGGGAGGGTCCCTATTTATAGTGGTAGAATAAGAGTCCTACTTAAAGTCTGCTTGATGACGTGGCGCGATTTGATTGGCTCTCTTTAAATTGATATTTATCTCTTATAACTTGGAAGATAAGAAATAATCCTGTTGGTCAATAATTAATTGATAATTATCTCCATAAATTATTTTACAAGATAAATTATAATTTAATTTAGACACAAATTAATTGGCTAATTTAATTAACCAATTAATTAATTTTATGCGTCTACACATGTGTTTAATATAATTGAACACGTGAAATTATGTGATCTACGTGAATTTAGTTTTAGTAATATAAGAATTTATTTTCTCACACTAGAAAGTTTATATGCTTAATTGATAGTAAATTACCCTCTTTAAATTGGCTAGGATTGTATGTGTTGCATGCATACCCTTATTCCATGTGCATTTCCACTTGACTTTTCATTTAGCATTATTTTTAAGATAACTTAAATGAAATTGCCTAGAAGTCCCCCTAGATTATTTCAAGTTACTCCTAATTGCAAAAAGACCCCTCTTCATACTTACTCATTAAGAATACAAGCCTCTCCAATTCTATAAATACCACCCTCTCCTCTTCATTTCCTCACACCAAAAATCAGCCAAGTCCTCTTCTCCTTCCCCCTCTCCATCGATCAAAATAGCCCCAAGTAGAAGAAGAAATCTCTTCTTCTAATTCAAGCCTTCCCCATTAAATCTCTTCCTCTCTTCTTCCTTAATTTCGAAATTTGTAGTGTGGTAAAGTTCAAGAAGTCTTTTCATTTCAATAAAAGAGGTTCTCCAAAAAGAAGTGTAAGAAAACTCTTGTTCTTTGTTTCTTTCTTCAATTTTCGAAAATCCCCTAAGAGCTTTCTCTAATTTTTGAATTTCTTGAAGGATTCTCTAGTGGGTTGCAAATATCCACAAAGTTCTTCAAATTTTGAAAAGATCCTAAGGTAAGAATCATGGAATTCTTGCTACATCAAGCTAACATCAATAGTATTTCCTTCTCTTCTCTTTTTGAAAAACTCCCCTTCTTGAGTGTTTGAAGAAATCGAAAGTTTTATGAAAGAAAGTGCTCATAGTATGTTATATTATATATTTAGCCTCATGCATGTTAAGATCCATGCTTGAATCCTTGATCTTTGATGAGAAAAATGATGATGATGTTTTGACATGTTTAATTTCATGTTTAAAACTTTGCATGTGAGAATCTAGCTCTTGATTCTTGATTCTTGAAAGAAAATAGAAGATTGGTGAGAAAACGGAAAATTTGATGATTATATGCTATGAAATTAATTATCTTGATGTTTATAATGATTGCATGTTAAGATTTACTAATTATGATTATATGTTTAAGGTTTTGATTTGAGGCACATAAGTTGATTGGGTCTAGAATCTTGAAATAGATGGTTATATGTAAAATTTTCAGATTCATAGGTACGGATTTTAACCCATGTTTCACCCACGAGTTTATTTATGAGGATAGATCTCTCTATTATGGTCATATTGATAGGTGGCTTGTAATTTTTAGAGTAGAAATGAATGAGTTATGAATTATTTACCGAAACTGTACAGAACTAGAGTTAGTTTAGAATTAGTAATTAAATCTAATATTTTCCTCTTTCAAATTTAGTAAGTCCAATTGGATTAGAACGCCAACTTATAGAACTCATCTGAGATAATATTTGACAGTGATTGATACAGTAGATAATTTATAAGAAATATTTGAAGTCCCCTCCCCTGTTCTGAGTTTTAAACTGCACTACAGTACCATTTTACTTATTTATCCTAATTTCCTGAATATTTTCTAAAACTGTTTTTCAGGGGTATATAAGACTCCTAATAGTATATGTAGTTAAAATTTCAAAAGGTTTGGATGAATATGTAAAGCGCAATAAATTTTTAAAGTGACTCCCTCTGTTCAGATTTCAAAATTGTACCACCTTAGAAATTTATTTATATCTCTTACTCGGATAATGATTTTTCTAAACTGTTTCTTGATGGTTTTAAAGACATATAAAGGAGTATGTAGTAAAACTTTCAAAGGCTTTTGATTTGTGGTGCAAGAGAAATGATTTTTCAAAGTTAGGATACCCAAGCTGTTTGATTTTCTTAAGATGACTATTTTTATCAAAGTATGATTTGTGATCATGGTTCTAATATACGAGGTAGGAAAGATAAGTTAGTGATGAAGGTGAAACCTCTAAGTTATGGTCTAATGATCTAAGTTTAGGTATTATGTTCCATGTTATAAGAGAGAATTAGAGTCTACTAGCCTAGAACGGTGTTATGAATCAAGTGCAAGATTTAGAAAAATGATTAATTGATTTATAATGATAAATTAGAATACTTGATTGTTTTCGTATATTATTTGTGATGTTATGTGACCCTTTTGAAATAAAGGTTTATGTATTAAGTGATTAGACTAAAGTAATGCCGTATATGATAATTTTCATAATTCATGATATGAGTGATATTGATATGCTATGAATGACATGGTTATATGATTATGTGATTACAATATGGTTAAAGTTGAAGAATGCCCTTCTTTGTGCTACTATGTGATATTAAATATTTATGTGTGTTTATGGAATGAAATATGAAGTAAAGGTGCTATGTTCTATATGGTTATGTGTTCAATGATTTGATTGAAGATGTGAAGTATAATTGTTGTGATACTTGTTACTTTTATGTTTGTTTATTTGATTAAACATAGATAGATCATGTAACCTTCATGTCATTCATTAGTAAGTCTAAGATGCATACATCACGATTTTTCAAAGTTAAAAATGTTTGGAAATTGGTTGTGGATCTAGGTGAATAAGTATGGGATACGGGGGGCTGGTATTCCGTTTGTGGTTGATAGTTGGGGTCCACATAGGGGCCTGTCGACATAGGGACTGATTCACATAGGAATCGGGATTATAAACCACTAACTCGGCTATAGTAAAGTTATAGCCGTGACTATATTCCGGTTAGTGGTTGATAGTTGGGGTCCACATAGGGGCCTGTCCACATAGGGACTGATTCACATAGGAATCGGGATTATAAACCACTAACCCGGCTATAGTAAAGTTATAGTCGTGACTATAGTAAAGTTATAGATCACAAGCTCCAAAACACACGGCTTATTGCCGAACTCCACGATTGTTTTTCCAAACGGGCCCAATGTTTTCTCATGAAAAGTTTTTCAAAGTCTAGTCTCATTTTCATGCATATTGCATATTAAAGTAAAGAAAAGAAGGGTGTTAAGTACCCGACTTTTGCATATTAAAGTAAAGAGAAGAAGGGTGTTAAGTACCCGACTTTTGCATATTAAAGTAAAGAGAAGAAGGGTGTTAAGTACCCGACTTTAAAAAGAATATGAAAGGTTTAAATGAAAGGTAAAGGTAAGGTATCGTAAGTGTAAGTTTGAATGATCATAAGTTTATTATGTGTTCGTGTATGCGTATATATATATGTGTGTGTATATATATAAATTATGTGTAAAGACTTTTTCAAAACCTTGTTATTACTTCTGGATTCTTACTGAGTCTTTTTAAAGGCTCATATAGATGTTATCTTGGTGTAGGTAACGCATGATCCGAATCCGAGGAGCAAAGTTGAACCAAGTTCGGGGAAAGCCGAGGGATCGAGCCGTATGGAATATATGTGGATTTTAATAAACTTCCGTTTTGGTACTTGAATCTTCTTAGTGGATTGTAATCCGTGGTAGTTGAATATGTTATCGGGAAACCATTTTAACCCTTATGTATAATATAATGTTTTCCGACTATTCTTGTTATTTTCTAATGTTGATTTCTTAAGAGTGTTAGAGTAGGTGACCGGCAAGCCAACTTGTGGCTGTGGTCTTTCTCTTTTCTTTGTAATAAAACAATCGTTTTTCGTTCGTAATAATAAAATATCTTATTTGGCATTCTATATCTGTTATCCCATGCAAGCAGCATAGATATAGTCCTAACGAGTTACTCTATTACTGTGAGTTGATCTAGTAGAATCGTGAGATAACTCAGCAATGTAATGTAACTGTTAAACCTTGTTCCTAGTCGATGGGTTACGCCAATAATGAGGATACCGGCCTTTCCCTTTTGAGACTAGCACTTAGTGTATGTGTACTGCGTCTCATCAGTCCTCGGTGTTGTGACATCGGCATACTTGAGTGGGTGCTCATACTGGATGAGTTCACTGAACTCCCTCGCCCTAGAAATCTATAAGTGGTTCTCATTCATCGAGTAATAGGTCTCTAAGATATAGTTGTACACCATTAGTCCTTAAGACCCAGACATCACCGTGACTTCACTAGAGGACCGATTGTATCGTGACCTGTCCCTGAGTCCCACCGCGGACCGCTCCAAGGCCCAACGTTCGTGCAATCCGAAATCTAGTGTGAAGTCTGTGCATTGTAGTAGGGGATTCGAGCGCTTGAGTAGTCATGGATGTCCTGTGTGTTCTGACGGTTTATAATCCATGTAATCTCTGGCCAGAGTTGATAGTGGGGTGATTAGGGAAATGTGTTTCCCTAAGTCGCACACGAACGGATTTATAATACCTAGAACGTTCGCACAGTCATTGAACTTTATAAGAGGTCTCGGTGAACCAATGCCTCTAGTTCAATCGGGACATGTGCTACGAAGGGATCGTACTGTACGCTAACTATATCATAAGGTTCTTGCAGGCACTTCATTTGTATCTAGGGAATCATGATGCGTAGTTGCTAGACGCCAATCTTGATTCGTTGGGCACCGATTTGATCGGGGATTAGGTAAAATGAGTTTTACTCTAATCGGGACTCTTGGGAGGAGTTCGTATAAGAACAATATGTTGTTCGAATCACAAAGAGTTGTGAGCCCACGGCTAGCATACACCTGAACCATTGAGGGTCACACTTCTCGTGTACAATAGATCCTTGAAAACAACAAGCATAGATTAATGTGTTAATCTTTGAACGATTGGATGTCAATATGATTGAATCCAAGATTCGTAATTGTGGATTGCGAATCGGAATAAACGTAGAGAAAGAGAGACATGCGGAATTTAGTGAACTTTCTAAATTGGGAAGTTTCCCGATTTAGCAAGTCCACTAAAGTGGAAGTTTCCAATTTTGGAAATTGGAAATTTCAAAGAGGCACTCGTATCGACGAGGACTTTGAGCTCGTCACAAATATAATTTTGTTATAATTTTGTGAACGATCGTTTATTAGAAACGAGGCCGACGAGGGAATGGGCTTAATGCATCAGTGGGTCAAGCCCAATGACTTAAGCCCACTAGGGTTTAAAACCCTAAGTATAAATAGACCTCAAAAGGAGTTTTGAGATCAGATTTTGAGCAACAAAACCCTAGCCGCTCAGCCCCCCTCTCGGCCGTTGCATCTCCGCCGCGCCACCGCCGACCACCGCCGGAAACACCGCCAGTTTTCTCCTCTTTTTCCTTCGTTTATTCTTGTTGTTTATCTAACTCGTTTACATCTAGTGCTGTAGTTCGAGTGGGTCAAAATATACGAGGTGAAACCTAATTGGAGAGGAGCTGCTGCCCCGACGAATCCAGGCACCGCCGCACGCGCCGCACCGCCGCTCACGCGCCGTCGCTGCCGCTGCCACGCGCCGCCGCTGCTGCTGCCGTTCGTCGCCGCTCGTCGCTTGCTGGATCAGCTTGGTCCAGCCGTGAGTTGCAGCCCCGTGGATTGGTAATTAGCAGCTTGTATGTGACTCGTTCTAGGATTTCGATTCGTCGAAATCGCACGCTACAAGAGGTAACTAAATCGGAACTTTCGTAATTCGATTCGAACATGTTTGTATGATTATTAATTTGCGAGCATGAGTAATATAGGATTACATGTTTCGATTTTGTGAAATGAAGTATAAGCATGTTTCGTGATTTTCGGTTTTACGTATTTTTCAATTAAATCGAAAATTACCATATGTATGGCGGAAGCGTTAAGGTACGTTGACTATGTGATTAGTTTATGCATGTAATCGAAATTAGTTCGATCTAAAAAATTTAAATTCCGCTGCGTATACATGCACGATCCCCAACAGCGGTATCAGTGCCACGGGTTAATCGTTTATTTGTCAACGTGTTTATGGCTTTCGAAAGCATGCTTCGATTTGTTGAATTGTTGAATTATTGGTGTTATCTAATTGGGTGTTTTAATATTAATTAAATATTTTGAATATTTCAGAAAATATAAAAAAAATTTAATTTTTGAAAAATTCGATTTTTACTGCTGTTTTTCAGCTGACCGAACCGGACCGGTCGGACCGGTCCGGTCAGCACAACAAAAAAAAAAAAAAAAAAAAATTGTTTTATTGATTTTCTGAGATTAATATTAAAAATTAATTGATTTTTAATTTTTGAAATTATTTATCAATTAAACCCAAATTAGATAATTGATCTATTAATTTAATTTGAATTCAAAGAATAGTGTTGGATTAATTATTTAATTTAATCGTTAAATTAGTTTAATTAATGGAACACAAATTGGATGGCAAATAATTAATGGGCTTCATTCTTATTTGAATGATTTATGAATGAAGGAGCTCCGTTAATTATATTTGCAATTTATCGTATTAATTAATTAATTCATGAGATGAATAATTGTGATTAAGTACGATGATGATCGTATGTCTCTCTTAGGATCAATATGCGTTTCCACATACCTAGAGAACATAGTTGTAGGAATCACAAACGATCATAACCTAAAACTTCCGATGAGCTAATAAGATTTAATGAATAAAATCCCTCATTCTTAATCAAGAATAATTATCAAGCTATAAAGAAAAACCAAATTGTTGAATTTTTCTTTCCTTCTACCAACAATTAAATTATGTGTAGCCTCTCATAATAGTGCAGTAAGCCGTGTTAGCGGGGAGTGCTATTGTGGGATAAGCTGTAATTTAATTGACATTAGATGGAGATACGGTCATAGATAAAATTATGTTGGATTAATGTGGTCGGCTAGATTAACTAGGGATTGCATTAGTTTGATATAGTTGGATCTATGACATCTCATATTGGTAGGCTAGACTTGACACACGAAGACTTTGATATTCGCTAGATTAACTTAGGTCATTATCAAGTGTGAGGTAAATCGATCTTTAGGGTCACATAGTGATGTGATTGATAGTACTCTACCTTTAGGCTTATGTAATCGGGATAGATTAACTACGGGTTACATTAGCGCTATTGGACCTAAAGCCCATTAAAGAAAAATAAGTTTTCTCGATTGTCTGCTAGAGGGTGGTGGAATTCGATAAAATTAGTGGGAGAACAATTAAAACATAAAAGTCCAAAATTTTAATTGTAACGATTATTACGAACTAAACTCTAATTATTGTCTTCTTAAAATTTTCTCAGCAACAATGTCCAAACATCCCCTTTCCTCAATCCTCGACCAAAACAAACTCACCGGTCCAAACTATTTGGATTGGCTTCGCAATCTGAAACTTGTGCTCCAAGTCGAGGAGCGTCTCTATGTGCTCAATGAACGCCCCCCCGCTGCTCTTCCTGCGACTGCTACTGCTGACGAGACTGCCACTTTCGAGGCATGGGAGAAGGACGACCTCCATGCGAGGTGCTACATGCTAGCATCCATGGTGCCAGAGCTCGCGAGGAAGTATGAGTCTCACGTGCATGCTTATGATATCAAGCACCATCTTGAAAGCATGTACAGTGAGAATACTAGGGCATCGAGGTACTCAGCTACCAAGGAGTTGATCACCATGAGGCTGCGTGAAGGGGCTTCGGTCCACGAGCACGGTCTCAAGATGATCACTCTCCTTGAGAAGCTGGTGAACCTTGATGTCACCCTCCCGGCCGAGCTCTCGGTTGATTTGATCCTACTGTCCCTTCCTAGTTCTTATGAATCGTTCATAGTGAACTTCAACATGAACAAGCTCGATCCACCATTGGATGAGTTGTTGAACATGTTGGTCAGCTATGAGTCCACGATCAAGAAGGAGAAATCTGTTCTCCTAGTTGCTCCTTCTGCGAAGAAAGGTTCTTTGCAGAAGAAAAGGAAAGAAAGGAGTTTCGGCCCGAGCAAGAAACTTGAGAAGGGCGAGTCGAGCGGAGTGAAGAATGACAAGGTCACCAAGCAAGTTAATGACGCTTGCCATCATTGGGGAAAGAAGGGCCATTGGCGACGCAACTGCAAGGCTTACCTCGATCAGAAACGTTCTGAAAAGGGTACGTATTTAGTTGAAGTTAACTTGTCTGTTAAATCTTCTGCTTGGGTATTGGATACTGGTTGTGGCTCACATCTTTGTAATGATTTGCAGCTCATGACAAGAAGTAGGAAGCTTAATGTGGGTGAGACCTACCTAAGAATGGGTAACGGAGCAAGGGTTGCTGCTGAAGCCATTGGGACAATTTATCTTTCTGTTTTGGATTCCAGTTTTTCCATTGTTTTGAACAATTGTTTATTTGTTCCGTCACTTATTCGAAACCTTATTTCTATTCCTGTTTTGGATAATGAAGGTTTTACTTTTGTTTTTGGAAATTCGATTTGCATTATACAAAAGGAACAAAATATGATTTGTAAGGGACAACTTATAAACAACTTATATGAACTGAATCCAAGTGAAATACCTATTAACGTTATATCAGCAAAACGAAAAGATATAAGTCTTAACCCCGCACAACTTTGGCACGCTCGACTAGGTCACATTTCCTTGAGAAGGATGAACAAGTTTGTTAGTGAAGGAATGTTCTCCTTGGAGGACGTTAAATCACTTCAAACTTGTGTATCCTGCCTTAAAGGAAAAATGACCAAGACTCCCTTCAAAGGGAAGATGGAACGGGCCGAGGGTCTTTTGGATTTGATCCATTCAGACGTGTGTGGTCCACTAAGCGTTAGTGCTAGGGGTGGTTTTAACTACTTCGTTACCTTTACCGATGATTATTCTAGGTATGGTTTCGTGTACTTAATGAAGTATAAGTCTGAAACTTTTGAAAGGTTCAAAGATTTTAGACACCAAGTAGAAAACCAACTCGGTAGACGTATTAAGAAACTACGATCCGATCGTGGTGGCGAATACTTAAGTACTGAGTTTATAGACTATCTTAAAGAGAATGGGATTCTGTCTAAATGGACTCCTCCTGGAACTCCTCAACTTAATGGAGTTTCCGAACGTCGGAATCGAACACTGTTAGACATGGTTCGATCTATGATGGGGTTCACCGAGTTACCGGCATACCTGTGGGGTCATGCACTCCTAACTGCCGTGTATTTGCTGAATACGGTTAATACCAAAGCAGTTAACTCCACACCTTATGAACTTTGGCACTCCAAGAAACCCACGTTTAAACATATTAGGATATGGGGTTGTCCCGCTTACGTGAAGCGGCTAGCGGGAGATAAGTTGGATGGAAAATCCGACCTATGCTATTTTGTGGGGTATCCCGAGGATTCCATGGGATACGAATTCTACTATGTTTCCGAGGCAAAGGTGTTCGTCTCGAGAAATTCCGTGTTCCTTGAGAAGGAATTTATATCGGATAGAAAGGGCAGTGTAGTTGATCTCGAAGAAGTTCGAGAACCACAATCTGAAGTTCAAGCACAACAATCAGATATTGAACCAATTCAACAAACCACTAACATACGTCCTGAACCGTCATTGCGTAGATCCGAAAGAGTTCGGAGAGCGCCCGATAGGTTATTCCTCGTTGATAAAGTTGACCAAGGATGTGATCCTAGAACTTTCAACGAAGCTGTATCGGATACAGACAAGGGACATTGGCTAAATGCCATGAAATCCGAAATGGACTCTATGTACTCCAACAAGGTATGGACCTTGGTAGATCCACCCGAGGGAATCGTTCCCATAGGCTGCAAGTGGATCTATAAGAAGAAAATTGGAGTAGATGGAAAGGTATCGACCTACAAGGCTAGATTGGTAGCGAAGGGTTATACTCAAAAGCAAGGAGTTGACTATGAGGAAACCTTCTCTCCAGTTGCTATGCTTAAGTCCATTAGGATTTTGCTGGCCATCTATGGTGGTATGACTACGAGATATGGCAAATGGATGTGAAGACCGCTTTCCTTAATGGGGACATTGAGGAAGAAATTTACATGGCGCAGCCGGAAGGCTTCATATCTTCTGGAGATGAGCAAAAGGTTTGCAAACTCCAGCGATCCATTTATGGATTTAAACAAGCATCCCGTAGTTGGAACAAAAGGTTCGACACAACTATCAAAGAGTTTGAATTTGTGAAAAACCCGGAGGAACCTTGTGTCTACAAGAAGGTTAATGGGAGTGCAGTGACTTTCCTTGTACTTTATGTTGATGACATACTACTCATTGGGAATGATGTAGGGATGTTGCAGTCGGCTAAAGTATGGTTATCCACACGTTTCTCGATGAAGGATTTGGGAGAAGCATCTTACGTATTGGGAATACGGATCTATAGAGTTAGATCGAGGAGATTACTTGGCTTGTCCCAATCCATGTACATAGACACCGTTCTTAAACGGTTTAGCATGGAAGAATCCAAGAAGGGATTCTTGCCAATGTCCCATGGGGTTCGTCTCTCGAAATCCATGCGTCCTCAAACGCAAATGGAAATCGAGGAGATGAAAAGGACACCTTATGCATCCGCTATAGGTGGCATAATGTATGGCATGCTGTGTACACGACCTGATATTGCGTATGCTGTGAGCGTCACAAGCAGATATCAGTCCGACCCCGGCCCAGCCCATTGGAAGGATGTGAAGGACATTCTCAAGTACTTGCGAAGAACTCGAGATTTGTTTTTGGTCTATGGGGATACCGAGTTGAAAATAGAAGGCTTCACGGATTCTAGTTTTCAATCGGACGTGGATGACTCGAAGTCAAACTCGGGGTATATATTCAAAGTCAACGGAGGTGCCGTGTGTTGGAAGAGTTCCAAACAAGGTACGACGGCCGATTCCACCACCGAGACTGAATATGTTGCAGCATCAGATGCTTCAAAGGAAGGGTCATGGATTAGAAATTCATCCAAGAGTTGGGTGTATTTCCGAACGCTAGCGATCCAGTACGGCTGTATTGCGATAACAACGGAGCCGTAGCGCAAGCTAAGGAACCAAGAGCTCATCAGAAGTCGAAGCACGTATTGAGAAAATACCATGTGATCCGAGAGATCATAGAGAGAGGTGAAGTCAAGCTAGACAGAGTCACCTCGGAGGACAATATTGCAGATCCCTTCACCAAGCCATTGTCAGGATCAGTCCACGAGAAACATCGAGAGTCGATGGGACTTAGATTTATGAGTAGTTGGCTTTAGGTCAAGTGGGAGATTGTTAGAGTAGGTGACCGGCAAGCCAACTTGTGGCTGTGGTCTTTCTCTTTTCTTTGTAATAAAACAATCGTTTTTCGTTCGTAATAATAAAATATCTTATTTGGCATTCTATATATGTTATCCCATGCAAGCAGCATAGATATAGTCCTAACGAGTTACTCTATTACTGTGAGTTGATCTAGTAGAATCGTGAGATAACTCAGCAATGTAATGTAACTGTTAAACCTTGTTCCTAGTCGATGGGTTACGCCAATAATGAGGATACCGGCCTTTCCCTTTTGAGACTAGCACTTAGTGTATGTGTACTGCGTCTCATCAGTCCTCGGTGTTGTGACATCGGCATACTTGAGTGGGTGCTCATACTGGATGAGTTCACTGAACTCCCTCGCCCTAGAAATCTATAATTGGTTCTCATTCATCGAGTAATAGGTTTCTAAGATATAGTTGTACACCATTAGTCCTTAAGACCCAGACATCACCGTGACTTCACTAGAGGACCGATTGTATCGTGACCTGTCCCTGAGTCCCACCGCGGACCGCTCCAAGGCCCAACGTTCGTGCAATCCGAAATCTAGTGTGAAGTCTGTGCATTGTAGTAGGGGATTCGAGCGCTTGAGTAGTCATGGATGTCCTGTGTGTTCTGACGGTTTATAATCCATGGAATCTCTGGCCAGAGTTGATAGTGGGGTGATTAGGGAAATGTGTTTCCCTAAGTCGCACACGAACGGATTTATAATACCTAGAACGTTCGCACAGTCATTGAACTTTATAAGAGGTCTCGGTGAACCAATGCCTCTAGTTCAATCGGGACATGTGCTACGAAGGGATCGTACTGTACGCTAACTATATCATAAGGTTCTTGCAGGCACTTCATTTGTATCTAGGGAATCATGATGCGTAGTTGCTAGACGCCAATCTTGATTCGTTGGGCACCGATTTGATCGGGGATTAGGTAAAATGAGTTTTACTCTAATCGGGACTCTTGGGAGGAGTTCGTATAAGAACAATATGTTGTTCGAATCACAAAGAGTTGTGAGCCCACGGCTAGCATACACCTGAACCATTGAGGGTCACACTTCTCGTGTACAATAGATCCTTGATAACAACAAGCATAGATAAATGTGTTAATCTTTGAACGATTGGATGTCAATATGATTGAATCCAAGATTCGTAATTGTGGATTGCGAATCGGAATAAACGTAGAGAAAGAGAGACATGCGGAATTTAGTGAACTTTCTAAATTGGGAAGTTTCCCGATTTAGCAAGTCCACTGAAGTGGAAGTTTCCAATTTTGGAAATTGGAAATTTCGAAGAGGCACTCGTATCGACGAGGACTTTGAGCTCGTCACAAATATAATTTTGTTATAATTTTGTGAACGATCGTTTATTAGAAACGAGGCCGACGAGGGAATGGGCTTAATGCATCAGTGGGTCAAGCCCAATGACTTAAGCCCACTAGGGTTTAAAACCCTAAGTATAAATAGACCTCAAAAGGAGTTTTGAGATCAGATTTTGAGCAACAAAACCCTAGCCGCTCAGCCCCCCTCTCGGCCGTTGCATCTCCGCCGCGCCACCGCCGACCACCGCCGGAAACACCGCCGGTTTTCTCCTCTTTTTCCTTCGTTTATTCTTGTTGTTTATCTAACTCGTTCACATCTAGTGCTGTAGTTCGAGTGGGTCAAAATATACGAGGTGAAACCTAATTGGAGAGGAGCTGCTGCCCCGACGAATCCACGCACCGCCGCACGCGCCGCACCGCCGCTCACGCGCCGTCGCTGCCGCTGCCACACGCCGCCGCTGCTGCTGCCGTTCGTCGCCGCTCGTCGCTTGCTGGATCAGCTTGGTCCAGCCGTGAGTTGCAGCCCCGTGGATTGGTAATTAACAGCTTGTACGTGACTCGTTCTAGGATTTCGATTCGTCGAAATCGCACGCTACAAGAGGTAACTAAATCGGAACTTTCGTAATTCGATTCGAACATGTTTGTATGATTATTAATTTGCGAGCATGAGTAATATAGGATTACATGTTTCGATTTTGTGAAATGAAGTATAAGCATGTTTCGTGATTTTCGGTTTTACGTATTTTTCAATTAAATCGAAAATTACCATATGTATGGCGGAAGCGTTAAGGTACGTTGACTATGTGATTAGTTTATGCATGTAATCGAAATTAGTTCGATCTAAAAATTTTAAATTCCGCTGCGTATACATGCACGATCCCCAACAAAGAGCTCCACCACAACCCGATCCATCATTTAAAGTAAGAAAACGTTTAAAGAAAATTGTGGCACTGAATAAAGGGAGAATGTTTTTGACTAAATATATGAAGTGTTCGACTTCAAAGGTTTTTCAAGAAAAGATTTTTATCGAACGAAAATTGAAGCGAACCACTTCAAGTATTTCCAAAACTAGAGAAAACTTTACCACCTTTCTCTAGAACTTTGTTTCGAAAAAACAAAACCGTATTTTCAAAAGGTCTTCCGCTGCAACTTATTATAAAAACCTTGATACCATTTTCCGGTATAGAGTATAAAGTAAACGGGGTGCTACAGAAATACCTATTAACGTTATATCAGCAAAACGAAAAGATATAAGTCTTAACCCCGCACAACTTTGGCACGCTCGACTGGGTCATGTTTACTTGAGAAGGATGAACAAGTTTGTGAGTGAAGGATTGTTCTCCTTGGAGGACGTGAAATCACTTCAAACTTGTGTATCCTGCCTTAAAGGAAAAATGACCAAGACTCCCTTCAAAGGGAAGATGGAACGAGCCGAGGGTCTTTTGGATTTGATCCATTCAGACGTGTGTGGTCCACTAAGCGTTAGTGCTAGGGGTGGTTTTAACTACTTCGTGACCTTTACCGACGATTATTCTAGGTATGGTTTCGTGTACTTAATGAAGTATAAGTCAGAAACTTTTGAAAAGTTCAAAGATTTTAGACACCAAGTAGATGTTAGAGTAGGTGACCAACAAGCCAACTTGTAGCTGTGGTCTTTCTCTTTTCCTTGTAATAAAATAATCGTTTTTCGTTCGTAATAATAAAATACTTCATTTGGCATTCTATATCTGTTATCCCATGCAAGTAGCATAGATATAGTCCTAACGAGTTACTCTATTACTGTGAGTTGATCTAGGAGAATCGTGAGATAACTCAGCAATGTAATGTAACTGTTAAACCTTGTTCCTAGTCGATGGGTTACGCCAATAATGAGGATACCGGCCTTTCCCTTTTGAGACTAGCACTTAGTGTATGTGTACTGCGTCTCATCAGTCCTCGGTGTTGTGACATCGGCATACTTGAGTGGGTGCTCATACTGGATGAGTTCACTGAACTCCCTCGCCCTAGAAATCTATAAGTGGTTCTCATTCATCGAGTAATAGGTTTCTAAGATATAGTTGTACACCATTAGTCCTTAAGACCCAGACATCACCGTGACTTCACTAGAGGACCGATTGTATCGTGACCTGTCCCTGAGTCCCACCGCGGACCACACCAAGGGCCAACGTTCGTGCAATCCGAAATCTAGTGTGAAGTCTGTGTATTGTAGTAGGGGATTCGAGCGCTTGAGTAGTCATGGATGTCCTGTGTGTTCTGACGGTTTATAATCCATGGAATCTCTGGCCAGAGTTGATAGTGGGGTGATTAGGGAAATGTGTTTCCCTAAGTCGCACACGAACGGATTTATAATACCTAGAACGTTCGCACGGTTATTGAACTTTATAAGAGGTCTCGGTGAACCAATGCCTCTAGTTCAATCGGGACATGTGCTATGAAGGGATCGTACTGTACGCTAACTATATCATAAGGTTCTTGCAGGCACTTCACTTGTATCTAGGGAATCATGATGCGTAGTTGCTAGACGCCAATCTTGATTCGTTGGGCACCGATTTGATCGGGGATTAGGTAAAATGAGTTTTACTCTAATCGGGACTCTTGGGAGGAGTTCGTATAAGAACAATGTGTTGTTCGAATCACAAAGAGTTGTGAGCCCACGGCTAGCATACACCTGAACCATTGAGGGTCACACTTCTCGTGTAATATAGATCCTTGATAACAACAAGCATAGATTAATGTGTTAATCTTTAAACGATTGGATGTCGATATGATTGAATCCAAGATTCGTAATTGTGAATTGCGAATCGGAATAAACGTGGAGAAAGAGAGACATGTGGAATTTAGTGAACTTTCTAAATTGGGAAGTTTCCCGATTTAGCAGGACCACTAAAGTGGAAGTTTCCAATTTTGGAAATTGGAAATTTCGAAGAGGCGCTCGTATCGACGAGGACTCTGAGCTCGTCACAAATATAATTTTGTTATAATTTTGTGGACGATCGTTTATTAGAAACGAGGCCGACGAGGGAATGGGCTTAATGCATCAGTGGGTCAAGCCCAATGACTTAAGCCCACTAGGGTTGAAAACCCTAAGTATAAATAGACCTCAAAAGGAGTTTTGAGATCAAATTTTTCAGCACCAAAAACCCTAGCCGCTCAGCCCCCTTCGGCCGTTGCTGCCCCGACGCGCCACCGCCGACCACCGCCGGAAACACCGCCGGTTTTCTCCTCTTTTTCCTTCGTTTTATTCGTGTTGTTATCTAACTCGTTTACATATAGTGCTGTAGTTCGAGTGGGTCGAAAATACGAGGTGAAACCTAATTGGAGAGGAGCTGCTGCCCCGACGAATCCACGCACCGCCGCACGCGCCGCACCGCCGCTCACGCGCCGCCGCAGCTGCTGCCACGCGCCGCCGCTGCTGCTGCCATTCGTCGCCGCTCGTTGCTTGCTGGATCAGCTTGTTCCAGCCGTGAATTGCAGCCCCGTGGATTGGTAATTAGCAGCTTGTACGTGACTCGTTCTAGGATTTCGATTCGTCGAAATCGCACGCTACAAGAGGTAATTAAATCGGAACTTTCGTAATTCGATTCGAACATGTTTGTATGATTATTAATTTGCGAGCATGAGTAATACTTGATTACATGTTTCGATTTTGTGAAATGAAGTATAAGCATGTTTCGTAATTTTCGGTTTTACGTGTTTTTAATTAAATCGATAATTACCATATGTATGGCGGAAGCGTTAAGGTACGTTGACTATGTGATTAGTTTATGCATGTAATCGAAACTAGTTCGATATAAAATTTTTAAATTCCGCTGCGTATACATGCAGGATCCCCAACAGTGGTATCAGAGCCACGGGTTAATCGTTTATTTGTCAACGTGTTTATCGTTTTCGAAAGCATGCTTCGATTTGTTGAATTGTTGAATTATTGGTGTTATCTAATTGGGTGGTTTAATATTAATTAAATATTTTGAATATTTCAGAAAATATTAAAAATTTTAATTTTGAAAAATTCGATTTTTGCTGCTGTTTTTCAGCTGACCGAACCGGTCCGGTCGGACCGGTCCGACCGGTCCGGTCAGCACAACAAAAAAAAAACAAAAAAAAAAATTAATTTGATTTTCTGAAATTAATATTAAAAATTAATTGATTTTTAATTTTTGAAATTATTTATCAATTAAACCCAAATTAGATAATTGATCCATTAATTTAATTTGAATTCAAAGAATGGTGTTGGATTAATTATTTAATTTAATCGTTAAATTAGTTTAATTAATGGAACACAAATTGGATGGCAAATAATTAATGGGCTTCATTCTTATTTGAATGATTTATGAATGAAGGAGGTCCGTTAATTATATTTGCAATTTATCGTATTAATTAATTCATTCATGAGATGAATAATTGTGATTAAGTACGATGATGATCGTATGTCTCTCTTAGGATCAATATGCGTTTCCACATACCTAGAGAACATAGTTGTAGGAATCACAAACGATCATAACCTAAAACTTCCGATGAGCTAATAAGATTTAATAAATAAAATCCCTCATTCTTAATCAAGAATAATTATCAAGCTATAAAGAAAAACCAAATTGTTGAATTTTTCTTTCCTTCTACCAACAATTAAATTATGTGTAGCCTCTCATAATAGTGCAGTAAGCCGTGTTAGCGGGGAGTGCTATTGTGGGATAAGCTGTAATTTAATTGACATTAGATGGAGATACGGTCATAGATAAAATTATGTTGGATTAATGTGGTCGGCTAGATTAACTAGGGATTGCATTAGTTTGATATAGTTGGATCTATAACATCTCATATTGGTAGGCTAGACTTGACACACGAAGATTTTGATATTCGCTAGATTAACTTAGGTCATTATCAAGTGTGAGGTAAATCGATCTTTAGGGTCACATAGTGATGTGATTGATAGTACTCTACCTTTAGGCTTATGTAATCGGGATAGATTAACTACGGGTTAGATTAGCGCTATTGGACCTAAAGCCCATTAAAGAAAAATAAGTTTTCTCGATTGTCTGCTAGAGGGTGGTGGAATTCGATAAAATTAGTGGGAGAACAATTAAAACATAAAAGTCCAAAATTTAAATTGTAACGATTATTACGAACTAAACTCTAATTATTGTCTTCTTTAAATTTTCTCAGCAACAATGTCCAAACATCCCCTTTCCTCAATCCTCGACCAAAACAAACTCACCGGTCCAAACTATTTGGATTGGCTTCGCAATCTGAAACTTGTGCTCCAAGTCGAGGAGCGTCTCTATGTGCTCAATGAACGTCCCCCCGCTGCTCTTCCTGCGACTGCTACTGCTGACGAGACTGCCACTTTCGAGGCATGGAAGAAGGACGACCTCCATGCGAGGTGCTACATGCTAGCATCCATGGTGCCAGAGCTCGCGAGGAAATATGAGTCTCACGTGCATGCTTATGATATCAAGCATCATCTTGAAAGCATGTACAGTGAGAATACTAGGGCATCGAGGTACTCAGCTACCAAGGAGTTGATCACCATGAGGCTGCGTGAAGGGGCTTCGGTCCACGAGCACGGTCTCAAGATGATCACTCTCCTTGAGAAGTTGGTGAACCTTGATGTCACCCTCCCGGCCGAGCTCTCGGTGGATTTGATCCTACTGTCCCTTCCTAGTTCTTATGAATCGTTCATAGTGAACTTCAACATGAACAAGCTCGATCCACCATTGGATGAGTTGTTGAACATGTTGGTCAGCTATGAGTCCACGATCAAGAAGGAGAAATCTGTTCTCCGAGTTGCTCCTTCTGCGAAGAAAGGTTCTTTGCAGAAGAAAAGGAAAGAAAGGAGTTTCGGCCCGAGCAAGAAACTTGAGAAGGGCGAGTCGAGCGGAGTGAAGAATGACAAGGTCACCAAGCAAGTTGATGACGCTTGCCATCATTGTGGAAAGAAGGGCCATTGGCGACGCAACTGCAAGGCTTACCTCGATCAGAAACGTTCTGAAAAGGGTACGTATTTAGTTGAAGTTAACTTGTCCGTTAAATCTTCTGCTTGGGTATTGGATACTGGTTGTGGCTCACATCTTTGTAATGATTTGCAGCTCATGACAAGAAGTAGGAAGCTTAATGTGGGTGAGACCTACCTAAGAATGGGCAACGGAGCAAGGGTTGCTGCTGAAGCCATTGGGACAATTTATCTTTCTGTTTTGGATTCTAGTTTTTCCATTGTTTTGAACAATTGTTTATTTGTTCCGTCACTTATTCGAAACCTTATTTCTATTCCTGTTTTGGATAATGAAGGTTTTACTTTTGTTTTTGGAAATTCGATTTGCATTATACAAAAGGAACAAAATATGATTTGAAAGGGACAACTTATAAACAACTTATATGAACTGAATCCAAGTGAAATACCTATTAACGTTATATCAGCAAAACGAAAAGATATAAGTCTTAACCCCGCACAACTTTGGCACGCTCGACTAGGTCACATTTCCTTGAGAAGGATGAACAAGTTTGTTAGTGAAGGAATGTTCTCCTTGGAGGACGTTAAATCACTTCAAACTTGTGTATCCTGCCTTAAAGGAAAAATGACCAAAACTCCCTTCAAAGGGAAGATGGAATGGGCCGAGGGTCTTTTGGATTTGATCCATTCAGACGTGTGTGGTCCACTAAGCGTTAGTGCTAGGGGTGGTTTTAACTACTTCGTTACCTTTACCGATGATTATTCTAGGTATGGTTTCGTGTACTTAATGAAGTATAAGTCTGAAACTTTTGAAAGGTTCAAAGATTTTAGACACCAAGTAGAAAACCAACTCGGTAGACGTATTAAGAAACTACGATCCGATCGTGGTGGCGAATACTTAAGTAGTGAGTTTATAGACTATCTTAAAGAGAATGGGATTCTTTCTCAATTGACTCCTCCTGGAACTCCTCAACTTAATGGAGTTTCCGAACGTCGAAATCGAACACTGTTAGACATGGTTCGATCTATGATGGGGTTCACCGAGCTACCGGCATACCTGTGGGGTCATGCACTCCTAACTGCCGTGTATTTGCTGAATAGGGTTAATACCAAAGCAGTTAACTCCACACCTTATGAACTTTGGCACTCCAAGAAACCCACGTTTAAACATATTAGGATATGGGGTTGTCCCGCTTACGTGAAGCGGCTAGTGGGAGATAAGTTGGATAGAAAATCCGACCTATGCTATTTTGTGGGGTATCCCGATGGTTCCATGGGATACGAATTCTACTATGTTTCCGAGGCAAAGGTGTTCGTCTCGAGAAATGCCGTGTTCCTTGAGAAGGAATTTCTATCGGATAGAAAGGGCAGTGTAGTTGATCTCGAAGAAGTTCGAGAACCACAATCTGAAGTTCAAGCACAACAATCAGATAATGAACCAATTCAACAAACCACTAATATACCTCCTGAACCGTCACTGCGTAGATCCGAAAGAGTTCGGAGAGCGCCCGATAGGTTATTCCTCGTTGATGAAGTTGACCAAGGATGTGATCCTAGAACTTTCAACGAAGCTGTATCGGATACAAACAAGGGACATTGGCTTAATGCCATGAAATCCGAAATGGACTCTATGTACTCCAACAAGGTATGGACCTTGGTAGATCCACCCGAGGGAATCGTTCCCATAGGCTGCAAGTGGATCTATAAGAAGAAAATTGGAGTAGATGGAAAGGTATCGACCTACAAGGCTAGATTGGTAGCGAAGGGTTATACTCAAAAGCAAGGAGTTGACTATGAGGAAACCTTCTCTCCAGTTGCTATGCTTAAGTCCATTAGGATTTTGCTGGCCATCTCTGCGTGGTATGACTACGAGATATGGCAAATGGATGTGAAGACCGCTTTCCTTAATGGGGACATTGAGGAAGAAATTTATATGGCGCAGCCGGAAGGCTTCATATCTTCTGGAGATGAGCAAAAAGTTTGCAAACTCCAGCGATCCATTTATGGATTGAAACAAGCATCCCGTAGTTGGAACAAAAGGTTCGACACAACTATCAAAGAGTTTGAATTTGTGAAAAACCCGGAGGAACCTTGTGTCTACAAGAAGGTTAGTGGGAGTGCAGAGACTTTCCTTGTACTTTATGTTGATGACATACTACTCATTGGGAATGATGTAGGGATGTTGCAGTCAACTAAAGTATGGTTATCCACACGTTTCTCGATGAAGGATTTGGGAGAAGCATCCTACGTATTGGGAATACAGATCTATAGAGATAGATCGAGGAGATTGCTTGGCTTGTCCCAATCCATGTACATAGACACCGTTCTTAAACGGTTTAGCATGGAAGAATCCAAGAAGGGATTCTTGCCAATGTCCCATGGGGTTCGTCTCTCGAAATCCATGCGTCCTCAAACGCAAATGGAAATCGAGGAGATGAAAAGGACACCTTATGCATCCGCTATAGGAAGCATAATGTATGGCATGCTATGTACACGACCTGATATTGCGTAGGCTGTGAGCGTCACAAGAAGATATCAGTCCGACCCCGGCCCAGCCCATTGGAAGGCTGTGAAGGACATTCTCAAGTACTTGCGAAGAACTCGAGATTTGTTTTTGGTCTATGGGGATACCGAGTTGAAATTAGAAGGCTTCACGGATTCTAGTTTTCAATCGGACGTGGATGACTCGAAGTCAAACTCGGGGTATATATTCAAAGTCAACGGGGGTGCCGTGTGTTGGAAGAGTTCCAAACAAGGCACGACGGCTGATTCCACCACCGAGGCTGAATATATTGCAGCATCAGATGCTTCAAAGGAAGGGTCATGGATTAGGAAATTCATCCAAGAGTTGGGTGTATTTCCAAATGCTAGCGATCCAGTACGGCTGTACTGCGATAACAACGGAGCCGTAGCGCAAGCTAAGGAACCGAGAGCTCATCAGAAGTCGAAGCACGTGTTGAGAAAATACCATGTGATCCGAGAGATCATAGAGAGAGGTGAAGTCAAGCTAGACAGAGTCACCTCGGAGGACAATATTGCAGATCCCTTCACCAAGCTATTGTCAGGATCAGTCCACGAGAAACATCGAGAGTCGATGGGACTTAGATTTATGAGTAGTTGGCTTTAGGTCAAGTGGGAGATTGTTAGAGTAGGTGACCAACAAGCCAACTTGTAGCTGTGGTCTTTCTCTTTTCCTTGTAATAAAATAATCGTTTTTCGTTCGTAATAATAAAATACTTCATTTGGCATTCTATATCTGTTATCCCATGCAAGTAGCATAGATATAGTCATAACGAGTTACTCTATTACTGTGAGTTGATCTAGGAGAATCGTGAGATAACTCAGCAATGTAATGTAACTGTTAAACCTTGTTCCTAGTCGATGGGTTACGCCAATAATGAGGATACCGGCCTTTCCCTTTTGAGACTAGCACTTAGTGTATGTGTACTGCGTCTCATCAGTCCTCAGTGTTGTGACATCGGCATACTTGAGTGGGTGCTCATACTGGATGAGTTCACTGAACTCCCTCGCCCTAGAAATCTATAAGTGGTTCTCATTCATCGAGTAATAGGTTTCTAAGATATAGTTGTACACCATTAGTCCTTAAGACCCAGACATCACCGTGACTTCACTAGAGGACCGATTGTATCGTGACCTGTCCCTGAGTCCCACCGCGGACCACACCAAGGGCCAACGTTCGTGCAATCCGAAATCTAGTGTGAAGTCTGTGTATTGTAGTAGGGGATTCGAGCGCTTGAGTAGTCATGGATGTCCTGTGTGTTCTGACGGTTTATAATCCATGGAATCTCTGGCCAGAGTTGATAGTGGGGTGATTAGGGAAATGTGTTTCCCTAAGTCGCACACGAACGGATTTATAATACCTAGAACGTTCGCACGGTTATTGAACTTTATAAGAGGTCTCGGTGAACCAATGCCTCTAGTTCAATCGGGACATGTGCTATGAAGGGATCGTACTGTACGCTAACTATATCATAAGGTTCTTGCAGGCACTTCACTTGTATCTAGGGAATCATGATGCGTAGTTGCTAGACGCCAATCTTGATTCGTTGGGCACCGATTTCATCGGGGATTAGGTAAAATGAGTTTTACTCTAATCGGGACTCTTGGGAGGAGTTCGTATAAGAACAATGTGTTGTTCGAATCACAAAGAGTTGTGAGCCCACGGCTAGCATACACCTGAACCATTGAGGGTCACACTTCTCGTGTAATATAGATCCTTGATAACAACAAGCATAGATTAATGTGTTAATCTTTAAACGATTGGATGTCGATATGATTGAATCCAAGATTCGTAATTGTGAATTGCGAATCGGAATAAACGTGGAGAAAGAGAGACATGTGGAATTTAGTGAACTTTCTAAATTGGGAAGTTTCCCGATTTAGCAGGACCACTAAAGTGGAAGTTTCCAATTTTGGAAATTGGAAATTTCGAAGAGGCGCTCGTATCGACGAGGACTCTGAGCTCGTCACAAATATAATTTTGTTATAATTTTGTGGACGATCGCTTATTAGAAACGAGGCCGACGAGGGAATGGGCTTAATGCATCAGTGGGTCAAGCCCAATGACTTAAGCCCACTAGGGTTGAAAACCCTAAGTATAAATAGACCTCAAAAGGAGTTTTGAGATCAAATTTTTCAGCACGAAAAACCCTAGCCGCTCAGCCCCCTTCGGCTGTTGCTGCCCCGACGCGCCACCGCCGACCACCGCCGGAAACACCGCCGGTTTTCTCCTCTTTTTCCTTCGTTTTATTCGTGTTGTTATCTAACTCGTTTACATATAGTGCTGTAGTTCGAGTGGGTCGAAAATACGAGGTGAAACCTAATTGGAGAGGAGCTGCTGCCCCGACGAATCCACGCACCGCCGCACGCGCCGCACCGCCGCTCACGCGCCGCCGCAGCTGCTGCCACGCGCCGCCGCTGCTGCTGCCATTCGTCGCCGCTCGTTGCTTGCTGGATCAGCTTGTTCCAGCCGTGAATTGCAGCCCCGTGGATTGGTAATTAGCAGCTTGTACGTGACTCGTTCTAGGATTTCGATTCGTCGAAATCGCACGCTACAAGAGGTAATTAAATCGGAACTTTTGTAATTCGATTCGAACATGTTTGTATGATTATTAATTTGCGAGCATGAGTAATACGTGATTACATGTTTCGATTTTGTGAAATGAAGTATAAGCATGTTTCGTAATTTTCGGTTTTACGTGTTTTTAATTAAATCGATAATTACCATATGTATGGCGGAAGCGTTAAGGTACGTTGACTATGTGATTAGTTTATGCATGTAATCGAAACTAGTTCGATATAAAATTTTTAAATTCCGCTGCGTATACATGCACGATCCCCAACAGTAGAAAACCAACTCGGTAGACGTATTAAGAAACTACGATCCGATCGTGGTGGCGAATACTTAAGTACTGAGTTTATAGACTATCTTAAAGAGAATGGGATTCTGTCTCAATGGACTCCTCCTGGAACTCCGCAACTTAATGGAGTTTGCGAACGTCGGAATCGAACACTGTTAGACATGGTTCGATCTATGATGGGGTTCACCGAGCTACCGGCATACCTGTGGGGTCATGCACTCCTAACTGCCGTGTATTTGCTGAATAGGGTTAATACCAAAGCAGTTAACTCCACACCTTATGAACTTTGGCACTCCAAGAAACCCACGTTTAAACATATTAGGATATGGGGTTGTCCCGCTTACGTGAAGCGGCTAGTGGGAGATAAGTTGGATACAAAATCCGACCTATGCTATTTTGTGGGGTATCCCGATGATTCCATGGGATACGAATTCTACTATGTTTCCGAAGCAAAGGTGTTCGTCTCGAGAAATGCCGTGTTCCTTGAGAAGGAATTTCTATCGGATAGAAAGGGGAGTGTAGTTGATCTCGAAGAAGTTCGAGAACCACAATCTGAAGTTCAAGCACAACAATCAGATAATGAATCAATTCAACAAACCACTAACATACCTCCTGAACCATCACTGCGTAGATCTGAAAGAGTTCGGAGAGCGCCCGATAGGTTATTCCTCGTTGATGAAGTTGACCAAGGATGTGATCCTAGAACTTTCAACGAAGCTGTATCGGATACAGACAAGGGACATTGGCTTAATGCCATGAAATCCGAAATGGACTCTATGTACTCCAACAAGGTATGGACCTTGGTAGATCCACCCGAGGGAATTGTTCCCATAGGCTGCAAGTGGATCTATAAGAAGAAAATTGGAGTAGATGGAAAGGTATCGACCTACAAGGCTAGATTGGTAGCGAAGGGTTATACTCAAAAGCAAGGAGTTGACTATGAGGAAACCTTCTCTCCAGTTGCTATGCTTAAGTCCATTAGGATTTTGCTGGCCATCTCTGCGTGGTATGACTACGAGATATGGCAAATGGATGTGAAGACCGCTTTCCTTAATGGGGACATTGAGGAAGAAATTTACATGGCGCAGCCGGAAGGCTTCATATCTTCTGGAGATGAGCAAAAGGTTTGCAAACTCCAGCGATCCATTTATGGATTGAAACAAGCATCCCGTAGTTGGAACAAAAGGTTCGACACAACTATCAAAGAGTTTGAATTTGTGAAAAACCCAGAGGAACCTTGTGTCTACAAGAAGGTTAATGGGAGTGCAGTGACTTTCCTTGTACTTTATGTTGATGACATACTACTCATTGGGAATGATGTAGGGATGTTGCAGTCGACTAAAGTATGGTTATCCACACGTTTCTCGATGAAGGATTTGGGAGAAGCATCCTACGTATTAGGAATACGGATCTATAGAGATAGATTGAGGAGATTGCTTGGCTTGTCCCAATCCATGTACATAGACACCGTTCTTAAACGGTTTAGCATGGAAGAATCCAAGAAGGGATTCTTGCCAATGTCCCATGGGGTTCGTCTCTCGAAATCCATGCGTCCTCAAACGCAAATGGAAATCGAGGAGATGAAAAGGACACCTTATGCATCCGCTATAGGAAGCATAATGTATGGCATGCTGTGTACACGACCTGATATTGCGTATGCTGTGAGCGTCACAAGCAGATATCAGTCCGACCCCGGCCCAGCCCATTGGAAGGCTGTGAAGGACATTCTCAAGTACTTGCGAAGAACTCGAGATTTGTTTTTGGTCTATGGGGATACCGAGTTGAAATTAGAAGGCTTCACGGATTCTAGTTTTCAATCGTACGTGGATGACTCGAAGTCAAACTCGGGGTATATATTCAAAGTCAACGGGGGTGCCGTGTGTTGGAAGAGTTCCAAACAAGGCACGACGGCTGATTCCACCACCGAGCCTGAATATATTGCAGCATCAGATGCTTCAAAGGAAGGGTCATGGATTAGGAAATTCATCCAAGAGTTGGGTGTATTTCCGAACGCTAGCGATCCAGTACGGCTGTACTGCGATAACAACGGACCCGTAGCGCAAGCTAAGGAACCAAGAGCTCATCAGAAGTCGAAGCACGTGTTGAGAAAATACCATGTGATCCGAGAGATCATAAAGAGAGGTGAAGTCAAGCTAGACAGAGTCACCTCGGAGGACAATATTGCAGATCCCTTCACCAAGCCATTGTCAGGATCAGTCCACGAGAAACATCGAGAGTCGATGGGACTTAGATTTATGAGTAGTTGGCTTTAGGTCAAGTGGGAGATTGTTGGAGTAGGTGACCAACAAGCCAACTTGTGGCTGTGGTCTTTCCTTTTATCTTGTAATAAAACAATCGTTTTTCGTTCGTAATAATAAAATATCTTATTTGGCATTCTATATCTGTTATCCCATGCAAGTAGCATAGATATAGTCCTAACGAGTTACTCTATTACTGTGAGTTGATCTAGGAGAATCGTGAGATAACTCAGCAATGTAATGTAACTGTTAAACCTTGTTCCTAGTCGATGGGTTACGGCAATAATGAGGATACCGGCCTTTCCCTTTTGAGACTAGCACTAAGTGTATGTGTACTGCGTCTCGTCAGTCCTCGGTGTTGTGACATCGGCATACTTGAGTGGGTGCTCATATTAGATGAGTTCACTGAACTCCCTCGCCCTAGAAATCTGTAAGTGGTTCTCATTCATCGAGTAATAGGTTTCTAAGATATAGTTGTACACCATTAGTCCTTAAGACCCAGACATCACCGTGACTTCACTAGAGGACCGATTGTATCGTGACCTGTCCCTGAGTCCCACCGCGGACCACACCAAGGGCCAACGTTCGTGCAATCCGAAATCTAGTGTGAAGTCTGTGTATTGTAGTAGGGGATTCGAGCGCTTGAGTAGTCGTGGATGTCCTATGTGTTCTGACGGTTTATAATGTTGGGTTTCGGGCACGCGTACGCAGCGGAAAACAAAAATTTAATGCGATTTAAACGACTTTAAAGCACACAAGCACATGCCCGACAAATTAAAAATAATTAATTGCGTACCTTTGCGCTTCCAGCGAAATTAAAAACAACATACATTGCGTACCTTTGCGCTTCCAGCGAAATTAAAACAACATACATGCTTAATTACTTAATCGAAATTAAATCAATTAGCATGCTCGCGTTTAAATCAAATAATCATGCTCGCAATAATAAAATCAATTTCATGTAGTCACATAAAATCATACAAGTTTCTTATTAAAACGAACATGCATATATTAATTTAAACGTAACCGAATCGAATGACAATAGATTCGAAATATTACCTCTTGAAGCGTGAGGTAGGCGCACTAAGCAAAGCTAGATTGCCACGGAAACCAATCCGTGCAATCCGGGGCAGCAACGGCGATGATCCGAGCTACGGCAGCGCATGTGATTCACGCGCAGAGAAGATGGCTAGCTGCTCTTCCCACTCCTATTGATCCAACCTGTTTGCTGATCTGAAATTACAGCCTTGCTCCGACTTCAGTATCTCCATGCGTATTTACTGGATGAACAATTCCTTCCGGAAGATGGTAGATTTATGAGTCGTGAAGCTGCTGTAAAAATTTCACGTCCATCGGATGACCGGTTGATTTATGGCGAATTTTCTCGCTGGGCAGCGCAGAAAATCCGAGAGCAGTTTTTCGGAATTGCCTTCTCGCATCTTCGATTCTTCGATCTTCCTCCTCTTGGATTTCACCTCGTATACTTCGATCTACTAAACACGTGGCACTAGACACGTAATAGTCAGAATAACGGAAGAAAATAAAGAAGGAAAGGAATACCGAAAGAGATCGGCCAACGGGTGGCCGATTCCGGCGAATTTCCGGCGACGGCGCGGTGGTGGTGGCCGTGGGAGAGGGTGGCTGATCGAGAGAGGCAGCGGCTAGGGTTATGAACGTGTGTTCTCTTAGTTGTCTGTGTGCAAGACCTATAAATCAAGTATTTATATGTCTTGCATAAAACCCTAACGGGCTTAAGTTGGACCGGGCCCAACAGCTTAAGCTCGTTAGTTCTTTTACTCGCTCGTCTCTCTCAATTCAATGATCGGAAAATTGCAACAATTACATTTTCGGAATCATTATAATATCCTCGTCATTACGAGTGTCAACTCTCATTTTCCAACTTTCCAAAAGTGGAAACCCTAGTTCAATGCACTTTCTAAATTTGGAAACTTCCCGATTTTGAAAGTTCACTAACACGTTCGCCTATTCTTTTCCTTTTCTTATTCTCATTCATAATTCCAAATTACGAATGTTGGATCCAATCATATTGACTTCCAATCATGCAAAGATAAACTATTTTATCTCGGACCGTTTATTCAAAGATCTCATGTACACGAGCAGTGTGACCCTCGATGGTTCAGGTGTAAGCTAGCCGTGGGCCCACAACCCTTTGTTGTCAAAACTCGTCCCCTTAGAGTTACGATTAAGATGAAACTCGTTTCACCTTAATCACCCAACGAATCAAGATTGGCGTCTAGCAACTACGCGTCATGATTCCCTAGATACAAATGAAGTGCCTGCAAGAACCTTCAGATATAGTTAACGTACAGTACGGTCCCTTCGATACATATGTCCCGATCGAACTAGAGGCATTGGTTCATCGAGACCTCTTTATATGTTCGATGACGGTGCGATCGTTCCAAGTGTTGTAATCGTCACGTGCATGACTTAGAGAATCGAATTTTCTAATCATCACTTAGTCAGCTCTGGCCAGAGACATAGAATGATTACAAACTTTCAGAACACACAGGACATCCAAGACTATTCTAGCGATCGAATCCCCGACTACAATGCACAGACCTCCCACTAGATTTCGGACTGCACGAACACTGGCCCTTGGGATGGTCCTCGGTGGAACTCAGGGACAGGTCACGATACAGCTGGTCCTCTAGTGAAGTCACGGTGATGTCTAGGTCATAAGGACTAATGGTGTACAACTATACCATAGATATCTCTACTCGATTATTGGGAACCACTTAGAGATTTCTAGGGTGAGGGAGTTCAGTGAACTCGTCAACTTACGAGCACCCACTTATGCATGCCGATATCACAATACCGTTTACTGATGAGATGCAGTACACATACACTAAGTGCTAGTCTTCTAATGGGAAAGGCCGATATCCTCATTGGTGGCGTAACCCTTCGACTAGGAACACGTTTAACAGTTATAATACTTAAGTAAATATCTCACAATCCTAACGATCAATTACTAGTACTTGTAATAACTGTAAGGACTATATCTATGCTTGTGACAAAGGGACAAAGATATAGAATGCCAAGGTGTTTTATCATTAATACGAATAAAGGTTCGTTTATTACCATAATAAATACGAAAGACCACAGCCAAAAGTTGGCTTGTTGGTCACCTACTCTAACATATAATCCATGGAATCTCTGGCCAGAGTTGATAGTGGGGTGATTAGGGAATTGTGTTTCCCTAAGTCGCACACGAACGGATTTATAATACCTAGAACGTTTGCACGGTTATTGAACTTTATAAGAGGTCTCGGTGAACCAATGCCTCTAGTTCAATCGGGACATGTGTTGCGAAAGGATCGTACTGTACGCTAACTATATCATAAGGTTCTTGCAGGCACTTCATTTGTATCTAGGGAATCATGATGCGTAGTTGCTAGACGCCAATCTTGATTCTTTGGGCATCGATTTGATCGGGGATTAGGTAAAATGAGTTTTACTATAATCAGGTCTCTTCGGAGGAGTTCGTATAAGAACAATGTGTTGTTCGAATCGCAAAGAATTGTGAGCCCACGGCTAGCATACACCTGAACCATTGAGGGTCACACTTCTCGTGTAATATAAATCATTGATAACAACAAGCATAGATTAATGTGTTAATCTTTGAACGATTGGATGTCGATATGATTTAATCCAAGATTCGTAATTGTGAATTGCGAATTGGAATAAACGTGGAGAAAGAGAGAAATGCGGAATTTAGTGAACTCTCTAAATTGGGAAGTTTCCCGATTTAGCAAGTCCGCTAAAGTGGAAGTTTCCAATTTTGGAAATTGGAAATTTCGAAGAGGCACTCGTATCGACGAGGACTTTGAGCTCGTCACAAATATAATTTTGTTATAATTTTGTGGACGATCGTTTATTAGAAACGAGGCCGACGAGGGAATGGGCTCAATGCATCAGTGGGTCAAGCCCAATGACTTAAGCCCACTAGGGTTGAAAACCCTAGGTATAAATAGACCTCAAACAAGAGTTTGAGATCAGATTTTTCAGACCAAAAACCCTAGCCGCTCAGCCCCTTCGGCCGTTGCTGCCGCGCACGCGCCACCGCCGACCACCGCCGGTTTTCTCCTTTTTTTCCTTCGTTTTATTCGTGTTGTTATCTAACTCGTTTACGTCCAGTGCTGTAGTTCGAGTGGGTCGAAAATACGAGGCGAAACCTAATTGGAGAGGAGCTGCTGCCCCGACGAATCCACGCACAGCCGCACGCGCCGCACCGCCGCTCACGCGCCGTCGCTGCCGCTGCCACGCGCCGCCGCTGCTGCTGCCGTTCGTCGCCGTTCGTTGCTTGATGGATCAGCTTGTTCCAGCCGTGAATTGCAGCCCCGTGGATTGGTAATTTGCAGCTTGTACGTGACTCGTTCTAGGATTTCGATTCGTCGAAATCTCACGCTACAAGAGATAATTAAATCGGAACTTTCGTAATTCGATTCGAACATGTTTGTATGATTATTAATTTGCGAGCATGAGTAATACGTGATTACGTGTTTCGATTTTGTGAAATGAAGAATAAGCATGTTTCGTAATTTTCGGTTTTACATGTTTTTCAATTTAAATCGATAATTACCATATGTATGGCGGAAGCGTTAAGGTACGTTGACTATGTGATTAGTTTATGCATGTAATCGAAACTAGTTCGATATAAAATTTTAAATTCCGCTGCGTATACATGCACGATCCCCAACAGGATTTAGTATCTTATAGGTACAAATCGATAATTAGGTGTCCATGAAGCAAAAAAAATCAAAGAGTAAGAAAAGAGTTGGAATTAGGAAAATAAAATCAAATTAGAAGAGAGGATCCCGCAACATCTTGGGTAGTGTCCACGAAGTCGAGCATATTCTCATCCGGACTCCGAATCAACTGGTTCCGGCGGCATTAGAAAGCTATTTAGGCTGGCTACAATTCCTGTTTTACCTCAAATTTCCAAATTCGGACTCGAACATGGACAAAATGGGATTCCAAAAGCTATCATGAAAATACGTACTACAGTTCGAGGACATGAATGCGCATCACGAAACATGCACAAAAACACTCACTAGAAAAGATACGCATATAAGTAAAAGTACAAAAGCATGCACAAAAGTACTCACGCCAAAGTACATTCGCAAAAAGGATCATGAAAACACAAACTACAATCCTAGGACATTAATAAAAATTGACAAACATGCCCAAACACACTCGCTCAAATGGACATGCACAAACGTACATGTAAAAAAACATGCGCAAAAGTGCATTCGCAGCAACGTTCTTAAAAACACGAACTACAACACTAGGACTTTAATACGCATAACCAAACAACATCAAAAACACTAGATACAAAAGATACAGTGGAGTGTAGAAATAACACTCTACGTTTACGTTTACCTAGATTTTTTTGGGATTATTTTATATTTCTGTTTTAATTGGTGGATTTAATATCATATAGGTACAAATCGAAAATTAGGTGTCCATGAAGATAAAATTATCAAAGAATAAGAAAAGAGTTGCAACTAGGAAAATAAAATCAAATTAGAAGAGAGAATGCCTCAACATCTTTGGTAGTGTCCACTAAGTCAAGCATAACATACTCATTCGGACTCCAAATGAACTAGTTCTGGCGGCATTAGACAGCTATTTCAGCTGGCTACAATTTATGTCTAACGTCAAATTTCCATATTCGCACTCGAACATGGTCAAAATTTAAGTCCAAAAGCGATCATGAAAATACGTGCTACAGTTCGAGGACATGAATGTGCATCAAGAAACGTGCACAAATTGATTCGCTTGAAAAGATACGCACATAAGTAAAAGTACATAAGCATGCATAAAAGTACTCACGCAAAAGTGCATTCGCAAAAAGGTTCATGAAAACACAAACTACAATCCTAGGACATTAATACAAATCAACAAACATGCACAAACACACTCGCTCAAATGGACATGCACAAACGTACATGTAAAAAAACATGTGCAAAAGTACATTCGCATCAACGTTCTTAAAAACACGAACTACAACACTATGACTTTAATACGCATAACCAAACAACATAAAAAACACTAGATACAAAAGATACAGTGGAGTGTAGAAATAACACTCTACGTTTACGTTTACGTGGATTTTTTTTGGATTATTTAATTTTTCTGTTTTAATTGGTGGATTTAATATCTTATAGGTACAAATCGAAAATTAGGTGTCCATGAAGCAAAAATGATCAAAGAGTAAGAAAAGAGTTGCAATTAGGAAACTAAAATCAAATTCGAAGAGAGGATCCCTCAACATCTTTGGTAGTGTCCACGAAGTCGAGCATAACATTCTCATCCGGACTCCAAACCAACTAGTCCGGGCGGCATAAGATAGCTATTTCAGCAGGCTACAATTCCTGTCTAACATCAAATTTCCATATTCGGACTCGAACATGGTTAAAATTGGAGTCCAAAAGCGATTATGAAAATACGTGCTACATTTCGAGGACATGAATGTGCATCAAGAAACGTGCAAAAAAACACTCGCTAGAAAAGATACACTTTTGCGAATGCACTTTTGCGTGATACTTTGTGCGAATGCACTTTTGCGTGAGTACTTTTGTGCGTTCTGTTGTACTGTTACTTATGTGCGTATCTTTTCTAGCGAGTGTTTTTGTGAACGTTTCTTGATGCGCAATCCTGTCCTCGAACTGTAGCAAATATTTTCATGACCGCTTTTGGAATCCAATTTTGACCATGTTCGAGTCCGAATTTGGAAATTTAACGTTAGACAGGAATTGTAGCCAACTGAAATAGCTTTCTAATGCCGCCGGAACCAATTGTTTGGAGTCCGGAGGAGAAAGTTATGCTCGACTTCGTGGACACTACCGAAGATGTTGAGGGATCCTCTCTTCTAATTTGATTTTATTTTTCTAATTGCAACTCTTTTCTTACTCTTTGTGCTTTTATGATCCTCTTTGCGAATGCACTTTTGCGTGAGTACTTTTTGTGCATGCTTTTGTACTTTTACTTATGTGCGTATCTTTTCTTGCGAGTGTTTTTGTGCACGTTTCTTGATGCGCATTCATGTCCTTGAACTGTAGCATGTATTTTCATGATAGCTTTCGAAATCTAATTTTGACCATGTTCGAGTCCGAATTTGGAAATTTGACGTTAGACAGGAATTGCAGCTAGAACATGTTGATTTGGAGTCCGGATGAGAAAGTTATGCTCGACTTCGTGGACACTACCGCAGATATTAGGGATCCTCTCTTCTAATTTGATTTTATTTTCCTAATTGCAACTATTTTCTTACTCTTTGATCATTTTTGCTTCATGGACACCTAATTATCAATTTGTACCTATGAGATACGAAATGAATCAAATTAAAACAGAAATATAAATTAATCCAATAAAAAATCCACATAAACGTAAACGTAGAGTGTTATTTCTAAACTCCACTATATCTTCTGTGTCTAGTGTTTTTGCTGTTGTTTGGTTATGTGTACTAAAGTCCTAGTGTTGTAGTTCGTGTTTTTAAGAACGTGGATGCGAATGCGCTTTTGCGCATGTTTTTTTACATGTACGTTTGTGCATGTCCATATGAGCGAGTGTGTTTGTGCATGTTTGTTGATTTGTATTAATGTCCTAGGATTGTAGTTTGTGTTTTCATGATCCTTTTTGCGAATGCACTTTTGCGTGACTACTTTTGTTCATGCTTTTGTAGTTTTACTTATGTGCGAATTTTTTCTAGCGAGTGTTTTCGTGCACGTTTCTTGATGCGCATTCATTTCCTCGAACTCAACAACGTATTTTCATGATCGCTTGTGGAATCCAATTTTGACCATGTTCAAGTCCAAATTTGGAAATTTGACGTTAGGAAGGAATTGTAGTCAGCTGAAATAGCTTTCTAATGCCGTCGGAACCAGTTGATTTGGAGTCCGAATGAGAAAGTTATGCTCGACTTCATGGACATTACCGAAGATGTTGATGGATCCTCTCTTCTAATTTGATTTTATTTTCCTAATTGCAACTCTTTTCTTACTCTTTGATCATTTTTGCTTCATGGACACCTAATTATCGATTTGTACCTATAACATACTAAATTCACCAATTTAAACAGAAATATAAATTAATCCAAAAAAAAATCCACGTAAACATAAACGTAGAGTGTTATTTCTAAACTCCACTGTATGTTTTGTATCTAGTTGTTGTTTGGTTATGCGTATAAAAGTCATAGTGTTGTAGTTCGTGTTTTTAAGAACGTTGTTGCGAATGTACTTTTGCACATGTTTTTTAACATGTACGTTTGTGCATGTCCAGTTGAGCAAGTGTGTTTGTGCATATTTGTTGATTTGTATTAATGTACTAGGATTATAGTTTGTGTTTTCATGATTCTTTTTGCGAATGCACTTTTGCGTGAGTACTTTTGTGCAAGCTGTTATACTGTTACTTATGTGCGTATCTTTTCTAGCGAGTGTTTTTGTGCACGTTTCTTTATGAGCATTCATGTCCTCGAACTGAAGCACGTATTTTCATGATCGCTTTTGGAATCCAATTTTGACCATGTTCGAGTCCGAATTTGGAAATTTGACGTTTGTCAAGAATTGTAGCCAGCTGAAATAGCTTTTTATTGCCGCCGAAACCAGTTGATTTGGAGTCCGGGTGAGAAAGTTATGCTCAACTTCGTGGACACTACCGAAGTGGTTGAGGGATCCTCTCTTATAATTTGATTTTATAAGATACTAAATCCATCAATTAAAATATTGTTTGATCATTTTTGCTTCATGGACACCTAATTATCAATTTGTACCTATAATATACTAAATCCAACAATTAAAATAGAAATATAAATTAATCCAAAATAAATCCACGTAAACGTAAATGTAGAGTGTTATTTCTACACTCCACTGTGTGTTTTGTATCTAGTGTTTTTGCTGTTGTTTGCTTAGGCGTATTAAAGTCCTAGAGTTGTAGTTCGTGTTTTTAAGAATGTTGTTGCGAATGCACTTTTGCGCATGTTTTTCTACATGTACGTTTGTGCATGTCCAGTTGAGCGAGTGTGTTTGTGCATGTTTTTTGATTTGTATTAATGTCCTAGGATTGTAGTTTGTGTTTTCATGATTCTTTTTGCGAATACACTTTTGCGTGAGTACTTTTGTGCATGTTGTTGCACTTTTACTTATGCGCGTATCTTTTCTAGCGAGTGTTTTTGTGCACGTTTCTTGATGCGCATTCATGTCCATCAACTGTAGCACGTATTTTCATGATCGCTTTTGGAATCTAGTTTTGACCATGTTCGAGTCCGAATTTGGAAATTTGACGTTAGACACGATTTGTAGCCAGTTGAAATAGCTTTCTAATGCCGTCGGAACTAGTTCATTTGGAGTGCGGATGAGAAAGTTATGCTCGACTTCGTGGACACTACCAAAGATGTCGAGGGATCCTATCTTCTAATTTGATTTTATTTTCCTAATTGCAACTCTTTTCTTACTCTTTGATCATTTTTGCTTCATGGACACCGAATTATCGATTTGTAACTATAAGATACTAAATCGACCAATTAAAACAGAAATATAAATTAATCCAAAAAAAAATCCACGAAAAACTTAAACGTGTAGTGTTATTTCTAAACTCCACTGTATATTTTGTATTTAGTGTTTTTGCGGTTTGTTTGGTTATGCGTATTAAAGTCCTAGTGTTGTAGTTCGTGTATGTAAGAAAGTTGTTGTGAATGCACTTTTGCGCATGTTTTTTTACATGTACGTTTGTGCATGTCAAGTTGAGCGAGTGTGTTTGTGCATGTTTGTTGATTTGTATTAATGTCCTAGGATTGTAGTTTGTGTTTTCATGATCCTTTTTGCGAATGAACTTTTGCGTGAGTACTTTTGTGCATGCTTATGTGCTTTTAGTTATGTGTGTATCTTATGTAGCGAGTGTTTTTGTGCACGTTTCTTGATGCGCATTCATGTCCTCGAACTGTAACACGTATTTTCATGATCGCTTTTGGAATCCAATTTTGACCATGTTCGAGTCTGAATTCATAAATTTGACGTTAGACAGGAATTGTACCCAGCTGAAATAGCTATCTAATGCCGCCGGAACCAGTTGATTTGGAGTCGGATGAGAAAGTTATGCTCGACTTCGTGGACACTACCGAAGATGTCTAGGGATCCTCTCTTCTAATTTAATTTTATTTTCTTAATTGCAACTCTTTTCTTACTCATTGATGTTTTTTGCTTCATGGACACCTAATTATCGATTTGTACCAATAAGATACTTAATCCAGCAATTAAAATAGAAATACAAATTAATCCAAAAAAAAATCCACGTAAACGTAAACCTAGAGTGTGATTTCTAAACTCCACTGTATCTTTTGTATCTAGTGTTTTTTATGGTTGATTGGTTATGCGTATTAAAATCCTAGTGTCGTAGTTCGTGTTTTTCAGATCGTTGTTGCGAATGCACTTTTGCGCATGTTTTTTTACATGTACGTTTGTGCATGTCTAGTTCAGCGAGTGTGCTTGTGCATGTTTGTTGATTTGTATTAATGTCCTAGGATTGTAGTTTGTGTTTTCATGATCCTTTTTGCGAATGCACTTTTGCGTGAGTACTTTTGTGCATGCTTATGTGCGTATCTTATGTAGCGAGTGTTTTTGTGCACGTTTCTTGATGTGCATTCATGTCCTCGAACTGTAACACGTATTTTCATGATCGCTTTTGGAATCCAATTTTGACCATGTTCGAGTGCAATTCGGAAATTTGACGTTAGACAGGAATTGTACCCAGCTGAAATAGCTATCCAATGCCGCCGGAACCAGTTGATTTGGAGTCGGATGAGAAAGTTATGCTCGACTTCGTGGACACTACCGAAGATGTCTAGGGATCCTCTCTTCTAATTTAATTTTATTTTCTTAATTGCAACTCTTTTCTTACTCATTGATGATTTTTGCTTCATGGACACCTAATTATCGATTTGTACCTATAAGATACTTAATCCTGCAATTAAAATAGAAATACAAATTAATCCAAAAAAAAATCCACGTAAACGTAAACCTAGAGTGTGATTTCTAAACTCCACTGTATCTTTTGTATCTAGTGTTTTAGTTCGTGTTTTTAAGATATTTGTTGTGAATGCACTTTTATGCATGCTTTTTTACATGTACGTTTGTGCATGTCCATTTGAGCGGGTGTGTTTGTGCATGTTTATTGATTTGTATTAATGTCCTAGGATTGTAGTTTGTGTTTATATGATCCTTTTTGTGAAAGCACTTTTGTGTGAGTACTTTTGAGCATGCTTTTGTACTTTTACTTATGTGCGTATCTTTTATAGCGAGTGTTTGTGTGCACGTTTCATGCGCATTCATGTCCTCGAACTGTAGCACGTATTTTCATGATCGCTCTTGGAATCCAATTTTGACCATGTTCAAGTCCGATTTTGGAAATTAGACGTTAGACAAGAATTGTAGCCAGCCGAAATAGCTTTCTAATGCCGTCAAAACTAGTTAATTTAAAGTCCGGATGAGAAAGTTATGCTCCAATTCGTGGACACTACCAAAGATGTCGAGGGATCCTCTCTTTTAATATTATTTTATTTTACCAATTGCAACTCTTTTCTTACTCTTTCATCATTTTTGCTTCATGGACACCTAATCATAGATTTGTACCTATAACATACTTAATCCACCAATTAAAACAGAAATATAAATTAATACAAAAAAAAAATACACGTAAACGTAAACCTAGAGTGTGATTTCTAAACTCCACACTATATTTTTTATCTAGTGTTTTTGCTGGTTGTTTGGTTATGCATATTAAAGTCCTAGTGTTGTAGTTTGTGTTTTTCGAATCGTTGTTGCGAATGCACTTTTGGGCATGTTTTTTTACATGTACGTTTGTGCATGTCCAATTGAGCGAGTGTGTTTGTGCATGTTTGTTGATTTGTATTAATGTCCTAGGGTTGTAGTTTGTGTTTTCATGATCCTTTTTGCGAATGCACTTTTGCGTGAGTACTTTTGTGCATGCTTATGTGCTTTTAGTTATGTGCGTATCTTATGTAGCGAGTGTTTTTGTGAACGTTTCTAGATGCGCATCCATGTCCTCGAACTGTAGCACTTATTTGCATGATCGCTTTTGGAATCCAATTTGACCATGTTCGAGTCCGAATTTGGAAATTTGACGTTAGGCATGAATTGAATCCAGCTGAAATAGCTTTCTAATGCCGTATCAACTAGTTGATTTGGAGTCCGGATGAGAATGTTATGCTCGACTTTGTGGACACTACCAAAGATGTTGAGGGATCCTCTCTTCTAACATTATTTTATTTTCCTAATAGCAACTCTTTTCTTACTCTTTCATCTTTTTTGCTTCATGGACACCTAATTATCGATTTGTACCTATAAGATACTAAATCCACCAATTAAAACAGAAATATAAATTAATCCAAAAAAAAAAATCCAAGTATACGTAAACCTAGAGTGTGATTTCTAAACTCCACTTTATCTTTTGTATCTAGTGTCTTTTATGGTTGTTTGGTTATGCGTATTAAATTCCTAGTGTTGTAGTTTGTGTTTTTCGAATAGTTGTTGCGAATGCACTTTTGCCCATGTTTTTTTACATGTACGTTTGTGCATGTCCAGTTGAGCGAGTGTGTTTGTGCATGTTTGTTGATTTGTATTAATGTCCTAGGATTGTAGTTTTTGTTTTCATGATCCTTTATGAGAATGCACTTTTGTGTGAGTACTTTTGTGCATGCTTATGTGCTTTTAGTTATGTGCGTATCTTTTGTAGCGAGTGTTTTTGTTCACATTTCTTGATGCGCATTCATGTCCTCGAACTGTAGCACGTATTTTCATGATCGCTTTTGGAATCCAATTTTGACCATGTTTGGAAATTTGACGTTAGGCAGGAATTGTAGCACGCTGAAATAGCTTTCTAATGCCACCGGAACCAGTTGATTTGGAGTCCGGATGAGATAGTTATGCTCGATTTCGTGGACACAACCAAAGATGTAGAGGGATCCTCCCTTCTAATTTGATTTTATTTTCCAAATTGCAACTCTTTCCTTACTCTTTGATCATTTTTGCTTCATGGATACCTAATTATCGATTTGTAGCTTTAAGATACTAAATCCGCCAATTAAAACAAAAATATAAATTAATCCAAAAAAAAATCCACGTAAACGTAAATGTAGATTGTTATTTCTACAGTCCACTGTATCTTTTGTATCTAGTGTTTTTGCTGGTTGTTTGGTTATGCGTATCAAAGTCCTAGTGTTGTAGTTCGTTTTTTTAAGATCGTTGTGGCGAATGCACTTTTGCGCATGTTTTTTTACATGTACGTTTGTGCATGTCCATTTGAGCAAGTGTGCTTGTGCGTGTTTGTTGATTTGTATTAATGTCCTAGGATTGTAGTTTGTGTTTTCATGATCCTTTTCGCGATTTGCACTTTTGCGTGAGTACTTTTGTGCATGCTTTTGTACTGTTACTTACGTGCGTATCTTTTGTAGCGAGTGTTTTTGTGCACGTTTCTTGATGCGCATTCATGTCCTCGAACTGCAACACGTATTTTCATGATCGCTATTGGAATCCAATTTTGATTATGTTCGAGTCCGAATTTGGAAATTGAACGTTAGACAAGAATTGTAGCCAGCTGAAATAGCTTTCTAACGCCGCTGGAACCAGTTAATTTCGAGTTTAGATGAGAAAGTTATGCTCGACTTCGTGGTCACTACCGGAGAAGTCGAGGGATCCTCTCTTCTAATTTTATTTTATTTTCCTAATTGCAACTCTTTTCTCACTCTTTGATCATTATTGCTTCATGGACACCTAATTATCGATTTCTACCTAGAAGATACTAAATCCACCAATTAAAACAAAAATATAAATTAATCCAAAAGAAAATCCACGTAAACGTAAACGTAGAGTGTTATTTCTAAACTCCACAGTATCTTTTGTATCTAGTGTTTTTGTTGTTGTTTGGTTATGCCTATTGAAGTCCTAGTATTGTAGTTCGTGTTTTTAAGAACGTTGTAGCGAATGCACTTTTGCGCATGTTTCTTTACTTGTACGTTTGTGCATGTCCATTTGAGCAAGTGTGCTTGTGCATGTTTCGTTATTTGTATTAATTTCCTAGGATTGTAGTTTGGGCTTTCATGATCCTTTTTGCGAATGCACTTTTGCGTGAATACTTTTGTGCATGCTGTTGTACTTTTACTTATGTGCGTATCTTTTCTAGCGAGTGTTTTTGCGCACGTTTCTTGATGCGCATTCATGTCCTCGAATTGCAACACGTATTTTCATGATCGCTATTGGAATCCAATTTTGACCATGTTCGAGTCCGAATTCGGAAATTTTACATTGGATAGGAATTGTAGCCAGCTGAAATAGCTATCTAATGCAGCCGGAACCATTTGATTTGGAGTCCGGATGAGAAAGTTATGATCGACTTTATGGACACTACTGAAAATGTCTAGGGATCCTCTCTTCTAATTTGATTTTATTTTCCTAATTGCAACTTTTTTCTTACTCTTTGATCATTTTTGCATCATGGAAACCTAACTATCGATTTTTACCTATAAGATACTAAATCCACCAATTGAAACAGAAATATAAATTATTCCAAAAAAAATCCACGTAAACGTAAACGTAGAGTGTTATTTCTAAACTCCACTGTATCTTTTGCATCTAGTGTTTTTGTTGTTTGTTTGGTTATGCGTACTAAAGTTTTAGTGTTGTAGTTCGTGTTTGTAAGAAAGTTGTTGCGAATGCACTTTTGCGCATGTTTTTTTACATGTACGTGTGTGCATGTGCATTTGAGCGAGTGTGTTTGTGCATGTTTGTTGATTTGTATTAATGTCCTAGGATTGTAGTTTTTGTTTTCATTATCCGTTTTGCGATTGCATTTTTGCGTGAGTATTTTTGTGCATGCTTTCGTACTGCTACTTGCATGCGTATCTTTTCTAGCGAGTGTTTAGTGCACGTTTCTTGATGCGCATTCATGTCCTCGAACTGTAGCACGTATTTTCATGATCGCTTTTGGAATCCAATTTTGACCATGTTCAAGTCCGAATTTGGAAATTTGACGTTAGACAGGAGTTGTAGCTAGTTGAAATAGCTTTCTAATGCCGCCAGAACCAGTTGATTTAGAGTCCGGATGCGAAAGTTATGCTCGACTTCGTGGACACTACCGGAGATGTCGATGGATCCTCTCTTCTAATTTTATTTTATTTTCCTAATTGCAACTCTTTTCTTACTCTTTCATCATTTTTGCTTCATGGACACCTAATTAACGATTTGTATCTATAAGATACTAAATCCACTAATTAAAAAAGAAATATAAATTAATCCAAAAAAAAATCCACGTAAACGTAAACCTAGAGTGTGATTTCTAAACTCCACTGTATCTTTTGTATCTAGTGTTTTAGTTGTTTGTTTGTTTATGCGTATTAAAGTCCTAGTGTTGTAGTTCGTGTTTTTAAGAAAGTTGTTGCGAATGCACTTTTGCACATGTTTTTTTACATGTACTTTTGTGCATGTCCATTTGAGCGAGTGTGTTTGTGCATGTTTTGTTGATTTGTATTAATGCCCAAGGATTGTAGCTTTTGTTTACATGATCCTTTTTGCGAATGCACTTTTGCGTGAGTACTTTTGTGCATGCTTTTGTACTATTACTTATGTGCATATCTTTTCTAGTAAGTGTTTTTGTGCACGTTTCTTGATGCACATTCATGTCCTCGATCCGTAGCACGTATTTTCATGATCGCTTTTGGAATCCAATTACGACCATGTTCGAGTCCGAATTTGGAAATTTGACGTTACTCAAGAATTATAGCTAGCTCAAATAGCTTTCTAATGCCGCCATAACCAGTTGATTTGGAGTCCGGATGAGAAAGTTATGCTCGACTTTGTGGACACTACCGAAGATGTTGAGGGATCCTCTCTTCTAATTTAATTTTATTTTCTTAATTGCAACTCTTTTCTTACTCTTTGATTTTTTTTGCTTCATGGACACCTAATTATCGATTTGTACCTATAATATACTAAATCCACTAATTAAAATAGAAATACAAATTAATCCAAAAAAAATCCACTGAAACGTAAACCTAGAGTGTGATTTCTAAACTTCACTGTATCTTTTGTATCTAGTGTTTTTGTTGTTTGTTTGCTTATGGGTATTAAAGTTCTAGTGTTGTAGTTCGTGTCTTTAAGAAATTTGTTGCGAATGCACTTTTGTGCGTGTTTTTTTACATGTACGTTTGTGCATGTCCGTTTGCGAATGCACTTTTGCGTGGGTACTTTTGTGCATGCTTTTGTACTATTACTTATGTGCGTATCTTTTCTAGCGAGTGCTTTTGTGCACGTTTATTGATGCGCATTCATGTCCTCGAACTGCAGCACGTATTTTCATGATCGCTTATGGAATCCAATTTTGACCATGTTCGAGTCCGAATTTAGAAATTTGACGTTTGACAGGAATTGTAGCCAGCTGAAATAGCTGTCTAATGCCATCGGAACTAGTTGATTTGGAGTCCGGATGAGAAAGTTATGCTTGACTTCGTGGACACTACCAAAGATGCCGAGGGATCCTCTCTTCTAATATTATTTTATTTTCCTGATTGCAACTCTTTTCTTACTCTTTCATCATTTTTGCTTCATGGACACCTAATTATCGATTTGTACCTATAAGATACTAAATCCACCAATTAAAACAGAAATATAAATTAATCGAAAAAAAAATCCACGTAAACGTAAACGTAGAGTTTGATTTCTAAAGTCCACTAGATCTTTTGTATCTGGTGTTTTTTATGGTTGATTGGTTATGCGTATTAAAGTCCTAGTGTTGTAGTTCGTGTTTTTCAGATCGTTGTTGCGAATGCACTTTTGCGCATGTTTTTTTACATGTACGTTTTTGCATGTCTAGTTCAGCGAGTGTGTTTGTGCATGTTTGTTGATTTGTATTAATGTCCTAGGTTTGTAGTTTGTGTTTTCATGATCCTTTTTGCGAATGCACTTATGCGTGAGTACTTTTGTGCATGCTTATGTGCATTTAGTTATCTGCGTATTTTTTGTAGCGAGTGTTTTTGTGCACGTTTCTTGATGCACATTAATGTCCTCGAACTGTAGCACGTATTTTCATGGTCGCTTTTGGAATCCAATTTTGACCATGTTCGAGTCTGAATTTTTAAATTTGACGTTAGGCAGGAATTGTAGCCAGCTGAAATAGCTTTCTAATGCCGTCCGAACTAGTTGATTTGGAGCCCGGATGAGAAAATTATGCTCAACTTCGTGGATACTACCAAAGATGTCGAGGGATCCTCTCTTCTAACATTATTTTATGTTCCTAATTGCAACTCTTTCCTTACTCTTTCATTATTTTTGCTTCATGGACACCTAATTATCGATTTGTACCTATAAGTTACTAAATCCACCAATTAAAACAAAAATATAAATTAATCCAAAAAAAAATCCTCGTAAACGTAAATCTAGAGTGTGATTTCTAAACTCCACTGTATCTTTTGTATCTAGTGTTTTTGCTGGTTGTTTGGTTATGCGTATTAAAGTCCTAGTGTTGTAGTTCGTGTTTTTAAGATCGTTGATGCGAATACACTTTTGCGCATGTTTTTTTACATGTACATTTGTGCTTGTCTAGTTGAGCGAGTGTGTTTGTGCATGTTTGTTGATTTGTATTAATGTCCTAGGATTGTAGTTTGTGTTTTCATGATCCTTTTTGCGAATGCACTTTTGCGTGAGTACTTTTGTGCATGCTTATGTACTTTTATTTATATGCGTATCTTTTGTAGCGAGTGTTTTTGTGCACGTTTCTTGATGCGCATTCATGTCCTTGAACTGTAGCACGTATTTTAATGATCGCTTTTGGAATCCAAATTTGACCATGTTCGAGTCCGAATTTGAAAATTTGACGTTAGACAGGAATTGTAGCACGCTGAAATAGCTTTCTAATGCCACCTGAACCAGTTGATTTGGAGTGCGGATGAGATAGTTATGCTCGACTTCATGGACACAGCCAAAGATGTTGAGGGATCCTCCCTTCTAATTTGATTTTATTTTCCTAATTGCAACTATTTTCTTACCCTTTGATCATTTTTGCTTTATGGACACCTAATTATCGATCTCTAGTTTTAAGATACTAAATCCGCCAATCAAAACAAAAATATAAATTAATCCAAAAAAAATCCATATAAACGTAAACGTAGATTGTTATTTCTACAGTCCACTGTATCTTTTGTATCTAGTATTTTTGCTGGTTGTTTGGTTATGCGTATTAAAGTCCTCATGTTGTAGTTCGTGTTTTTAAGATCGTTGTGGCGAATGCACTTTTGCGCATGTTTTTTTACATGTATGTTTGTGCATGTCCAGTTGAGCGAGTGTGTTTGTGCGTGTTTGTTGATTTGTATTAATGTCCTAGGATTGTAGTTTGTGTTTTCATGATCCTTTTTGCGAATGCACTTCTGCGTGAGTACTTTTGTGCATGCTTTTGTACTGTTACTTATGTGCGTATCTTTTCTAGCGGGTGTTTTTGTGCACGTTTCTTGATGCGCATTCAAGTCCTCGAACTGTAGCACGTATTATCATGATCGCTTTTGGAATCCAATTTTGAACATGTTCGAGTCGTAATTTGGAAATTTGTCGTTAGACAAGAATTGAAGCTACCTGAATTAGCTTTCTAATGCCGTTGGAACTAGTTGATTTGGAGTCGGGATGAGAAAGTTATGCTCGACTTCGTGGACACTACCAAAGATGTCGAGGGATCCTCTCTTCTAATTTGATTTTATTTTCCGAATTGCAACCCTTTTATAACTCTTTCATCATTTTTGCTTCATGGACACCTAATTATCGATTTTTACCAATAAGATACTAAATCCACCAATTAAAACAGAAATATAAATTAATCTGAAAGAAAATCCACGTTAACGTAAACCTAGAGTGTTATTTCTAAACTCCACTATATCTTTTGTATCTTGTGTTTTTGCTATTTTTTTCGTTATGCGTATTAAAGTCCTAGTGTTGTAGTTCGTGTTTATAAGAAAGTTCTTGCGAATGCAATTTTGCATATGTTTTTGTATATGTACGTTTGTGCATGCCTATTTAAGCGAGAGTATTTGTGCATGTTTGTTGATTTGTATTAATATCCTCGGATTGTAGTTTGTCTTTTCATGATCCTTTTTGCGAATGCACTTTTGTGTGAGTACTTTTGTGCATGCTTTTGAACTGTTTCTTATGTGCGTAGCTTTTCTTGCGAGTGTTTTTGTGCACGTTTCTTCATGCGTATTCATGTCCTCGAACTGTAGCAAGTATTTTCATGATCGCTTTTTGAATCCAATTTTGACCATGTTCGAGTCGGAATTTGGAAATTTTACATTAGACAGGAATTGTAGACAGCTGAAATAGCTTTCTAATGCCGCCGGAACCAGTTGATTTGGAGTCGGGATGGGAAACTTATGCTCGACTTCGTGGACACTACCGAAGATGTTGAGGGATCCTTTCTTCTAATTTGATTCTATTTGCCTAATTGCAACTCTTTTCTTACTCTTTGATCATTTTCGCTTCATGGACACCTAATTATCGATTTGTACCTATAAGATACTAAATCCACCAAATAAAACAGAAATACAAACTAATCCAAAAAATAAATCAGAATTATGTGATTTAATTCCTTCGAATTATGTGAATGATATAATCGGAACTATTATCGTGTTGCTATTAAGATCTTTGACTTACGTGCATTACTTACGTGCATTCATCGAGTCATTAATTGGTATTGCATGGTCTACTATAGAAAGGTCAAAATTGTAACGTTGCTACGGTTGAATAGACACGGGATACGGGGGGCCGATATCCCAACAACAGTTACTATAGAACTATAGGGTGGTTAGCTCCCACCGAATGACCGGGCTCAGCATATAAACGTCTATTGCCGATGCTTACGTTAGGGTTTTGATGGGGATCCCAACATGTGTATAATTGCATACGAAAGATTTTGAAAGAAAAATGGTTTTAAAAAGAGTTTTAAAAAGGGGTTTTCGTTCTAAAAAGGGGAACTTCGTTGAAAGGGATATTTTGTCCAAGACGAGTTCCGACATGAACTACGAAGTGATTTCTAAAGGAAAATGAATCCCCACATGATTTTCAAAGTGAATTTCAAATGGCCTTCAAAAGCCAAACAAGACTTTTATTATGTGCTCATATGTGAAGTTATATGTTTAAGTATTTGTGGCGTGATTATATGTTGTGATTTACGTTGATGAAATAATATGATATAATATAATTACTACATAAAATCCGTAGACGAAAGAGAACATAGACAGGGACTTTAGGATTTCCATAGGTCGTGAGTGACAAGTTGAGAGAGGCGTGAGTTTAGTCAGGCCAATGTCCTTACTGAGCCAGTGGTTGGGCTCATGCTTTTATTTATATTCCCTTTTCAGGTTCTCGAAACAACTAGGAGGCCGGCGGAGGGGAGTTCGAGGAATCGCTAGCCTTGGTGCCTTGACTGTTTTACCCGGATTTGTACCACGTCAACGATTTCTAAAATATCTAGCCAAGATATCAATTTTTGTACTCTGATTTGGGAACCCAGTCTATTAAACGGGAGTATCTTAAATAAAGTTTATTTTCCTTCCGCTGTCTTACGAATGTTTTCTAAACCCCGGTGATGTTTTATGTGGACTCTTCCGCCACATTAAGATTATTTTCAAAATCCCGTTCATGTTATGGTACACCCTCTATGAAAAATATTATTTTACGATTGTGGGTTAAATTGGAAGTAAAGGGAAATGGTTCTAATAATTTTAGAGTGGTTTTCTCAAAGTTCAAATTGGATCCGAAAGTTTTAAAGTCCGTTTTTTTCTATCTCTCTCTCTAAAATTTCTATTAAATCATTGAGGGTGCTACAAGGTGGTATCAGAGCAGTGTTTAATACACTTGATTCCTAATTACAGTTCAAGGCACATGTGATTCCTCCTCCAGCCCCCGACCTAAGTCATGAGGTATGATTCATATTTAGTTTTGACTAATTGGAATTAGAGAACTTAAAATTCTATGTAAGCTTGTCACTATACTCATTGTTAGTATCTCGAGTTAATCCTATTAAGGTTTGTAATTTCCTAATTGCACCTATGTGATGATAAAGAGAAGATAGTTTATGCGGTTTTGATACATGATTTTGTGTATGATTATTTTGGTATAAGTACCTCTATATTTTGATATTTATGTGATCGATCTAGAACTGATTTTATGTGACTATGAGTGGTTATGTGTTTTAACCTTCTTGAATACCTAACACATGTTAAGCTATTATTTTTTTGAGATTTGTGTGTTAAAACTTTCAGTGTGATTGAAAATCTTCGTTCACATATAATTTTTTGGATTTTTGCTATTAAAGAATATCATAAATTGTTAATAATGTCAGAAGTGTTTGATTGGTGAATTTTAATTTTGATTATACATGTGTGTTGATGAATCACTTATGTGTACGTTATATGTTAGATGATTAGTCTTGAATATGTTACTACATTTTACTTATATGTCCAATTGATGGATTCTAATGTTGTGGTAGCTAATTCTTGATTGCTTGAATAATGTGATTATGATACAAAGATATGTTTAACTTGATGAAATTTTAATGTTATGTGAAACTACCTTGCAATTCGAAAACTATGTGAGTAGGTTACCAGGGAATAATGTGATAATTCTGTATCGGTGGATTCTAATCATATGCTCAACTCCCTACGTAATCTATGTGCTCGATTCTTAGATGTTCGATTTCTGAAATAATTGACTAAGTGTGCTATTAATATTATGTGACATGTATGGTAGTTTATGTGACAAAGTATGATCGACTTTTGTTACAAATTAAGTACGTGTGCAATTTAAATTCATATATATATATATATACTTGTATGCAATTTAAATTTAATTAATCTCATATGATATGATATACTTGTATGCATATTTGTATACTATTACATTTATGATGTTCAATTTTCTCGATAATTGCATACATGTAACTAAATTGTTATTGTAGATTCCTGTATGTGCATTTGATTGATGATTTTGAATTCATAATGTTGTGGTTAGACCAAATTAGGTGTCTATAGAATCTAATCGAGCTATTTGCCTTTAGCTTTCGATATTTGTTATTTTGATTATGTGAACTGTGTGTATAGTCATGTTTTCTTCGTAAATTATTATACTTTTAACGACTCTCGAAAATTTTGGGTTTATGAGTATAAACTTCTTTAAAAAGTATTTTCTCAAAAATAGTTGAGACCGGTTTCTACTTTTAAAATCTCGAAGTTCTATTTTTGATAAAACCTCTCGACTTTGTTGGTGATTGAAAGATGCACGTTTTAAAATATTGACGAAGTTCTTATAAAAGATTTTGTTTCAAGATAGAAGCAGCTTTATAACAAAACTTATCTTGAAATTTTTTCATAAACTCATTGACCCGCTTTTCTATGGTCCCAACTATGTGCGAATTGTGATACTTGGGTTTTCGCTATTTAAACATTCAAAGTTAGCTGTAGGATAATATATGATTACCTGACATAATTGAGATTTTGAGAATTGAGATTGAATTTTATGAATAATGTGTTCATTGGTAGTGCGTTTCATGCATTATGTGATATATTTGAGTCCATTCCATATGCCTAAGTGATTTATTATGTGCATCATAAAGAAATTATTTATTTTGCATGCTAATCACTTTGATTGACTCTTTTGGATGGGTCAATTGTAGAAATTATTTTTCAAATGATGATTTTCGAAAGTTTGATTTTTGTAAAACAGATGATTGCTTAATAATATTTGGATTCAGAAAGATTATGAAATTTAGATACCTTTTTTAAGCAAATGGTTTGAAAAAGTTTTTGTTTGAGTAAGATATGCATGGATTGAAATTTAGGATATAATTGATTTCAAATCTTTTTGAAAGCCGGATTATTTAAAAAAAAAAAAAAAAAAAGTTTCAAAGTTTGAAAGTTAAATTCTTACTATATGAATCATGTGTGTGCATTTTAGAGTATATTTTGCATCTAGCATTTTTGGTAGAATCTATGTAGATATATGCGATGCCATGTATTGAAGTTGATGATATGTATCTTGTGTGGAACTTATGTGCTTTTTTAGTTGTGCATTCATGAAATACATAAAGAGTGCTATGATTTTATTTGCATGTTTTCAACAATACATGTAGAAGTTTGTTTCTTCAAAAGGGAAAAGATTATCTCAAAATCAAATTTCGTTTTCCGAAAATTGGAAGTTTCGATGAGACTCGTTTAGGATTTTTCAAGAGCAAATTTTGATTTCATAAAACTATTGGGTAAGAAAGTTGTTTAAAAGTATTCCAAAAAAAAAATGTTTTTGCTTTAACAAAAATGAGCTTTCTAGTAACGGAAGTTTGCGAAAATCTTTTTGTGAATCAAAGTATTACTCTTCCAACTATGGAAAGTAATGAAATTTTTCATAACTCGACTTCATGATAAAGTACTTTTCAAATTTTGAGGACAAAATTTATTTAAGGGGGGAAGATTGTAACAGCCCGCATTTTCATAAGCATTTATATATGATTATATTGAATATATATGAATAAAAGTGCATTTCATGAATCGAGTAGTAAGTTATACATTCTCTATGTGTTTATGTAATTTAGATATTTTTAGAAGTAGACATCTTTGTTTTATTAATTAAGTAGTTCATACTAATTATGTGATTAATTGTATTAATTAAGTAGTTCATACTAATTATGTGATTAATTGAATCAAGTGACCATCTATGTAACTCATGCTAATTGGGATTGTATATGTGCATATATATTTTATGCTAATATATAATATATGATGTGGACTTAATTATGTATGTCATATTATGTGAATGTGTATGTTTATGTATGTATGTTATATGTGCATATTTAATTGATGTGTATGTATGTGACATACATGACATAGAACCTCTCTCTCTCTCTCACTCTCTCTCTCGGTTTCAGCATAGGAAATGCCACACCATTTATCTTTTTATTATTTTAATATTATTTATGTATATATATATATATATATATATATATATATATATATATATATATATATATATATATATATATATATAGATGTATATATATATGTGTGTATGTATAGGTGTTGTGTGTGCATGTGCTTTATGTTATGTGAAAGTGCCGTGTGTATAAGTTGAGTGTGTTGGGTTGATGGTGAGTTTCCAAGTATCCAAGTCTTCCTAATTGCTACCTACACCCTCTTGTTTACAATATTGCAAGTAAGTCCCTCTACTCTCCTATAAATAGCCTCTTCATCTTCACAATTTTCAGCACACAAACATCAGCCAAAATCCCTCATTCTCTCCTCTCTATCTCGTCCAAACACTCCCCAAATGGAAGAAGTGCTCTTCCACTTCAAAAGCCTTGAAGATCCTCCATAAAAGTCTCTATTTTTCTCTTCTAAAATCACCCCAAAATGCCTATTTCTCCCTAATTTCGGGATTCTTCTAATACCTTCAAAGAAACAGCCATATAATCTCTGAAAACTTAGCTCCAAAATTTCCCAATACCATCCATGTCAAGCCCAAAGAATTTCAAGCCGAAATTCCATGGATCCTTGGTTTTCTTTCTTTCTTAATCTTCGATTTTCATGGGTAAGGACCTCTTGGTCTTTACTGAATTAAAATCATATAATTAAATAATCTTTATGTTGTTTTATATGCTATTTGTTTAAGTTTTTATCTATAGAAGCATAAAAGCTATAAATCTAGAATCTAGATACAAAACACTAATGGATTTTCAGATCTCCAGCCTCGGGGTTTACTGCATGTTTCATAATTGATCGGTTTTGTAAAACGCACGAAATTTCATGGGTTTCGTATATCTTTCTGTTCTATTTCATTTGATATATTTTAATCATCAATCGGATTTCGGATGATTAATGTAACACCCCGCCCTTTCAGATAACTCGTTTTATATTTTTATTATTTTTCATAAGTAGATTTTACTTTTAGAATTTTTATGTGCTAATAGGATAATTTATTATGAGCTAGCATAATTAAACATGCATTCTTGATGTACTTTATGTGTGACTTGAATTATGTGATTAGTTGATTTATTAGGATCGAATATTTGAAAAATTTCACACGAAAAATAACTAATTGAAAATTTTCATATTTTAATTAGATTATTGCATTCTAGAATTTAATTTGGATAGTTGGAATATATTTATGCATACACTATTTTTTTAGAAAAAAAATAAATTCATGCATATTAGATAATTAAATGAGTGAATAAACTTAGAAATAAAAAATTTCCCCACTCTTCTTGTAATTTTCGGCCATGTGGAGACACACATGGATTTTATTTTCCATGTGTACAATTCTATAATGTAGAAATGCTTATTAGTTGGGAGAATTGAAGGCTTAAGTGGCTTGTACTTTCTTCATTGAGAATGGTACTCCACTTTACCTTTTAATTCAAGACCCACTTTCTCTCTCTTTCCACCTAAGCATTTGAAACCCATTCTCTTTCTTCTTCCTCTCTCCCTAAATTCGGCCATCACCACCATCCCCTCACCAAGACTCCATTTTTACTCAAGCTCAAGCCATAGAACCATCTCCAATCCAACCCACCTAAAGAGAAAATTCCAAGAACACCCCCAAATGCTTGCAAAACTCTATAAATAGAACCCAACACCCAAATGAATTCTCATCTTCTCCACCATATCTTAAAGCTCTTAAGAAAACATCATCTCTCTTCTTCTCCATTTCGAAATTATTAGTGTAGGAAGCTCAAAATCTCTCTTCATTTCCAAAAAGAAGTTTCTTCAACTAGAAGTGTAAGAAAGCTCTCAATTTTCTTCTTCCTTTTCAATTTCGAAAATTCCCTAATGTTTTCTTCTAATTTCTTTATAATTTCTTCAAGGTTCTTGTAGTGGGTTATTCAATCCACCAATTCCTTCATATTCCCAAGAGAAGCTAGGTGAGAATTTCATATTCTTGCTACAAGTGATTCTTCACCAATATTATTTCTTCTTACTCCTTCTTTGTTCTTAATGGCCGAAAATTTGGGAAGTTATATTACTTTGCTTGTTTATTGTTAGATGATCCATGCATGTAATGATCTAAGCCTTAATTGAAATAATCTTGAAGAACTAAGAATAATATGATAATTTAATTTTTATTTATGTAAATATATATATACTAGACCTGCGTGATCTAAAGGAAACTTCGATCCATGGTTTTCGTAAACCTGCGTGGTCGAAGAAAGTACTTAATCCATGTTTTATTTATAATCTATATGTGCTATATATAAGTATATGTTTCTATGTGTATATATATCGACTTGCGTGGTTGTAAGTGTACTCCCTTCGGGTCGAGGAAGCTTATGATCCATGGTTTATGATCTATGAGTAATAAGATAATATACGAAGATAAAAACCGAGAACAAGATTAATAAAAATGCAATTGAATGCGATTGAATTGTTGATGATGGTTTGAATATTTTGGAAAGAAAATATAATAAATGAAATTTGGTGTTACTTGAGAGAAAACTTCAAGTCTCTTGAGAAAGAGGGCTTGAACTTTAATTAATGAAACTTGGAGATAGTAATTATAAATAACCGAACGCTTTAAATTGTTTTGCTTTATGTGTAAATATGTGATCTATGTTCTTTGCTTGAGTTGTTATATGTCTTACTTGCTTTTGTGATTTTGTGATTAAACTATGTGCCTTTGTGAAATATGTGGAAATATGTGTGCTTATGTGAAAACTAACTTTGCATATGTGAAATGAAGAATATATACTAACTTCACTTGCACGTTTTTTAAAGTTGGAAAATCTTGTAAAACATAGATCGAATAAGCACGGGGTATGAGGGACCGGTACCCCAAAAATGAGATGAAGAGTGTGTGGTTTGATTCCACTTATGAAACGTGTTCCAAATAAATGAAGGCTTATTGTCTATGGTTTTACTTGATTTTTCAAAGGATATCCGAACAAAAATGTTTCTCACACAACTAATCCAATTGCTTGAATTGAATGAAAGTATGAACTAACCTCACTAGCACGTTTTTAAAATTGGAAACTGTCCAAAATTCTCTCACTTTGCTAAAATGGAACTTAATCTCTAGTCATGCATGCATAGTTTGTGAAATTGATTAAGTGAATGTTGTTTGGTAATATGTGGACACTCTTACTCTGATTCTAAAAGAAAAATTTTGTCGGAATTTTCTATTCCCGATTTATATATTTCAAAGTCTTCCGCTATCATATTCTAAAATACTAATTAAGTATAACTAGAAAATGGGTGTCACAATTAAGATATTAATGATTTACTAAACCTGCACAGTTTGTGAGTCAGCTGAGGATTTGCTTTTAAAATCGATTTTTTCCTAGTTTGATTTCCTTGATTCTACTTTGAATATATTTATAACTTATAAAACCAGTTTTCTGCAAATTCTTACATTAGTTTAACAAAAGGGTGATTTATTGGGTATTTTCAAAGTGGTTGGTTCTGTTTCTGAAAGTGTGACCACACTCCTGCACCGTTTTACTCATTTCTCTTAGTCTACTAGTTATTTTGGAAAACTGTTTTAATGTAGTCTTTTACACTCATACAGAATTATTGTGTCAAGGTTTCAGAGGTTTTGAAGTAATGGTCTAAGAGAAATGTATTTTTGAAGTTAAAGTGTCAAAACTGTCTGATTTTCCTATGAGTAAACTACTTGAATCAAAACGTCCTTTGTGAGCATGGTTTAAACTCTTGAGGCATAACTTAACATAATAGTTGAACATAGATGAAGTTTCCCATGAGTATTGAGCTACATCTAAAAAATATTCTTAGAGTACTAATCTATGATTAGAATAATAAGTTGTTGTTTGAACTTACTATGTGCTAGTACTTATACTGAATTACATTTCCCGATGGTTCTTTAAATAAGAAGCGTTGAATTTAATTATGTGTATTTGAATTATTTGATTTACTCTTGTGAGGTATAACTATGTATATGTATAAGTATATTTATATGCATATCGATAGTTTAGACTTATGATGTTATGGGCGTACTCCCTTCGGGTTGAGGAAACTTATAATCCATAGTTATAAATTAGAGTATATACGTATAGGTATAAGTATATATATATGTATAAGTACCTATGTGTATATACGTGAACAAGTATATGTGTCTTTATTACAAATGTTTGATCTATATGTGCTTACTATATCCTCGGAAATTACTTCCGAATTATGTGATTTAATTCCTTCGAATTATGTGAATGATATAATCGGAATTATTATCGTGTTGCTATTAAGATCGTTGACTTACGTGCATTACTTACGTGCATTCATCAAGTCATTAATTGGTATTGCATGGTCTACTATAGAAAGGTCAAAATTGTAACGTTGCTACGGTTGAATAGACACGGGATACGGGGGGCCAGTATCCCAAAAACAGTTACTATAGAACTATAGGGTGGTTAGCTCCCACTGAATGACCGGGCTCAGCATATAAACGTCTATTGCCGATGCTTACGTTAGGGTTTTGATGGGGATCCCAACATGTGCATACTTGCATACGAATGATTTTGAAAGAAAAATGGTTTTAAAAAGAGTTTTAAAAAGGGGTTTTCATTCTAAAAAGTGGAACTTCGTTGAAAGGGATATTTTGTCCAAGACGAGTTCCGACATGAACTAAGAAGTGATTTCTAAAGGAAAACGAATCCCCACATGATTTTCAAAGTGAATTCAAATGGCCTTCAAAAGCCAAACCAGACTTTTATTATGTGCTCATATGTGAAATTATATGTTTAAGTATTTGTGGCGTGATTATATGTTGTGATTTACGTTGATGAAATAATATGATATAATATAATTACTACATAAAATCCTTAGACGAAAGAGAAATAGACAGGGACTTTAGGATTTCCATAGGTCGTGAGTGACACGTTGAGAGAGGCGTGAGTTTCGTCAGGCCAATGTCCTTACTGAGCCAGTGGTTGGGCTCATGTTTTTATTTATATTCCCTTTTCAGGTTCTTGAAACAACAAGGAGGCCGGCGGAGGGGAGTTCGAGGAATTGCTAGTCTTGGTGCCTTGACTGTTTTTACCCGGATTTTTACCACGTCAACGATTTCTAAAATATCTAGCCAAGATATAAATTTTTGTACTCTGATTTGGGAACCTTGTCTATTAAACGGGAGTATCTTAAACAAAGTTTGTTTTCCTTCCGCTGTCTTACGAATGTTTTCCAACAAATTAGCCACCTCAGAATTACCAGACAATTTCATCTTCTCAGCCAAATCCTCCAAACAATTCCTTCCACAACTCCAATAAAAACCAGACGAAAACTTCTTATAATCGATCTGTGGGGCCCGCATCCTCTTATCAATCATCTTTTCCAAATACCTACAACTCTCATTCAATCTCCCCTGCCTTACAAGCCCCCCCACGAGAACCGTGTACGAGTTCTCGTCCGGACAAAACCCTCTCCTCTTCATCTCCTCCCAGTCCGCAAGCCCCATTTCACAATCTCTTGCAACAAAGTACTGACCCGGCCCACTGATTTGGGTCAGCTGGACCGGACAGAACCGGCCCGATTCGGTCCGAACCGGTCAGACCGGTTGGGCCGAACCGGACCGGCATTCTTCTATTCACCATCATCTTGATCAATGCATTGTACAATCGGCCATCGGGCTGGCAATTTTTCTCCTTCATCTCGTTTAATAACCGATAAACTATATCCATATTTTTTTGATTCGCAAAACCAGTCATCAAACATGTGTACACCGCAGCATCAGGCCCACATCCAGAATCGACCATCTCGTCAAAATAGTCTATAGCTTCTTTTAAGTGGCCG
>NW_012194937.1:321691-355196 GCF_000504015.1 Erythranthe guttata | reverse complement strand
ATTTCATGCATAAAACATGCATATATACGTACATGTATGCATACATATATGCATATGCTATAATAAGCTATGTTGCTGATAACACCGGAGCCGTGGCACAAGCTAAGGAGCCGCGATCTCATCAGAACAGAAGTCGAAGCATATTCTGAGGAAGTATCACGTGATCCGAGAGATCATTGATAGAGGTGAAGTTAAGGTAGAACGAGTCACCTCGGAAGAGAACGTAGCAGACCCCTTCACGAAGCCTTTACCAAGATCGGTCCATGAGAAACATCGAGAGTCGATGGGATTGCGGTTTATGGGTAGTTGGCTTTAGGTCAAGTGGGAGATTGTTAGAGTAGGTGACCAACAAGCCAACTTGTGGCTGTGGTCTTTCGTATTTATTATTGTAATAAACGAACCTTTATTCGTATTAATGATAAAACACATTGGCATTCTATATCTTTGTCCCTTTGTCACAAGCATAGATATAGTCCTTACAGTTATTACAAGTACTAGTAATTGATCGTTAGGATCGTGAGATATTTACTTAAGTATTATAACTGTTAAACGTGTTCCTAGTCGAAGGGTTACGCCACTAATGAGGATATCGGCCTTTCCCATTAAGACTAGCACTTAGTGTATGTGTACTGCATCTCATCAGTAAACGGTATTGTGATATCGGCATGCACAAGTGGGTGCTCGTAAGTTGACGAGTTCACTGAACTCCCTCACCCTAGAAATCTCTAAGTGGTTCCCAATAATCGAGTAGAGATATCTATGGTATAGTTGTACACCATTAGTCCTTATGACCTAGACATCACCGTGACTTCACTAGAGGACCAGCTGTATCGTGACCTGTCCCTGAGTTCCACCGAGGACCATCCCAAGGGCCAGTGTTCGTGCAGTCCGAAATCTAGTGGGAGGTCTGTGCATTGTAGTCGGGGATTCGATCGCTAGAATAGTCTTGGATGTCCTGTGTGTTCTGAAAGTTTGTAATCATTCTAAGTCTCTGGCCAGAGCTGACTAAGTGATGATTAGAGGATTCGATTCTCTAAGTCATGCACGTAACGATTACAACACTTAGAACGATCGCACCGTTATTGAACATATAAAGAGGTCTCGATGAACCAATGCCTCTAGTTCGATCGGGACATATGAATCGAAGGGACCGTACTGTACGTTAACTATATCTGAAGGTTCTTGCAGGCACTTCATTTGTATCTAGGGAATCATGACGCGTAGTTGCTAGACGCCAATCTTGATTCGTTGGGTGATTAAGGTGAAACGAGCTTCATCTTAATTGTAACTCGAAGGGGACGAGTTTTGACCACAAAGAGTTGTGGGCCCACGGCTAGCTTACACCTGAACCATCGAGGGTCACACTGCTCGTGCACATGAGATCTTTGAATAAACGGTCAGAGATAAAATAGTTTATCTTTGCATAATTGGAAGTCAATATGATTGAGTCCAACATTCGTAATTTGGAATTATGAATGAGAATAAGAAAAGGAAAAGAATAAGCGAACATGTTAGTGAACTTTCTAAATCGGGAAGTTTCCAAATTTAGAAAGTCCACTGAACTAGGGTTTCCACTTTTGGAAAGTTGGAAAATAAGAGATGGCACTCGTAATGACGAGAAAATTATAATGACTCGGAAATTGTAATCGTTACAATTTTTCGATCATTGAATTGAGAGATACGAGCGATTAAAGAAACTAACGAGCTTAAGCTGTTGGGCCCAGTCCAACTTACCCAGTCCAACTTAAGCCCGCTAGGGTTTCATGCTAGGGACTATAAATACATGATTTATAACCCTAGCACACACACACAAAAACCCTAACCCTAATCGGCCACCCTCTCTCTCTCGCCCTCTCTTCCGCGCGGCCACCACCGCGCCACCACCGCCGCTCCGTCGCCGGAAACGGCCGTTCCTCGGCCGGCTCTTGTTCGGTATTCTTTCTCCTTTATTTTCTTTCCGTTTTATTCTAACTACTTCGTGTCTAGTGCCACGATTTAGTAGATCGAAGTATACGAGGTGAAATCCGAGAGGAGGAAGACCGTAGATCGAAGAATCGAGGAGCAACGCACGAGCCGAAGCCGCACGCTGCCCCACGCGCCGCCTCGCACAACCGCGCGTGCTGTACACGCGCCGCCGTGAGCTGCCACACCGCCGCTGCTGCTGCTCCATTGCTGCCCCGATTCTACGGATTGGTTTCCGTAGTAATCACGACGAATCGTTCGATCCTACCTCACGCGTCAAGAGGTAAATACTCGAAACCCTAGTTTCGTTTTAGGGTTTAATTTAAACTATGATTTCATGCTTGTGTTTGTATGATTTTATGTGATTATGTGTAATCGATTAAATCGTTGCGAGCATGTTATTTGGTTTAAATTGCGAGCATGTTAATTGATTTAAATTCGGTTAAATTTATTGGCATGTATGTTGTTTTTAATTTCGCTGGAAGCGCAAAGGTACGCAATTAATTGATTTAATTTGTCGGGCATGTACTTGTGTGCTTTAAAGTGGTTTAAATCACGTAAAATTTTTGTTTTCCGCTGCGTATGCGTGCCCGAAACCCAACACAATCGGCCATCGGGCTGGCAATTTTTCTCCTTCATCTCGTCTAATAACCGATAAACTATATCCATATTTTTTTGATTCGCAAAACCAGTCATCAAACATGTGTACACCGCAGCATCAGGCCCACATCCAGAATCGACCATCTCGTCAAAATAGTCTATAGCTTCTTTTAAGTGGCCGTGTTTGCATAGATTCTTGATTAATACAGAATAACTCCTAACAGTAGGAAGTGGGCCCTTACATTTCATTACCTCGAACAACTTGATTGCATTAGATCTTGTATGGCTCCTCAACAGCCCTTCGAGCATTATATTGTGGGCTAGGATATCGGGTTTAAACTCTTTATCGATCATTTCATTCCACATTCTAGCGGCTTCCATTAAATTCTTGACCGTGCACCAACCGTTGATCAAGATTGTGTACGTTTTTACATTTGGGGCGAATTTGTGCTCCAATTTCTCGAACAACGTTTGAGCTTCTTTTGCGAGCTTGGCCCTACCCAATGCATCGAGCAAACAATTAACGGTCTCTATTCCAACCTTGAAATTATATTTCTTCATCAAATCGACAATGGCAACTGCCTTTTTCCTCTCCTTTGCAGTGGCGAAGACTTTGATGCACATGGTGAAGGTCTCCATCGTGAGCAAACCCTTCTCTCCCATTTCTTCGAGGAGAGAAACTGATGTCTCGAATGGTCTTTCCAAGAATGTTCATCATTGCATTGTAAGTGGTCGAATCATGAGAGAATCCAGGTCTATCTCCGGCCCAACGGAAGAACCGACACGGGAGTTTTCGAGCATGATTGAATCTCTGCAGCACACACAACACCAATTTATGATTCAGATTGATCCCACATTCGTCTAAAACGGCCTATATGTTCCTATCTAGAGCAAACATTTCGTCGATCACCTTGCATACTCTTTCCACCTCCTTCAAATCGGCCTCGAATTCGGCAGAAGCTGATTCATTTTCGATGTCGCTCTCGAATTCGGAATCGGTATGCACCGAATTGACATCGCTACAAAAGGGCCTAATTTTATTCAAGCAAAGTGGGGGATTTTGGTTTGGGATTATTGCCGGCAGGCATTTTTTAAGAGAGAGTGAACAGGGGTATGGCAGTACAAACGGAATTTGACAACGAGTACGATTGATGCTACTACGAGTAAAAGAATTAAGCAGAAAATACATGGGCAGAGAGCTACCGTCAACTTTCTCTCTTTGGACTCCTCGCCCTCATAACGGCGTGTCTTGTCTGTGGACGGGAGAGTGTAATCCTGCGGCGAAGAGTGACAGTCGGTCGCCATCTCCGGCGAGGAATTTGTTGACCTGTGTGGATGCGGAGAGCGGCGATTTTCTTGAGTTTCTTAAATGAAATGCTATTGGGTACCCATTAAACAGGACGAGAGAGGAAAGTAGTGGTTGACGATCGGAGAGGATTTCTGAGCTTGCAGATTTGGTGGCTGGTCGCAGTTCTGCAATTCACGGGTGAAGAAGATGAAGAAAAATGGGCTATTTATTGGGCTTTGTTTTGCTAAAGTAAATTAGGTCTAAATGATATTTGGTTTTATGTAATTCTTAATTGGACCTGTTTCTTACGAAGGGTAAAATAATAGTTTTGGTCACGGAATGCCTAGGACAATTGTTTCTGATCGTGATTCTAAGATCTTGAGTTACTTTTGGAAGACCTTGTAGTGTAAGCTAGGAACAAAATTATTATTTTCTACTACTTGTCACCCACAAACCGATGGTCAAACTAAAGTAGTAAATACGACTTTGTCTACCTTGTTGAGGGCTATTATCAAGAAAAACATTAAAACACGGGAAGAGTGTTTACCACATGTTGAGTTTGCATATAATCGAGCTGTTCATTCTGCTACTAAGTTTTCACCGTTTGAAATTGTTTATGGTTTTAATCCTTTAACTCCAATGGATTTAACTCCACTACCTTTATGTGAGCGTGTTAACTTGGATGGAAAGAAAAAGGCTGAACTTGTGAAGCAGATTCATGAAAAAGCAAGGCTCAATATGGAGAGGAGAACAGAACAATATGCAAAGCAAGCGAACAAGGGACGTCGCAAGTTGGTTTTTGAACCTGGAGATTGGGTTTGGCTACACATGAGAAAAGAACGATTTCCAGTACAAAGGCGTTCTAAGTTGATGCCGAGAGGAGATGGTCCTTTTCAAGTTCTCGAGCGATTTCGTGGCTCACTTGTTTAGAGCCTTTATTAAGTAGATTTAGAGTTTTATTTTCCATTCTTGAAGACTAAGTTTTGGGGGCTAGATATATGCCTTCTTATTCATTGTGAAATATAAATTTTGATCATTAATTAAATTGTGAGATTATTCAATCTAGTTCTTTAAGAACTCTTCAAACATATCGGAGGATTCCGTACGTTCACCTGACTTATCAATCAATCTTCCACAATTGATTGTGGCGTCTTCACATAGAACGAGTCACCTCGGAAGAGAACGTTGCAGACCCCTTCACGAAGCCTTTACCGAGATCGGTCCATGAGAAACAACCGAAGTATTGTTATCGGGTCTAGTCACATGGTTGGCGTGGTTCATATCAACTGTTAGAGTAGGTGACCAACAAGCCAACATGTGGCTGTGGCTTTTCATATTTATTATTGTAATAAACGAACCTTTATTCGTATTAATGATAAAACACCTTGGCATTCTATATCTTTGTCCCTTTGTCACAAGCATAGATATAGTCCTTACAGTTATTACAAGTACTAGTAATTGATCGTTAGGATCGTGAGATATTTACTTAAGTATTATAACTGTTAAACGTGTTCCTAGTCGAAGGGTTACGCCACTAATGAGGATATCGGCCTTTCCCATTAAGACTAGCACTTAGTGTATGTGTACTGCATCTCATCAGTAAACGGTATTGTGATATCGGCATGCATAAGTGGGTGCTCGTAAGTTGACGAGTTCACTGAACTCCCTCACCCTAGAAATCTCTAAGTGGTTCCCAATAATCGAGTAGAGATATCTATGGTATAGTTGTACACCATTAGTCCTTATGACCTAGACATCACCGTGACTTCACTAGAGGACCAGCTGTATCGTGACCTGTCCCTGAGTTCCACCGAGGACCATCCCAAGGGCCAGTGTTCGTGCAGTCCGAAATCTAGTGGGAGGTCTGTGCATTGTAGTCGGGGATTCGATCGCTAGAATAGTCTTGGATGTCCTGTGTGTTCTGAAAGTTTGTAATCATTCTAAGTCTCTGGCCAGAGCTGACTAAGTGATGATTAGAGAATTCGATTCTTTAAGTCATGCACGTAAGGATTACAACACTTAGAACGATCGCACCGTTATTGAACATATAAAGAGGTCTCGATGAACCAATGCCTCTAGTTCGATCGGGACATATGAATCGAAGGGACCGTACTGTACGTTAACTATATCTGAAGGTTCTTGCAGGCACTTCATTTGTATCTAGGGAATCATGACGCGTAGTTGCTAGACGCCAATCTTGATTCGTTGGGTGATTAAGGTGAAACGAGCTTCATCTTAATTGTAACTCGAAGGGGACGAGTTTTGACCACAAAGAGTTGTGGGCCCACGGCTAGCTTACACCTGAACCATCGAGGGTCACACTGCTCGTGCACATGAGATCTTTGAATAAACGGTCAGAGATAAAATAGTTTATCTTTGCATAATTGGAAGTCAATATGATTGAGTCCAACATTCGTAATTTGGAATTATGAATGAGAATAAGAAAAGGAAAAGAATAAGCGAACATGTTAGTGAACTTTCTAAATCGGGAAGTTTCCAAATTTAGAAAGTCCACTGAACTAGGGTTTCCACTTTTGGAAAGTTGGAAAATAAGAGATGGCACTCGTAATGACGAGAAAATTATAATGACTCGGAAATTGTAATCGTTACAATTTTTCGATCATTGAATTGAGAGATACGAGCGATTAAAGAAACTAACGAGCTTAAGCTGTTGGGCCCAGTCCAACTTAAGCCCGCTAGGGTTTCATGCTAGGGACTATAAATACATGATTTATAACCCTAGCACACACACACACAAAAACCCTAACCCTAATCGGCCACCCTCTCTCTCTCGCCCTCTCTTCCGCGCGGCCACCACCGCGCCACCACCGCCGCTCCGTCGCCGGAAACGGCCGTTCCTCGGCCGGCTTTTGTTCGGTATTCTTTCTCCTTTATTTTCTTTCCGTTTTATTCTAACTACTTCGTGTCTAGTGCCACGATTTAGTAGATCGAAGTATACGAGGTGAAATCCGAGAGGAGGAAGACCGTAGATCGAAGAATCGAGGAGCAACGCACGAGCCGAAGCCGCACGCTGCCCCACGCGCCGCCTCGCACAACCGCGCGTGCTGTACACGCGCCGCCGTGAGCTGCCACACCGCCGCTGCTGCTGCTCCATTGCTGCCCCGATTCTACGGATTGGTTTCCGTAGTAATCACGACGAATCGTTCGATCCTACCTCACGCGTCAAGAGGTAAATACTCGAAACCCTAGTTTCGTTTTAGGGTTTAATTTAAACTATGATTTCATGCTTGTGTTTGTATGATTTTATGTGATTATGTGTAATCGATTAAATCGTTGCGAGCATGTTATTTGGTTTAAATTGCGAGCATGTTAATTGATTTAAATTCGGTTAAATTTATTAGCATGTATGTTGTTTTTAATTTCGCTGGAAGCGCAAAGGTACGCAATTAATTGATTTAATTTGTCGGGCATGTACTTGTGTGCTTTAAAGTGGTTTAAATCACGTAAAATTTTTGTTTTCCGCTGCGTATGCGTGCCCGAAACCAACAGTGGTATCAGAGCTCGTTGCGCAATTAATTGCGTTCGTTTTAATATGCATGTTCGATTTATTAAAGTAGCGATTGTCGTATTATGTAATTGGGAGTTTTCGTAAGTTTAAAATATTTTTGAAATATTGTTTAGAATTTTTCCAGCTTTAAAATTGTTTAAAATTGGAAAATCGGATCTGAAATTGTTTTTAAAATGTCGGTTTTTTAAATGTTCGGATCGAACCGGCCGAACCGGCCGGTTCGATGGTTGTGTGCGGTTTAGTTGACCGAATCCAAGTGGATTCGGGTCGGTCAGACCGGTTCTCGGTCCGACTGACCCGGCCCACTGATTTGGGTCAGCTGGACCGGACAGAACCGGCCCGATTCGGTCCGAACCGGTCAGACCGGTTGGGCCGAACCGGACCACTGAAAAATAAATAAAAAAAAAAAAAATTTTATTTCAGATTTCTAAAATTAAACTTAAAACAAATTGATTTTAATTTTTGGAAAATTATTTTCAATTAATCCCAATTAGATAATTGGATCGACAATCATCTATTTTAGTAAATAGGTGTTAGATTAATTAATTAATTTAAATTGTTAAATTGATTTCAATTAATAGAACACATATATAATATTGATTATAAGTTCAACTTAATTAGTAGTACCTCAACATTATTTGAATGACTTATGCTAGTTGAGGTTCTATAATTATTTTGAAAACTCGATAATTAATTAATGTAATTAATTATGAAATTAGGTCGTATGTTCCTCTTAGGACAATATGCGTTTTCCATATACCTTTAGAGAACATAGATGTCGGAATCACATAGACCAATCCAAAACCTTCTGATGAGATAAAACACTTAATCAAATCCCCTCATTCTTTTAATTAAGAATTATTTCAAGCTATAAAGAAATACCCAATCTGTTGAGTTATTTCTTTCCTTCTGCCAACGGTTGGATTATGTGTAGCCCTTCACTGTAGTGCAGTAAGCCGTGTTAGCGGGGAGTGCTATGGTGGAGTAAGCTGTAATTCAATTGACATAGCGATGAAGGTAGCCATAGAAAAGGGTTATGTTGGATTAATGTGGTCGGCTAGATTAACTAGGGACTGCATTAGTTTGGCATAATCAAGTTCTATGAGCATCTTTGATTGGTAGGTTAGACTTGACACACGACGATTTTGATATTCGCGAGATTAACTTAGGTCATTATCAAGTGTGAGGAAAATTAATTTAGGGTCATATTGTGGATATGATTGATTGTGATCTACCTTTGGGCAAATATAATCGGGCTAGATTGACTACGGGTTATATTTGTCTATTGGACCTAAAGCCCATTAAGAAAAATCAGTTTTCTCGTTTGTCTACTAGAGGGAAGTGGAACTCGATAAAATTAGTGGGAGAACAATTAAATAACATAAGTCCAAACATTTAATTGTAACAATGATTTAACGTGAATCTCTAATAATCCTCTTCTCTATACCTCTCAGATAATCATGTCTAAGAATCCCATAATGTCAATCCTCGACAATAAACTCAATGGCCCTAATTACCTAGATTGGTTGCGTAGTCTTAAGCGTGTGCTAACCGTTGAGGGGCGTCTCTATGTTTTGAATGAGAGACTTCCCGCCACTATACCTGCCACAGCGACTGATGCTGAAAAGGAAACTTATGAAGCATGGAAGAAAGATGACACACATGCTAGGTGTTATATGATAAGCCGCCATGGAGCCCGCGCTTGCGAGGAAATATGAGTCTCACATGCATGCTTTCGATATAAAGGCTCATCTCGATAGCATGTATAGTGAGAATATTAGGGCATCGAGATACGCTGCTACAAAGGAGTTGATCACAGCGAGACTGCGCGAAGGGGTTTCGGTCCACGAGCACTGTCTCAAAATGATCACTCTCCTTGAAAAGCTAGTGAATCTTGATGTCACCCTCCCGGCCGAGCTCTCGTTGGATTTGATCCTGTTGTCTCTTCCTAGTTCCTATGAATTGTTCATAGTGAACTTCAACATGAACAAACTAGATCCTCCCTTGGATGAGTTAATGAACATGTTGGTCAGTTTCGAGTCCACCATTAAGAAAGAGAAGTCTGTTCTCATTGCTGTTACTTCTAGAAAGAAGAGTTCTTCCTAAAAGAAGATAAAGGAAAGAGTTCCCTTCCCAAACAGCAAGTTCGAAGTGGGTGAAGGTAGTGGGGGCCCCTAAGGCGAAATTCAGCAAAACGTAAGGAGATAGGTCAAAACCCCGCACAACTTTGGCACGCTAGATTAGGTCATGTCACTTTAAGAAGGATGAACGATTTTGTTAGTGAAGGACTGTTCTCTTTGGAGGACGTGAAATCACTACAAATTTGTGAATCTTGCCTTAAAGGGAAAATGACCAAGTCACCCTACAAAGGGAAAATGGAACGAGCCGAGGGTCTTTTGGATTTGATCCATACAGACGTATGTGGTCCACTAAGTGTTAGTGCGAAGGGTGGATATAACTACTTCGCTACCTTTACCGACGATTATTCTAGGTATGGGTATGTGTACTTGATGAAGTACAAGTCTGAAACATTTGAAAGGTTCAAAGATTTTAGACACGAAGTGGAAAAGCAACTCGGACGAAGTATTAAGAAGCTGCGATCCGATCGTGGTGGAGAATACTTGAGCATCGAGTTCATTGACTATCTAAAAGAGAATGGGATACAATCCCAATGGACTCCACCGGGAACTCCTCAACTTAATGGAGTCTCCGAACGTCGGAATTGAACTTTATTAGATATGGTTCGATCAATGATGGGGTTCACGAACTTACCGGCATACTTGTGGGGTCATGCACTTCGTACTGCCGCGTATTTGCTGAATAGAGTTAACACCAAAGCAGTTAAATCCACACCTTATGAACTTTGGCATTCCCGGAAACCCAACTACAAACATATTAGGATATGGGGTTGTCCCGCTTATGTGAAGCGGTTATTGGGAGATAAGTTGGATAGTAAATCCGACTTGTGCTATTTTGTGGGGTATCCCGAAAACTCAATGGGATACGAGTTCTACTATGTCAAAGAAGCAAAGACGTTTGTTTCAAGAAATGCCACCTTTTTGGAAAGGGAGTTTCTATCCGATAGAAATGGCAGCATGATAGAACTTGAAGTAGTTCAAGAACCACAAAGTGAAGTTCAAACGCAAGAACAAGCAATCGAACCAATACAACAAACCACTAATATACCTCCTGAACCTACGGTACGTAGATCCGAAAGAGTTCGGAAAATACCGGATAGGTTATTCCTCCTCGAAAATGATGAAGATCATGTTGATCTTGGACGAGATCCAAGAACATACAATGAGGCCGTATCGGATGCGGACATGGGACATTGGCTAACTGCCATGAAATCCGAAATGGACTCCATGTACTCCAACAAGGTATGGACCTTGGTAGATCCACCTAAGGGAATTGTTCCTATAGGCTGCAAGTGGATCTATAAGAACAAAATTGGAGTGGATGGAAAGGTATCGACCTATAAAGCTAGATTGGTAGCGAAAGGTTACACTCAAAGGCAAGGCGTTGACTATGAGGAAACTTTTTCGCCAGTCGCGATGCTGAAGTCCATTAGGATTTTGCTGGCCATAGCTGCGTGGTACGACTACGAGATATGGCAAATGGATGTGTAGACCGCCTTCCTTAATGGAGATATTGAGGAAGAAATTTACATGGCGCAGCCGGAAGGCTTCATATCTTCTGGAAGTGAGCAAAAGGTTTGCAAGCTCCAGCGATCCATTTATGGATTGAAGCAAGCATCCCGTAGTTGGAACATTAGGTTCGACTCAACTATCAAAGAGTTTGATTTTGAGAAGAATCCGGAGGAACCTTGTGTATACAAGAAGGTTAGTGGGAGGGCAGTAATATTTCTAGTGCTTTACGTTGATGACATTCTACTCATTGGGAATGACATAGGAATGTTACAGCAAACGAAAGCATGGTTGTCCACACGTTTCTCAATGAAGGATTTGGAAGAAGCATCTTATGTATTAGGAATACGCATCCATAGAGATAGAACGAGAAAGATGCTTGGCTTATCCCAAAGCCTGTACATAGACACCGTTATGAAACGGTTTAGCCTGGAAGAATCCAAGAAGGGATTCTTGCCAATGTCCCATGGGGTTCGTCTCTCGAAATCTATGTGTCCGCAAACACCTAGTGAAATCGAGGAGATGAAAAGGACGCCATATGCTTCTGCCATAGGAAGCATAATGCATGGCATGCTATGTACGAGACCCGATATTGCGTATGCTGTGAGTGTCACAAGCAGATATCAGTCTAACCCCGGCCCGGCTCACCGGAAAGCCGTGAAAGATATCCTCAAGTACTTACGAAGGACTAAGGATATATTTTTGGTTTATGGGGGTGCCGAGTTGAAATTAGAGGGTTTTAACGACTCTAGTTTTCAATCGGACGTGGACGACTCAAAGTCGAATTCTGGATTTATATTCACGCTTAATGGTGGTGCTGTGTGTTGGAAAAGTTCCAAGCAAAACACGACGGCCGATTCCACTACCGAAGCGGAATACATTGCAGCATCCGAAGCTGCAAAAGATGGGACTTGGATAAGGAAGTTCATCCAAGAGTTGGATGTCATTCCTAATGCTAGTGATCCAGTACCGTTGTACTGTGATAACACCGGAGCCTTGGCGCAAGCTAAGGAGCCGTGATCTCATCAGAAGTCGAAGCATATTCTGAGAAAGTATCATGTGATTCGAGAGATCATTGATAGAGGTGAAGTTAAGGTAGAACGAGTCACCTCGGAAGAGAACGTTGCAGACCCCTTCACGAAGCCTTTACCGAGATCGGTCCATGAGAAACATCGAGAGTCGATGGGATTGCGATTTATGGGTAGTTGGCTTTAGGTCAAGTGGGAGATTGTTAGAGTAGGTGACCAACAAGCCAACATGTGGCTGTGGCTTTTCATATTTATTATTGTAATAAACGAACCTTTATTCGTATTAATGATAAAACACCTTGGCATTCTATATCTTTGTCCCTTTGTCACAAGCATAGATATAGTCCTTACAGTTATTACAAGTACTAGTAATTGATCGTTAGGATCGTGAGATATTTACTTAAGTATTATAACTGTTAAACGTGTTCCTAGTCGAAGGGTTACGCCACTAATGAGGATATCGGCCTTTCCCATTAAGACTAGCACTTAGTGTATGTGTACTGCATCTCATCAGTAAACGGTATTGTGATATCGGCATGCATAAGTGGGTGCTCGTAAGTTGACGAGTTCACTGAACTCCCTCACCCTAGAAATCTCTAAGTGGTTCCCAATAATCGAGTAGAGATATCTATGGTATAGTTGTACACCATTAGTCCTTATGACCTAGACATCACCGTGACTTCACTAGAGGACCAGCTGTATCGTGACCTGTCCCTGAGTTCCACCGAGGACCATCCCAAGGGCCAGTGTTCGTGCAGTCCGAAATCTAGTGGGAGGTCTGTGCATTGTAGTCGGGGATTCGATCGCTAGAATAGTCTTGGATGTCCTGTGTGTTCTGAAAGTTTGTAATCATTCTAAGTCTCTGGCCAGAGCTGACTAAGTGATGATTAGAGGATTCGATTCTCTAAGTCATGCACGTAACGATTACAACACTTAGAACGATCGCACCGTTATTGAACATATAAAGAGGTCTCGATGAACCAATGCCTCTAGTTCGATCGGGACATATGAATCGAAGGGACCGTACTGTACGTTAACTATATCTGAAGGTTCTTGCAGGCACTTCATTTGTATCTAGGGAATCATGACGCGTAGTTGCTAGACGCCAATCTTGATTCGTTGGGTGATTAAGGTGAAACGAGCTTCATCTTAATTGTAACTCGAAGGGGACGAGTTTTGACCACAAAGAGTTGTGGGCCCACGGCTAGCTTACACCTGAACCATCGAGGGTCACACTGCTCGTGCACATGAGATCTTTGAATAAACGGTCAGAGATAAAATAGTTTATCTTTGCATAATTGGAAGTCAATATGATTGAGTCCAACATTCGTAATTTGGAATTATGAATGAGAATAAGAAAAGGAAAAGAATAAGCGAACATGTTAGTGAACTTTCTAAATCGGGAAGTTTCCAAATTTAGAAAGTCCACTGAACTAGGGTTTCCACTTTTGGAAAGTTGGAAAATAAGAGATGGCACTCGTAATGACGAGAAAATTATAATGACTCGGAAATTGTAATCGTTACAATTTTTCGATCATTGAATTGAGAGATACGAGCGATTAAAGAAACTAACGAGCTTAAGCTGTTGGGCCCAGTCCAACTTAAGCCCGCTAGGGTTTCATGCTAGGGACTATAAATACATGATTTATAACCCTAGCACACACACACACAAAAACCCTAACCCTAATCGGCCACCCTCTCTCTCTCGCCCTCTCTTCCGCGCGGCCACCACCGCCGCTCCGTCGCCGGAAACGGCCGTTCCTCGGCCGGCTTTTGTTCGGTATTCTTTCTCCTTTATTTTCTTTCCGTTTTATTCTAACTACTTCGTGTCTAGTGCCACGATTTAGTAGATCGAAGTATACGAGGTGAAATCCGAGAGGAGGAAGACCGTAGATCGAAGAATCGAGGAGCAACGCACGAGCCGAAGCCGCACGCTGCCCCACGCGCCGCCTCGCACAACCGCGCGTGCTGTACACGCGCCGCCGTGAGCTGCCACACCGCCGCTGCTGCTGCTCCATTGCTGCCCCGATTCTACGGATTGGTTTCCGTAGTAATCACGACGAATCGTTCGATCCTACCTCACGCGTCAAGAGGTAAATACTCGAAACCCTAGTTTCGTTTTAGGGTTTAATTTAAACTATGATTTCATGCTTGTGTTTGTATGATTTTATGTGATTATGTGTAATCGATTAAATCGTTGCGAGCATGTTATTTGGTTTAAATTGCGAGCATGTTAATTGATTTAAATTCGGTTAAATTTATTAGCATGTATGTTGTTTTTAATTTCGCTGGAAGCGCAAAGGTACGCAATTAATTGATTTAATTTGTCGGGCATGTACTTGTGTGCTTTAAAGTGGTTTAAATCACGTAAAATTTTTGTTTTCCGCTGCGTATGCGTGCCCGAAACCAACATCAACTTCATTGTATCTTTTGTATCTAGTGTTTTAGCTGTTGTTTGTTGATGCGTATTAAAGTCCTAGTGTTGTAGTTCGTGTTTTTAAGAACGTTGTTGCGAATGCACTTTTGCGAATAGTTTTTTACATGTACGTTTGAGCATGCCCATTTGAGCGAGTGTGTTTGTGCATGATTGTTGATTTGTATTAATGTCCTAGGATTGTAGTTTGTGTTTTCATGTTTCTTTTTCCAAATGCACTTTTGCGTGAGTACTTTTGTAACACCCCACATTTTCGAAACCCTAAATCCCTAACCAAAGTTCCATAACCCGAAAATTCTCACGTAGGAATTATTATGAATTTATTTACCTTACTAACTTAAATTCTTTAAGTGCTTTATTTACATAGATTAATAATCCTTATATGCTGATTCGATTATATGCCTTATGTGCTAGGAATTCATTGAATAATTATGTGCCAGTTTTATTTCGATAATTATGTGCTTAAGTAGATTAATTATTGATAATTGTGTGCTAGATTAAATTATGTGACTTATGTGTATAAGTAATTTATTTATATGATTTCATGACTTAATCATAATTTCATGCATAAAACAGGCATATATACGTACATGTATGCATACATATATGCATATGCTATATAAGCTATGTTGCTCTGGACTATAGGTATATGTATTTATATATGTGTGTGTTTGGTTTATGTGAGTAAGAGAGAGAGACATTAGTGATTTTTTTATTAGAAAATAAAATTAGAAAAGATGCATGCTTGTCCACATGTCAAAGTGTGATGATTTACACTAATCCAACACTCAATGTGGATTAGTCATCCCAAGAGACACCCTTCCTTCTTCTTTTCTCTCCACCTCACTCCACACTTGTCTTCTCTTCACCATCACCACCGAAGCACCATCTCCTCTGAATCTTTAGGACTAATCTGCAATTTCTTAAAATTTCGGCATGAAAATTGTTTCATCTTTAAAATCTCAGTAGGAGTAAGTGGAATTTGATTATTTGCTATTTGGCCTTAGTTTTGGATTAATATTTGTTGGGAAAATCATTTTTGGCTTCAACACTACTTGCCGAGTATTTTAATTTTTATAAATCCGATTTTTGAGGAAACTGCAATGCATCTGTATCTTTAGTCAGTTAGGCAGACTATAATTAAATTTGAGAATTTTTAGATGCTATTTGCTATTTTTTCGAAATATTGCTTGTGCATGTGTCATAAATGGAACTTTTGTGTTTTAATCATTATACCTTGTGTATTAATTGTGAGAATGTGAATTGATGGTTAAAAATCTGCAGCTGAACTATGTTAAGGGGCTGTAAGAATTTTAATTCATTAAATGAATAAAAGTTGGAGAAATCGCATAAATGAAAAGATAGAAATGTTGGTGCTTTAAAGGCATGGTTTGCTAATTTAATGTTAATTAAAGTATGTTTTGGGGCTGCATGTTATGTGTATGTGTGTGTGCCGTGTATGTGTGTGTGTGCTGCTGCTGTGTGTGTGTTTTATATAAATATATAATATGATAATAATGTGAATTATGTGCTATATTTAAGTGGTTATATATATGTGTGTGTATGATATGTGTGATTGCCGTGTGCATGTGTATTATGTGGATAATTTGATTTATTTGTATGCTCGTTGATTGATATTTGTAATGTCGTAAAGTTGTTATTTTTTTTAGAGTTTCATTCGTCTCATGGTCTTGCATAAAAGAGATTTCATTTTTACGAAAGGAAAGGTTAATGGAATGCTTGGGTTGGATAAGTCGGGATACGGGGGGCCGGTATCCCAATCATAGTTACTATAGAAAAAGGGGTGGTTTGATTCCACCAAAAGAACGGGCTCGGAATACTATGCTTATCATCCAAGTGAAGAAGTTAATTTTTCACGGATCCGAACAACAGAAAATGTTTTTATTCATGCATTTGCACGAAAAGGGTAAATTGGTAATTTTCAGCATTTGAGTCGATAAAAGGGTAAATTGGGAACTTTCAGTATTTGCGTCGATTTACGTGCTTAAATGAAATTTCGTGTTTATGTATGTGTGTTTGTTTGCCGACGAATGGTAAGGTGTGATGCTTATGTGTATATATTAATATAAGTACGTAAAACCATATTTTAAAACCTCGTTATCCATTCGGATTTGTTACATGGCTTAATAGCTCATATAGATACTTCTTTGATTGCACGTAGTAGTAATCCCACGCCGGAATTGTAACACCCCACCTTTCCAGAACCCTAAAACCCGAACTTAAATTGTCCCAAACTCAAAAAATTCCTTACGTGAGATTTTACGTGAATTTAATTATGTGAATTATTTATGTGCTATATTTAATTGGTAGATTTATTTTCTAGCAAATTATGTGAATTATGTTAAATAGACTACTATATGTCTATATATGACTTTACTTGATAGCATACATGCATACATACATGAATTTTACATGGACTACTTGATTTTATAATATTATGTTATATGTATATCGCCGTATATGTGTGTGTGTTAGTCAAAAATAGAGGCTAATTAAATAATTATTTAAATTGCACCTATTTTAATCCCACACTCCTCTTCATCTTCCTTCTTCTTCCACCTCACCATATTACTTGTCTTCCTCCCATCCTTCCACCGAGACATCACCACCACCTCCATTCTTCATCTTCTTCCACCTCACCTCCATTTTTTAAGGAAAATGAAAAATAATTTTAAAAGTCCTCTATTTAATGATGGACTTGTAGCAGCCTAAAACACCATTCTCCAAAGAAATATACATCTGACTTAAAATTCCACTCCATCTCCTTCACCATCAACATAATTTGGCTAGAGCTTGGCATCAACCTTTGAAGCATTCTCCTTCGATTTTCCTTCATATTTCTTTCGGTTATTTAGGTAAGAAATTCCGATTTCTTGCTGCAATTAAATGGCATCAATAGTATTAAAATGGTTTTCAAAATTACTTAAAAGATTGGGGAAGATTTCGAAGAAATTAGTACTTTTGTGGAAAATGGAAAATATGTGTTTAATGTTGATTTCTTGTTCTTGCATGCATCATGTATGTTGGTAGTGGGTAGATAAAATTTTTATTGTCCAAAAGCATAAAAAATTTCGGATTTCAAAAAGGTTTTGCAAGAAAAATAATTTTTTGGGTTGCATGTGTAAATCTATAGATTTTCGGGTCAAATATGTAATTTTTGAGAAGTCAGTCCTAAACATGTTTTCAAATCTGTTCTTCAGCATTTATTAAACAAAATTTTCGGATTTAAAAAGGTTTGGCAAGAAAAATTAATTTTTGAACTTCTAGTGGTCTTGCATGTATAGATCTAAAGTTTTTTGTGTCAAATTCATAATTTTCAAGAAGTCAGTCCTAAATGTGTTTCAAAAACTGTTTTTCAGCATTTATTGAGTGAAATTCGAATTTTAAAAAGGGTTGCACAAGAAAATGAATTTTTAAACTTCTAGTGGTCTTGCATGTATAGATCTAGAGATTTTGGGGTAAAATATGTAATTTTCGAAAATTCTGCCTCAAGTAACTTTTTAACTTTGTTTTCTGCATATATTAAAGTAAAATTTCAGATAGTTAGGGGTTTTCCATGAAAAATCAGATTTGAACTTTTAGTGTGGTTGCATGTGTAAATCTTGGAACTTTGGGGTCAAAATTGTAATTTTCGAAAAATCAGTCCCTTTGAAATTTTGAGAGTCTGTTTTCCAGCAAGGGTTAAATAAGACGAAAGTTGTGTTTTTTTAAAGTTTTATTGGGGTCATATTAAGAATTTGCATTTTTAAGAAAAAGGGATTTTTCCTAGTTTTTATTTAAAAGAAAATTCGAAACTTTATGAAATTTTAAAATGATTTCGGAAACTAAAACTTTGGTCAGTTGGGAACTCTAGGATTTAATTTGAGAATTTTTAGAATTTGTTTACTATTATTTCAAATTTTTAATATCATGCATGTCATTTATGATGTTTTGTTCTTTAACCTCCTTGTCTTGAAATAGTTGATTGTGAAGGATGAAACTTGGGATTGTGTACCTTAAATTTCTGCAGTAGATGTGATAATTACTGCTGGAAATTAATCAAAATGGATTTATTGCCTGGAAGTGGTAATAAATTTGTTAAGTAATGGATGAAAATGGGTACATGTTTTGCAAGCATACTTAAGTATTAAATGGTGATATATTAATTGTGTATGGTTGTATGGTTATATGTGTGCCGTGTGTGACTGTGGTTGCACACATATATGTGAATTATTGCATAAGTATGTGGTAAGTTATGGTAATTGTGTGATTATATGGTACTTGATTTATATTTGTGGTGTTATGTGTGAATTGCATAATTAGTGTGACAAAAGCATAATTTTGGAAAATTGCATTTCTTTAATTTGAAAATTGAAAGATTAATGGAATGCTTAGTGAATAAACGGGATACGGTGGGCCGGTATCCAACTAGGATGAAATACGTGGTTTAAACGGGCTCGAAACGCTTTATACTTTATTGCTAAGCACAGAAATTAATCTTTCACGGATCCGATAAACGAAAAAAAATGTTTTTACACGATTTTCATCAAAAGTGCATTTTAGTCATTTTGCATAAGTAAGTGTTTATGTGTGATTGATGTGTTTTCGTGAACTATGTGATTAACCGTTTGTCTGGTGATTGTTTGGAACATGAGTAAGGATAGCTATATATATATATATTATATTATATATAACGTATTTTCAAAGTTCGATATTTCATCGGAGTTCTTACTGAGCTTTATAGCTCATATACATGCCTTTTAATTGCAGGTAAATAGTGTTAGTAACCCTCCACCAGAATGGATCGAGTAGCGGATCGAGGTCTTGCCCGGGATTTTTGGAAGTTGTACGAGGACCTATGAACGATGCTAAAGAATTTTGATTTTTGGTGATATAATAGTAAATTTAAGTATTTCCCATTTTGATCTTTCGAACTCGAACCCGGTATGGATTGTACTTGACTTTTAATACAAAGTAGTCATTTTAATAAATTTGTTATTTTCACGTCTCGCTAGTGGTTTTCAAAATATTCACCAAAATACCTTTTCAAAACTCTAATTTCTTTTCGAACCAAAATTGATAGCTTGATAGTGTAGCACTCGAACAAAAATCCTCCTAAGAAAGTTTTCGAAAATCACAACAAGGTTTTTAAATGTTCTAAAGAAGAGATTTTTAATAATTTCGTTTTAGTCCCATTCCAAAGTTTTAAAAATTACAAAGAGATCCTTTTGCTTCCGCTAGAAAAATGAATATTCCGATAAACTGGTTCGATTTATCGCCCGATATGAAGGGGGGTGCTACAGGGTGGTATCAGAGCATGGTTCATAGATACTCGTACGAACTTCACGGGTTTAGAGACTACTCGAGACGCGAAGCTCGGACCATCCGGTAAAGTATGTGTATTATTTTCTTTATGTGTTTTATTTGCTTTACTTACTAATGATAATTAATATAGAAATAATGGCGGGACGTATAACCCGAAGAAACTCGAGCACTCCCACCAATAAACCACAAGACCCCAATCAAACCATTAACGATCTTTCGAACTTAATCCGTGAACAAGCCCAAAACCACCAACGCCAAATCGAACAACTCCTCCAACGTAACCAAACCCCGCCTCAAAATAACGCACCCCAAGCCATATACAAACGACTCCTCCGAATGAACCCGTCCGAATTCCACGGTGGAACCGATCCCGCCATAGCCGAAGAGTGGAACCGATCCCGCCATAGCCCGAAACCCGATCCCGCCATAGCCGAAGAGTGGATCAAATCTCTCGAAGTCATCTACACAACGAGGCTCGTCACTGGTGGGAAGGAATCAAAGAAGGAACGAACCTCGAAACTTTGCCATGGACTGACTTTAAAGTCCAATTTTTCGAGAAATATTTCTCGAAAGACGTGCGAGCCCACAAACTCAAAGAATTCCTCGAACTCCGTCAAGGCGACTTACCAATGTTTGAATACATCCGTTGTTTCGAACGTGGCTGCCTCTACGCTCCATTCATCGCTCGAGATGCCGAGGAGAAGAAGAACCATTTCATTCGTGGCCTCCAACCCGAGATTCGCAGAGATATTCGTATGTCCGACGCCTCGACTTTCCGCCAACTAGTAGACAAAGCCCTCATCGCTGCCCAGGACGAACGAGACATTCAAAACAGCCGCCGACCTCAAGGAGTTACTCACCGCCCATGGAAAAAGGGTAACTTTGGCAACCGTCCAATTCAAGGAAAAGAAATTCAGCCCGTACGCCAGCCAATTGGACCACTACCACCGCCACCACCGTCGAAACCAATATGCCCGAAATGTGAGAAAAGACACTTTTGAATCTGCACCTATGGAACGGGTAACTGTTTCCGATGCCAAAAGCCCAGACACAAGGCACGAGACTGTCCGAATACTCCGAACACCGTCCCCGGCCGTGTATTTGCCATGACTCAAGAACAAATTGAGCAGGATCCCTCTACGGTAGCAGTCGATTAAGTCACGAATACCAAATTCTCATTACCTCTGGCGAAGAAATGTGCGCAAGCCTAGTAGTACCTAATTGTCCGATCCGAGTTCACACTCAACCTATGAACTTCGATTTAATCCTCTTACCAATCCAAAACTTCAAAGTTATACTAAGCATGGACTGGTTAACCAAATTCAAAACCCAAATCGATTGTGTCTCAAAAATGGTTATATTTCCCCTTCCGAACGCCAAAACCCTAAAATTCCAAAGTCAACCCAAAACCTCGATTCCAATCAATTCTGCAATCAAAGCAGACATACTTATTCACAAGGGTCATTCCGGCTACTTAGTGGATATTCTAAAATCTGAACAGGATACCGAAACCCAAATGTCCGACATTCCCGCAGTGCAAGAATTCCCCGAAGTATTTCCCAACGACATTTCTGGACTTCCACCCGACCGAGAAATTGAGTTCGAAATCAATCTTATCCCCGGAGCTACGCCAATTTCCAAAGCTCCGTACCATGACCCTGATGGAATTAAAAGAGTTGAAGGACCAAATTCAAGAATTGCTCGACAAAGTTATGTTCGACCAAACCATTCCCTGTGGGGCACACCGGTTCTCTTCGTCAGAAAGAAAGACGGATCCCTTCGCCTTTGCATTGATTATCGTGAACTCAACTAAATCACAATCAAGAATAAATATCGTCTTCCTCAAATCGATGATCTTTTCGACCAACTCCAAGGCTCATCAGTCTTCTCTAAAATCGATCTCCGATCCGGTTACTACCAACTCAAAATCAACGAATCCGATACCAGCTTTCAGAACCCGATATGGCCACTATGAATTCGTCGTCATGCCCTTCAGTCTAACTGACGCCCCCGCAGTTTTCATGAACCGAGTCTTTCATCAGTACTTGGACCAATTTGTAATTCTCTTCATCGACGACATTCTCATCTACACCGATCACAAGAGTCTGAAATACTCAAAAAGACCTAAATATGAGGCAACGGAGATGGTTCGAACTAGTCAAAGATTACGACTGCGAGATACTTTACCAACCCGACAAAGCTAATGTGGTCGCCGACGCACTTAGCCGCAAATCGATCAACGCCCTCATAGTCCAACCTAACTTGGGAGAATCGATCAAATCAGCCCAACAAAACGATCCGCAAATTCTCAAAATCCGCAATAATCTCGAATCCAATCCCAACTTCCGAATTTCCGAAGAAGGTCTCGTCCGATTCCAAAATCGCATTTACGTCCCCGACGATCCCAATGTCCCCCGATTAATCTTAACCGAAGCTCACCAAACAACGTACACTTGCCATCCCGGAGAAACCAAAATGTACCAAGGTCTCAAAAAGCTGTACTGGTGGCCTGGAATGAAGAAAGACGTGGCCCGATTCGTCGCCGAATGCCTAGTGTGCCAACAAGTCAAAGCGGAACGTCAAAGGCCCGGAGGTCTACTTCAACCGAACCTAATTCCGGAATGGAAATGGGAAGCTATCACCATGGACTTCGTGCAAGGATTCCCGAAGACCCAAAGGGGATCCGACGCCATTTGGGTGATCGTTGACCGACTCACCAAAACGGCTCACTTTCTTCCGGTCCGGATGACGTTCAGTTTAGAGAAACTAGCCCAACTATACGTCCGTGAGATAGTCCGACTTCATGACGTCCCCGCCACCATTATTTCCGACCGAGACCCTCGATTTACGTCAAAATTCTGGAAAAGTTTGCACGAAACCCTCGGTACGCGATAAAACTTCAGCACCGCCTATCACCCCCAAACCGATGGCCAATCCGAACGAACGATCAAAACCCTATAAGATCTTCTCCGCGCTTGTATTCTCGACTTTGGAGGAAATTGGGAATCCCGCCTCCCACTAGTCGAATCCGCGTACAACAATAGCTTTCACTCATCGATTGGAATGGCACCCTACGAAGCCCTTTACGGCCGCAAGTGTAGGTCCCGCTCCATTGGGACGAGATTGGCGAAAGAAAATTCCTTGGCCCCGACCTAGTCCAACAAACCGTCGAAATAAACAAAAATATTCGAGAGAAAATGCAAATCGCCCAAGATCGGCAAGAAATCTATACCAACACTCGAAGAAGGGACTTAGAGTTTGAAGTCGGAGACTCCGTATTCTTAAAAGTGGCGCCTTTCAAAGGAATTATGTGATTTGGGAAAAAGGGGAAATTAGCACCGCGATTTATTGGCCCATTCGAAATTCTCGACAAAGTTGGAACTCGAGCCTACCGACTAGCCTTACCACCCAACTTATCCAATTTTCACAATGTGTTTCACGTTTCGATGCTTCGAATCGCAGCCCGGACCATGTGTAAAAAGCCGAACCAATCGAACTAAACCCTAATCTATCCTACGAAGAGAAACCTTCCCAAATACTTGATTCCAAAACAAAAAACCCTTCGAAACCAAGACTTATATTTCATTAAAATTCTTTGGCAAAACCATACACCCGAAAAAGCCACGTGGGTAAAAGAAGAAGAAATGCGCAAATGTTACCCGGAATTGTTCGGGTCAGGTAACAAATTTTGGGGACAAAATTTCTTTAAGGTGGGGAGATTGTAACACCCCACCTTTCCAGAACCCTAAAACCCGAACTTAAACTGTCCCAAACTCAAAAAATTCCTTACGTGAGATTTTACGTGAATTTAATTATGTGAATTATTTATGTGCTATAATTAATTGGTAGATTTATTTGCTAGCAAATTATGTGAATTATGTGAAATAGACTACTATATGTTATATTTGATGTGATAATACACTACCATATACATACACTATATATGTGTATATAGGACTTTACTTGATAGCATACATGCATACATACATGGATTTTACATGGATAACTTGATTTATAATATTATGTTATATGTATATAGCCGTATATATGTGTGTGTGTTAGTCAAAAACAAAGGCTAATTAAATAATTATTTAAATTGCACCTATTTTAATCCCACACTCCTCTTCTTCTTCCTTCTTCTTCCACCTCACCATATTACTTGTCTTCCTCCCATCCTTCCACCGAGACATCACCACCACCTCCATTCTTCATCTTCTTCCACCTCACCTCCAATTTTTAAGGAAAATGAAAAATAATTTTAAAAGTCCTCTATTTAATGATGGACTTGTAGCAGCCTAAAACACCATTCTCCAAAGAAATATACATGTCACTTAAAATTCCACTCCATCTCCTTCACCATCAACATAATTTGGCTAGAGCTTGGCATCAACCTTTGAAGCATTCTCCTTCGATTTTCCTTCATCTTTCTTTCGGTTATTTAGGTAAGAAATTCCGATTTGTTGCTGCAATTAAATGGCATCAATAGTATTAAAATGGTTTTCAAAATTAATTAAAAGATTGGGGAAGATTTCGAAAAAATTAGTACTTTTGTGGAAAATGGAAAATATGTTTTTAATGTTGATTTCTTGTTCTTGCATGCATCATGTATGTTGATAGTGGGTAGATAAAAGTTTTATTGTCCAAAAGCATAAAAATTTTCGGATTTCAAAAAGGTTTTGCAAGAAAAATAAATTTTTGGGTTGCATGTGTAAATCTATAGATTTTCGGGTCAAATATGTAATTTTTGAGAAGTCAGTCCTAAACATGTTTTCAAATCTGTTCTTCAGCATTTATTAAACAAAATTTTCGGATTTAAAAAGGTTTGGCAAGAAAAATTAATTTTTGAACTTCTAGTGGTCTTGCATGTATAGATCTAAAGATTTTTGTGTCAAATTCATAATTTTCAAGAAGTCAGTCCTAAATGTGTTTCAAAAACTGTTTTTCAGCATTTATTGAGTGAAATTCGAATTTTAAAAAGGGTTGCACAAGAAAATGAATTTTTAAACTTCTAGTGGTCTTGCATGTATAGATCTAGAGATTTTGGGGTAAAATATGTAATTTTCGAAAATTCTGCCTCAAGTAACTTTTTAACTTTGTTTTCTGCATATATTAAAGTAAAATTTCAGATTGTTAGGGGTTTTCCATGAAAAATCAGATTTTGAACTTTTAGTGTGGTTGCATGTGTAAATCTTGGAACTTTGGGGTCAAAATTGTAATTTTCGAAAAATGAGTCCCTTTGAAATTTTGAGAGTCTGTTTTCCATCAAGGGTTAAATAAGAAGAGCGTTGTGTTTTTAAAAGTTTTATTGGGGTCATATTAAGAATTTGCATTTTTAAAGAAAAAGGGATTTTTCCTAGTTTTTATTTAAAAGAAAATTCGAAACTTTATGAAATTTTAAAATGATTTCGGAAACTAAAACTTTGGTCAGTTACGAACTCTAGGATTTAATTTGAGAATTTTTAGAATTTGTTTACTATTATTTCAAATTTTTAATATCATGCATGTCATTTATGATGTTTTGTTCTTTAACCTCCTTGTCTTGAAATAGTTGATTGTGAAGGATGAAACTTGGGATTGTGTACCTTAAATTTCTGCAGTAGATGTGATAATTACTGCTGGAAATTAATCAAAATGGATTTATTGCCTGGAAGTGGTAATAAATTTGTTAAGTAATGGATGAAAATGGGTACATGTTTTGCAAGCATACTTATGTATTAAATGGTGATATATTAATTGTGTGTGGTTGTATGTGTATATGTGTGCCGTGTGTGACTGTGGTTGCACACATATGTGTGAATTATTGCATAAGTATGTGGTAAGTTATGGTAATTGTGTGATTATATGGTACTTGATTTATATTTGTGGTGTTATGTGTGAATTGCATAATTAGTGTGACAAAAGCATAATTTTGGAAAATTGCATTTCATTAATTTGAAAATTGAAAGATTAATGGAATGCTTAGTGAATAAACGGGATACGGTGGGCCGGTATCCAACTAGGATGAAATACGTGGTTTAAACGGGCTCCAAACGCTTTATACTTTATTGCTAAGCACAGAAATTAATCTTTCACGGATCCGATAAACGAAAAAAAATGTATTTACACGATTTTCATCAAAACTGCATTTTAGTCATTTTGCATAAGTAAGTGTTTATGTGTGATTGATGTGTTTTCGTGAACTATGCGATTAACCGTTTGTCTGGTGATTGTTTGGAACATGAGTAAGGATAGCTATATATATATATATATTATATATTATATATAACGTATTTTCAAAGTTCGATATTTCATCTCTTCTAATTTGATTTTATTTTCCTAACTGCAAGTCTTTTCTTACTCTTTGATCATTTTTGCTTCCTGGACACCTAATTTTTGATTTGTACCTATAAGATATCAAATCCACCAATTAAAACAGAAATATATATTCATCCAAAAAACAAAACCATGTAAACATATACGTAGAATGTTATTTCTACACCCCACTGTATCTTTTTTATCTAGTGTTTTTGCTATTGTTTGTTGATGCATATTAAAGTCCTAGTGTTGTAGTTCGTGTTTTTAAGAATGTTGTTGCGAATGCACTTATGCGCATGTTTTTTTACATGTACGTTTGAGCATGTCCATTTGAGCGAGTGTGTTTGTGCATGTTTATTGATTTGTATTAATGTCCTAGGATTGTAGTTTGTGTTTTCATGATCCTTTTTAGTAATGCACTTTTGCGTGAGTATTTTTGTGGATGCTTTTGTACTCTTACTTACGTCCGTATCTTTTCTAGTGAGTGTTTTTGTGCACGTTTCATGATGCGCATTCATGTCCTCGAACTATGGCATGTACTTTCATGATCGCATTTGGAGTCCAATTTTGACTATGTTCGAGTCCGAATTTGGAAATTTGCCGTTGGACATGAATTCTAGCCAGCTGAAATAACTTTCTTATGCCAACAAAACCAGTTGATTTTTAGTCCGGATGAGAAAGTCATGCTCGACTTCTAGACACTACCAAAGATGTTTAGGGATCCTCTCTTCAAATTTTATTTTATTTTCTTAATTGCAACTCTTTTCTTACTTTTTGATCATTTTTGCTTCCTGACACCTAATTTTTGATTTGTACCTATAAGATACCGAATCCACAAATTAAAACATTGATATAAATTAATCCAAAAAAAATTCCACTTCAACGTAAACGTAGAGTGTTATTTCTACACTAAACTGTATCTTTTTTGTCTAGTGTTTTTGCAGTTGTTGGTTAATGTGTATTCAATTCCTAGTGTTGTAGTTCGTAATTTTAAGAACGTTGTTGCGAACGCACTGTTGCGCATGTTTTTTTACATGTACGTATGTGCATGTCCATTTGAACGAGTGTGTTTGTGCATGTTTGTTGATTTGTATTAATGTCCTAGGATTGTAGTTTGTGTTTTCACGATCCTTTTTGCTACTGCACTTTTGCGTGAATACTTTTGTGGATGCTTTTGTACTCTTACTTATGTCTGTATCTTTTCTAGCGAGTGTTTTTGTGCATCTTTCTTGATGCGCATTCATGTCCTCGAACTGTAGCACGTATTTTCATGATCGCTTTTGGTATCCAATTTTGACTATGTTCGAGTCCGAATTTGGAAATGTGCCGTTGGACAGGAATTGTAGCAAGCTAAAATAGCTTTCTAATGCCGCCGAAACCAGTTTATTTGGAGTCCGGATGAGAAAGTTATGCTCGACTTCGTGGACACTACCAAAGATGTTGTGAGATCCTCTCTTCAAATTTGATTTTATGTTCCTAATTGCAACTCTTTTCTTACTCTTTGATCATTTTTGCATCCTGACATCTAATTTTCGATTTGTACCTATAAGATACTAAATCCACCAATTAATACAGAGATATAAATTAATCCAAAAAAAAATCCACTTAAACATAGAGTGTTATTTCTACACTAAACTGTATCTTTTCTGTCTAGTGTTTTTACTGTTGTTTGTTGATGCATATGAAAGTCCAAGTGTTGTAGTTCGTGTTTTTTAGAACGTTATTGCAAATTCACTTTTGCGCATGTTTTTTTACATGTACATTTGAGCATGTCCATTTGAGCGAGTGTGTTTGTGCATGTTTGTTGCTTTGTATTAATGTCCTAGGATTGTAGTTTGTGTTTTCTTCATCCTTTTTGCGAATGCACTTTTGCGTGAGTACTTTCGTGCATGTTTTTGTACTTTTACTTATGTGCGTATCGTTTTTAGCGAGTGTTTTTGTGCACGTTTCTTGATGCGCATTCATGTCCTCGAACTTTAGCACGTATTTTCATGATCGCTTTTGGAATCCAATTTTGACCATGTTCGAGTCCGAATTTCGAAATTTGCCGTTAGACTTGAATTGTAGCCAGCTGAAATAGCTTTCTAATGCCGCCGAAACCAGTTGATTTGGAGTCCGGATGAGAAATTTTTGCTCGATTTTGTGGGCACTACCAAAGATGTTGTGGGATCCTCTCTTCTAATTTGATTTTATTTTCCTAATTGCTATTCTTTTCTTACTCTTTGATCATTTTTGCTTCCTGGACAACTAATTTTCGATTTGTAGCTATAAGATACCAAATCCACCAATTAAAACAGAAATATAAATTAATCAAAAAAAAAAAATCCATGTAAACGTAAAAGTAGAGTGCTATTTCAACACTAAACTGTATCTTTTTTATCTAGTGTTTTTGCTGTTGTTTGTTGATGCGTATTAAAGTCCTAGTTTTTTAGTTCGTGTTTTTAGGAACGTTGTTGCGAATGCACTTTTGCGCATGTTTTTTTACAGGAACATTTGAGCATGTCCATTTGAGCGAGTGTGTTTGTGCAGGTTTGTTGATTTGTTTTAATGTCCTAGGATTGTAGTTAATGTTTTCATGATCCTTTTTGCGAATGAGCTTTTGCGTGTGTACTTTTGTGCATGCTTTTGTACTTTTACTTATGTGCGTATCTTTACTAGCGAGTGTTTTTGTTCACGTTTCTTGATGCGCATTAATGTCTTCGAACTGTAGCACGTATTTTAATGATTGCTTTTGGAATCCAATTTTGACCATGTTCGAGTCGGAATCTCGACATTTGCCGTTAGACATGAATTGTAGCCAGCTGAAATAACTTTCTAATGACGCTGAAACCAATTGATTTGGAGTCCGGATTAGAAACTTATGCTCGACTTCGTGGACACTACCAAAGATGTTGAGGGATCCTCTCTTCGAATTTGATTTTATTTTCCTAATTGCAACTCTTTTCTTACTCTTTGATCATTTTTGCTTCATGGACACCTAATTATCGACTTGTACCTATAAGATACTAAATCCACCGATTAAAGCACAAATATAAATTAATCCAAAAAAGAAAAATCCACGTAAACGTAAACGTAGAGGGTTTTTTCTACACTCCACAGTATATTTTGTATCTAGTGTTCTTGTTGTTGTTTGGTTATGCGTATTAAAGTCCTAGTGTTGTAGTTTGTGTTTTTAAAAACGTTGTGGCGAATGCACTTTTGCACATGTTTTTTGACATGTACGTTTGTGCATGTCAATTTGAGCGAGTGTGTTTCTCGTGTTTGTTGATTTGTATTAATGTCCTAGGATTGTTGTTTGTGTTTTCATGATCCTTTTTGCGAATGCACTTTTGCGTGAGTACTTTTGTACATGCTATTGTACTTTTACTTATGTGCGTATCTTTTCTAGCGAGTGCTTTTGTGCACGTTTCTTGATGCACATTCATGTCCTCGAACTGTGGCACATATTTTCATGATCGCTTTTGGAAACCAATTTTGACCATGTTCGAGTCCTAATTTGGAAATTTGACAATAGAAATAGCTCTCTAATGCCGCCGGAACTAGTTGATTTGGAGTTTGGATGAGAAAGTTATGCTCGACTTCGTGGACACTACCAATGATTTTGAGGGATCCTATCTTCTAATTTGATTTTATTTTCCTAATTGTAACTCTTTTCTTATTCTTTGATCATTTTTGCTTCACGGACACCTAATTATCGATTTGTACCTATCAGATACTAAATCCACCAAATAAAAAAGATATATAAATCAATCCAAAAAAAAATTCCACGTAAACGCAAACGTAGAGTGTTATTTCTAAACTCCATTGTATCTTTTGTATCTAGTGTTTTTGCTGTTGTTTGGTTATGCGTATTAAAGTCCTAGTGTTCTAGTTCGTGTTTTTAAGAACGTTGTTGCGAATGCACTTTTGCGCATGTTTTTTGACATGTATGTTTGTGCATGTCCATTTGAGCGAGTGTGTTTGTGTATGTTTGTTGATTTGTATTAATGTCCTAGGATTGTAGTTTGTGTTTTCATGATCCTTTTTGCGAATGCACTTTTGCGTGAGTACTTTTGTGTATGCTTTTGTACTGTTACTTAGGTGCGTATCTTTTCTAGCGAGTGTTTTTGTGCACAATTCTTGATGCGCATTCGTGTTGTCGAACTGTAGCACGTATTTTCATGATCGCTTTTGGAATCCAATTTTGACCATGTTCGAGTCCGAATTTTGAAATTTGACGTAAGACACGAATTGTAGCCAGCTGAAATAGCTTTCTAATGCTGCCGGGACCTGTTGATTTGATGTCTGGATGAGAAAGTTATGCTTGACTTCATGGAAACTACCAAGGATGTTGAGGAATGCTCTCTTCTAATTTTATTTTATTTTCCTAATTGCAACTATTTTCTTACTCTTTGATCATTTTTGCTTCATGGACACCTAATTATCGACTTGTACCTATAAGATACTAGATCCATCGATTAAAGCAGAAATATAAATTAATCCAAAAAAGAAAAATCCACGTAAACGTAAACGTAGAGGGTTTTTTCTACACTCCACTGTATATTTTGTATCTAGTGTTCTTGTTGTTGTTTGGTTATGCGTATTAAAGTCCTAGTGTTGTAGTTTGTGTTTTTAAGAACGTTGTGGCGAATGCACTTTTGCACATGTTTGTTGACATGTACGTTTGTGCATGTCAATTTGAGCGAGTGTGTTTCTCGTGTTTGTTGATTTGTATTAATGTCCTAGGATTGTAGTTTGTGTTTTCATGATCCTTTTTGCGAATGCACTTTTGCGTGAGTACTTTTCTACATGCTTTTGTACTTTTACTTATGTGCGTATCTTTTCTAGCGAGTGCTTTTGTGCACGTTTCTTGATGCACATTCATGTCCTCGAACTGTGGCACATATTTTCATGATCGCTTTTGGAAACCAATTTTGACCATGTTCGAGTCCTAATTTGGAAATTTGACGGTAGAAATAGCTCTCTAATGCTGCCGGGACCAGTTGATTTGATGTCAGGATGAGAAAGTTATGCTTGTCTTCATGGACACTACCAATGATGTTGAGGAATGCTCTCTTCTAATTTTATTTTATTTTCCTAATTGCAACTATTTTCTTACTCTTTGATCATTTTTGCTTCATGGATACCTAATTATTGATTTGTACCTATAAGATACTAAATCCACCAATTAAAACATAAATATAAATTAATCCAAAAAAAAAAAATCCACGTAAAAGTAAACGTAGAGTGTTATTTCTAAAATCCGTTGTATCTTTTGTATCTAGTGTTCTTGTTCTTGTTTGGTTATGAGTATTAAAGTCCTAGTGTTGTAGTTCGTGTTTTTAAGAACGTTGTTGCGAATGCACTTTTGCGCATGTTTTTTTACATGTACGTTTGTGCATGTCCATTTGAGCGAGTGTGTTTGTGCATGTTTGTTTATTTGTATTAATGTCCTAGGAATGTAGTTTGTGCTTTCATGATCCTTTTTGCGAATGCACTTTTGCAAGAGTACTTTTGTGCATGCTTTTGTACTCTTACTTATGTGCGTATCTTTCTAGCGAGTGTTCTTGTGCACGTTTCTTGATGCGCATTCATGTCCTCGAACTGCAACACGTATTTTCATGATCGCTTTTGAAATCCAATTTTGACCATGTTCGAGTCCGAATTTGGAAATTTGACGTTAGACAGGAATTGTAGCCAGCTGAAATAGCTATCTAATGCCGCCAGAACCAGTTGATTTGGAGTTTGGATGAGAAAGTTATGCTCAAATTCGTGGACACTACTAAAGATGTTGAGGGATCCTCTCTTCTAATTTGATTTTATTTTCCTAATTGCAACTCTTTTCTTACTCTTTGATCATTTTTGGTTCATGGACACCTAACTATCGATTTTTACCTATAAGATACTAAATCCACCAATTAAAACAGAAATATAAATTATTCCAAAATAAAATCCACGTAAACGTAAACGTAGAGTGTTATTTCTAAACTCCACTGTATCTTTTGCATCTAGTGTTTTTGCTGTTTGTTTGGTTATGCGTACTAAAGTTTTAGTGTTGTAGTTCGTGTTTGTAAGAAAGTTGTTGCGAATGCACTTTTGCGCATGTTTTTTTACATGTACGTGTGTGCATGTGCATTTGAGCGAGTGTGTTTGTGCATGTTTGGTTATTTGTATTAATGTCCTAGGATTGTAGTTTTTGTTTTCATTATCCGTTTTGCGATTGCATTTTTGCGTGAGTATTTTTGTGCATGCTTTCGTACTGCTACTTGCGTGCGTATCTTTTCTAGCGAGTGTTTAGTGCACGTTTCTTGATGCGCATTCATGTCCTCGAACTGTAGTACGTATTTTCATGATCGCTTTTGGAATACAATTTTGACCATGTTCAAGTCCGAATTTGGAAATTTGACGTTAGACAGGAATTTTAGCTAGTTGAAATAGCTTTCTAATGCCGCCGGAACCAGTTGAATTGGAGTCCGGATGCGAAAGTTATGCTCGACTTCGTGGACACTACCGGAGATGTCGATGGATCCTCTTTTCTAATGTTATTTTATTTTCCTAATTGCAACTCTTTTCTTACTCTTTCATCATTTTTGCTTCATGGACACCTAATTAACGATTTGTATCTATAAGATACTAAATCCACCAATTAAAAAAGAAATATAAATTAATCCAAAAAAAAAAATCCACGTAAACGTAAACCTAGAGTGTGATTTCTAAACTCCACTGTATCTTTTGTATCTAGTGTTTTAGTTGTTTGTTTGTTTATGCGTATTAAAGTCCTAGTGTTGTAGTTCGTGTTTTTAAGAAAGTTGTTGCGAATGCATTTTTGCACATGTTTTTTTACTTGTACGTTTGTGCATGTCCATTTGAGCGAGTGTGTTTGTGCATGTTTTATTGATTTGTATTAATGCCCTAGGATTGTAGTTTTTGTTTACATGATCCTTTTTGCGAATGCACTTTTCCGTGAGTACTTTTGTGCATGCTTTTGTACTATTACTTATGTGCGTATCTTTTCTAGTAAATGTTTTTGTGCACGTTTCTTGATGCACATTCATATCCTCGATCCTTAGCACGTATTTTCATGATCGCTTTTGGAATCCAATTACGACCATGCTCGAGTCCGAATTTGGAAATTAGACGTTGCTCAAGAATTATAGCTAGCTGAAATAGCTTTCTAATGCCGCCATAACCAGTTGATTTGGAGTCCGGATGAGAAAGTTATGCTTTCTAATGCTTTTTAATTTTATTTTCTTAATTGCCACTCTTTTCTTACTCTTTCATCTTTTTTGCTTCATGGACACCTACTTATCGATTTGTCCCTATAAGATACCAAACCCCCCACTCCAAATAGAACTACAACTCAATCCTCACAAAAATCCACGTAACCGCAAATCTCGAGTGTGATTTCTAAACTTCCCC